>OY987206.1:9747500-10347500 GCA_963920795.1 Eutolmus rufibarbis
ACGTTTGCAACTTTACAAATTATTCGCATGTGTGTCACGTTTTATGTTAAAGCAAATTCCTTAACACTGGGTTAATTGCTTTCAGTGATATTTTAAATTCTTTGCGCGTTTTTGATAACTTGAAGTGCCGCACTCTAATTTTACAGATTATATCCCTCAAAAGTCTATTTATAGCAAATTGGCTGCTTATTTACACCCCTATTTTAGCCGAATTTTGTAACGAATCACTTGCATCCTGATAAATGTGTAATCCGTCTTTCTGAAAACCTGCAAGCAGCATGAGTACGGTTGCTTTAAAGTTAGACTAGAACTCGAAATAGAATGCGAGTTATTCTTGGAATGCTGGATACAAAGGAGTTTTGAAACTGAAATGAAGGAGTCCCCGGGCAATGAATGATATCCCATGTTATACCAAAATCCCGAACTAATGCTATTTCCATTTACGTAATAAAATGTCGTATAGATGCAAACGGCAAAATTTTCCTCTCAAATATTTACAATAGAATAGTTATTTATATCATAACTTAAAATCCATTCCACCCCATCTATAAGAGAAAGATTTTCATTAAAATTTAAAGATAATAAAGTAATTTTATCAAGCAAAATTAAACACCAGAACAACATAGTCCACTATAAATATTATTATAATATTTAAATGACTTTTAAGTCATGTCATGACATTATGCTTGCTTTAGCTCTGTAGTTATATCGAGTTTACTACCGTAGACCCTATACTCTCCAAATAAATCTAGAAAAAGAAATCCAGAGAATCTATCTTCCAATAAGTCCTGCAAAAACCAATTAAACTTCCACGTAAATCACCCCTACAAGTTTTTCCAGAAGGAACTTCAGAATTTTAAATTTTAAATATATGTATATATATATTTTCTTAATTTTAAAAAGACTCGTGTAATATATAATAGAAATATCTCTAAAATATCTACAATGAGTATACGTTGACACAGGAATCACTACGACCATCTAAATTAAAAATATTAAAAATTAATCAAAATATAATAAAATATCACGTCCCCGTCGTAGTCCTGTAGGAGACTTAAAATATAAGTTTATATTTAAACAATAAATGAATGTTTGAAACCCTGCTGAAAATACCACGACACGTTCCAAAACTTTATATTCGATAAACTTAAAAACAAGTTTGGGTTTACTTAATTTATTGTAATGGATAAGATCAGAAGTCCACTTGTAACTGAAAGAATGGTTCGATGTACGGAAATTCATTTATGAATGTTCTACGCACTTGAGTAAATCTAGTTATTCGTGTTTACAGTTCGATGGCACATGGTCTGGCTAATCAGCAGTTCCACTCATATGAAAACATCTCAAAATGGCTTGATTCGTGGATAACCTCAAAAGACGAACACTTCTACCGTAACGATATTCGAGCTCTGCCAGAAAGATGGGAAAAAGTTGTCGCTAGCGATGGGCAATATTTTGAATAATTCATTTGAAAACATTTTTTCACAATAAAGTTGCATATTCATCAAAAAAACAGCGAGAACTTAGTTGCGCACCTAATATATATTTTGATTAGCTGTTGAAGTACACATTTCATGAATAAATCAAATTTATTACAATTAATTACAAAAATTAAGTTAACTAATGATAAATAATAATGAGAAATTTGTTATTAAAATGAAAGATTCACTTCTACTTAAGTTCAAGTATAACCTGATCATTAATTACATAAATTAATCTCATAATTCCCCATCAATTTGGTAATTTTGAGGACTGGTAGACTGAACTCTATTGGCTTTTCCTGATGGATTAACGCCTAAAAAAATGCAAACCAGGTGATGATATAGCCATAGATCTTAAAGGAAGAAAAATAAAATCCCTCTTCTTGGAATAATCTCGTCACCGCGTTACAATTTCCTGCAGCTAACGTGACCGGCTGGACCTAAGAGATAAGAAAAATCAACAAAGAATCCGGGTCCATTGAATAAATTACTTATCAGGCGAATTGTTTGCATTTCTACTTGCCAAGAGTGTCCCCACGAAGTAGTTAAGGTACCGATGTTTGCACCTGTCTAGTTGTAGGAAAGATTAAAAAGCACTCAAAATTAATAGAGGGAATTAACCAATTACTAATTTCATACTCAAAATTGCATTGTACGATTTGCGTTAGCTCAATGTTTCCTCCAACTTGCGAAGTATTTGAATAAAAGTCATTAAACAACAATTTGTCCAACTTCGAGGAGGGGGCTACCGCGCTAATGCCTCGGCATAATTCAGATGGATTTTCCTGTTGATTTGGAAAATTATTTACCGCATATACAATAAGAAGGGATGGAACGATCCAACGCATTTCTATTCCCTGGACTCTTTTGTATCCCCTCCACAGATTTTAAATTCAAATATTTCAGTTACAGTATCGAAATTTAATAAAACTCAATCTAATATCGTAAAGTTTTATTAATCAATAAACGATTTTAACAAAACAATGTTTTTTATACGATTTAGCCAACAAATTCTTACTAATAGGAAATTTTTTAAACAACAATGAAACAAATGTTTAACTGTGACACTTTCTTATATATAAAACGCAATTTAAAAATACAATGAACAAAACCTATTGTTTGAGTGTAGAATTTAGTAAAAACTAAATCTTTTCTTTTTTTTCGAATTTGCTCTGAAAAAAGTCACTACAAAATGTAGCCGTTTACACTTTTATTTATAAATATATATAAAATATAATGTCTGTTTGTTTGCTGCGATTGCGATCAAAATTTGCTTACTCTTCAAATCCAAACAAAGGTTTTTAAAATGTTTGTGTCTATCTCTCTGTTTATCCGTGCTAATCTCAGAAACGGCTGAACCGATTTCGATTGGACTTTCACTGGAAAGTAGAGGATTTTTTCTGTCTGTCTGTTTGTTTGTTCGCTGTTCCGATTGTGATTAACATTTGCATACATATTCTTGAAGACGCTAAAAAAAGCCATGAATACCTATGTACCTGAAATTAGGGTAGGGTAAGCCAGTGCCGGTTTTAGCACTACCAGCGCCCTGGGCGAGATTTCTACGGCGCCCCCTATCTGCCATTGAAACCCATACGAAAAAAAGGCAAGGGATATAATGAAATAACCATTTATTAAAAAAACTAATAAAATTTTACTTTTCTAGCCTTTCTATCGGCAAACTCTTTTATTAAGACATCAAAGTCTATGTTTTCAGCAACTTCATTTTCGATTGACAAAGTTGCTAAGTTTGTCAATCTAGATTGAGATATTGTCGATCGCAGATAGGTTTTTATCAGCTTAAGCTTAGAAAAACTCCTTTCCCCACTAGCCACAGTTATAGGTATAGTGATCAATATTCGCAATGCTATCCATACATTTGGATACAGCTCTTGTAAGTTGCGATCTTTGATAAAATTTAAAATAAAGACAGGAGTAACCACATTCTGATCAGGCAAAAAAGATTTTAGACTTATGAGTTCATCGCACAACATACAACCATCTATATCTGATTTAAAGTCTACAGTTAATTTCAATTGGAGATCACTACAGAGTTTGAGAAATTCTGGTTTTTCCGGAATCTTTTTTATATTGTACAAGGATAGTGTTTTTCTTTTAAGTGATTTAAAAAAAAAATTAGAAGTGTGGAAAAATTCTTGTTTTCACTCAAAAAAAAAAGTGAAAAAAAAATTATAAACTCACTTTAAAAAAAAGACTCAATATTCGTCGCCCTCCATGTAAGTGATAGTTGGGCAACGTAAACTTTGCGGCGGACAGACGATAGATGTTTGAGTATATACATATACTACTTTGACCTTAGGAAGTTTTCTTCTTGAAAATAATGCACTAGTGAGTAAAATAGCGAAGTATAAGAAGTTTTATAATTAGCCAAAGAATGCACCCAAATTTTTTCAGAATTTTTTGAGCAATTTTTTCAATTTTGTAAAAATTGGCTATTTGCAAAATCAAAAAAATTACTCGAAATATGCATTTTCAAAAAATTCAAGTGCATTTTTCGAGTGATTTCAAGAACTTTTTATTCTTAAAATTTTTTCGTATAGGTATCAGCTTTCAATAAAAAATTCATCATTTTTCAATAAAAAATTCATGAATGTTTTCGTAAAGTTTAAACATTTATTCCACGGTTTAGTGGGGTTCTAAGGTCATTACAGACAGGAAACCCCTTGAAAATTCGATTTAAAAAATAAAGTGCGAAAAAATCATGTTTTTTTTTCTTTAAACTGCTTTTTCCATAATTAACAAGTTTTCGGAGAAAAATCATGGACACTATCAAAAAGAGCACATCTTAAACTATAAAAATATGTCCCTCTCGAATTTTTCAGACACAAATAGTATTAATTATGAGCCGCTAAAGAGCGGTGTACCGAGAATGCCGTTCTCGGCCGAAACGGGTTAAGACTTACAGTTGAGGACATGTTCCGCAGCCTCTGGTATCAAGTGTTAAAGAATACTTTATAAGATTTATAATGTACCGAACACTTTCTTTAGAAAAGCGATATTTTTTTCTGAACATGTCGTCACTAAGCACAAAAGGATCACCTATTTTTTTATAAAATATTCTTCGGCGAAAATGAACAACAGCCTCTTCAATTCCACCTAAATATTAAATTAATTGCTGCTATTGCTTTCATTTCATACAATTCCCTTCATCTATCGTTCACGCGATTGTCAAAATGGATTACAGTAGATTTAAAGTAGGTGTGAGCCTTTAGGGAATTTACTAGTAAGTAGAACTCGCTCAATGAACAAACGGATATAAAGAGGCGTATGCGGCGCCCCTTCAAATCTGGCGCCCTGGGCGGTCGCCCAACCGCGCCCTACCCTAACGCCGCTACTGAGGGTAGCAATTGTATTGCTGCCTTATTGTAAATAAATAAATAAATTTATGCATTTCATTTCATCGTACCTATTTATGGTCAGCCGGCATGGACATATTAATTACTGCTGAAATGAACGTAATTTATTTTTAATCGACTTAAAAGAAAGGAAGGTTCCTGAAAAGGTTTCAGTATATAATACATTGGGATATAATTCTTAAATGCATAATTGTACGCATATAAAATTTAAAAAAATGACTGATATAAATTCTATTCAGAAAATCACCGATAGTAACTTTTGGTTTTTAACCGACTTCATACATCCAGTTAAATCTAAGGCTGATTATATTGTAAAGAGAAAAGTAAAAGTACAAAGTGAATATTATTTTATATTTTTTTTAGGGCTTCTCATCTTTTGAAGGCGGTTCTATAATATTTTGTTAACAATAATTTTATGATGATAATGTTGATTTGTGGGAAATTTTATTTAATCGGAGAAGCGTTTTAAATGAATCTATTTCATTCTTTCAATTGAGTTTCGTGTTCTGTGCTCTGTTTGATATCTTAATATTTTTAAATATTATAGAATTGGGGCATAATTTACAAGAAATATTTTATACAGACTGTTAAAATCACAAAGATTACACATGTTTTTAGAAGCACCGTGTGCATAATTTTCTTTGTGGGGATGTCTTAGATAACTGTTGCTGAGGAGAGTGGACAGATGGCGCTTAAAATGTCTGTGCAATTCATTGCTGGCAGCCCCAAGTTCATCCTGTCAATTGTTTACTGTCAATTTTTTTTAGCTCTTTGATGATGGGTCCAAGCGAGAGGCGCACTGATTCGGTGATTCGGAGGCGATGTTTTATGTTTGTGTTCGAAGCTCTTTTGTCGCGTGTCTAACGGAAAAATAAACAAAAGGCGCGTTCTCATTTGCCATCTGGTTAATAATTGCAACAGTTCGAAGTGGTCCCGTGATTGCATTCGGTACTCGCAAGTGAATTTCTCGTCGGCGGAGCCCCCAAAGACTTCAGTTTGTGGAAAAAAGTGAGAAAACTCGAATGAAGAAGGAAGCAGAAGCTTTCCTGCTGCTGTGCGCGGAGACTGGGAAATTCGATGCAATCATGAAAGGAAGTGGCTGCATTTTCAATTAGATAGCGAGCGCCGGACCAATTCGCGCAAATTACCTTTTCAATTAGATTTATGGTTTTTCGCCCCAATCGATAAGCCCCTGCTCGCCAAGTGTGTAGGTATTGTGGAGAGGCGCGCCATTCTCCAGGTAGCGAGCACCAGAAAACGCGACTAATTCCAAATCCAATTATAATAAAAAGGTGCAATATGGCGTCTGCGGCGGAAACACGCCAGGAAAATGGCTCGAGCGCGACTTCGGAGGTGGAGGGCCACACCGACCCGCCGAGTGCACTAGTCGCCGTCGAGGGGACCTCGTTTCCCGCAAAACCCATGGAATCCGCCGGCTCACTCGGCACCGCTTCAGCCCACAGCTACCCCAATGCCAGCGCCTGCGAAAATCCTTGCGGAACGACGGATTGTGCCACGGAACCTTGCCCCAGTCCCTCGGGGACCGAAGTGGACAGCATCCCCCAGTGGAAGCGCGACTTGATTCACCGCAGAAAGACGAACATCGCCCGGACCATTGGAGCAAATCAAGCCGCGGCATGTCCCATAAAAGGTAGGCAATTATTTTGTAGTCTGGAGGCTTTTTTATCCGCGAATTCGCACTCTCCGGGTGACCTTCGTGCCCGCATAGATTGTGCCACCGAGCTGTCGCCAGATATTCATTTCCTCGTTGCAATCAGCCACTCATCGAAAGCTCCGATCCAATATGCATAATTTTCTTCTTTTTCTCCCATTTGTAAGCGTTTTTGCCGATCGCTAAATGAAAGTGAAATACCTCCGCAAGTCAGCCATGTGCAGCTGGAGGTCATTCCGTGAAAAATTTTCTCTTCTCTTCCAAGACTCGGGTAACGGTCGTTTCGATTTCTCAAATGCTCAAGCTCGGCAATTTTAAGTGCGGGAAAAGGCGGATTTTTACTCAAAACAAAAGACTCCACTGCGCGTGTGGACTTTGCCCAAAAATTTTATTGTTAAAAGCTTGATACAAAAATCGGAATTCTATTCAAAGAATAAACTGATCCCACTTAAATTGTTCAGGAACTGCTAGTTCATAGTCCAATAAATTAAACTAAAAATACCGCTTTTTTAGGGAACTGATATAACTTACCTTTTTGCCATTATCAGGAAAAAATATTAGTATGAAAATTATTGCTCATAAAATTCCCTTTTAGATTAAGGGGTTAGTTTTCCTTGATAATTTAAAAACTTTGCTTTATTATATACCAAAAGTTGTAAGAATAATTTAAGTTATCATCCATTAAAAAACTCCAAGGATTGACTAAGTTCTAGCAGTTTAAATTCAGCCGAAATGTCCCTTTATACGAATAAGTACATATAGAACTTATTACTTTTGTGATTTTCTCGAAACTACTTTTTCCACATCAATGGAATAGGTAAATATCTCGTAAACTATTTAATAGGCTTGGTTTGAAATTTACACATATGTTATCAACAACATTAACTTGGATGCCCCACTTTTTTAAAATATAGTTTTTATTTTTTGCATAGAACAATAAATTTGTGGCTTCAAAATGCTCAGGACATCGGTTTCGTTATATCATAGACAATACATACATATATGTATGTATCCTATCACTTAATGAAAAATTCATTAATTCTTTTATTCCAAATAAATTTTGGCAACGCTACTCACACCATCTAGGCGCGTGACGGAAAAGGTGCTTAGCTTTACGAAACATGACTCCGCGATTTTTTTACGTAATCTATTGATGTACCCACTAGGATATTTATAATTAAACATAAAATAACAAAATTCATTACTTTGCATTTTATTTGATTTTGACCACAAAGTGGCCCAATCCCTTAAAACATTGAAATAAAGGTCTCCACAAAAATTCAGCTTGATCGGGCTTTTTTAGAAATCTAAATCTAACACTTGCTTCTTCAATAGAGGGGAAATATTAATACAATGCATAATTTTCAAATCTTTTTTCCATTTTATATAATTTTATTAAATTTTAAGCATAGCAATTTTATTTCAACAACTAGAACTATAATTTCCTTCTTAAAAACTAATGTTAATCTTGTTATTACATGGTATCCTTTGGCGCAAATCATTGATATTCGTCGTTGTGCATACATTGTAATAAATACATATTTTAAATTGTCTGAATTCGTAGTATATATGTACATACATTACATACATACAAAATTACAAAGAAATTGTAGTACCTTATTCGATTCGTACAGTATTAAAATTGGCTGAAGAACTTCTAAAAATAGTTAGCAGTTTAGACACTTTCGCACACGCCCCGGAAATAAATAATTTCGAAATGATTACTTCTATCGTAATTTCAAATTAAACCCGTGTACGAAAATTCAGCTTAAGAAAAATTATAGCTGAATCGGCCAGCTGACTGCACAAATTGAATTGTCGATTGCATTTTAGAAAACATAATGAGCTAAGTTTTTATTTTTTTGTTCATATTTTCAATGCAAACATTCATCAAAATGCCCTTACAGGAAAAAAGGTGAGTCATAAAAATAAAAGACTAAGCTTACGAAGAAGTGATGATTAACTTCTACATATGTCCGGGCACCTAAATTTGCATCCCTTTCAGCTGACGCTTGTAGTTTTCACATTTTTGGAAATTCCACTTAAACACTAAATTTACTCAAAAAATTCTTTTAGCCGCAATAGAATATGTTTTACGAGTTTGCACAAGTATGACGTAAGAGCAAAACGAGAAACTCATCGATTTATCATTAAAGCAAATGAAATTCCGTGCAACATATTGGCTGACAAAATCAGAATTTATAGCAATGTCAATAAAAAAGCATGAACTTAATTTAGCTTGGCAAGCATCAGAAAGCAAATGCTTTTCTGATGATTGGCTTAAAACAGTAAAATTTAAATACAGGTACAAGTCGCGGTGTTACGCGCTCGTCTCATTAATTCTCCTCCAAGAATTTCTCTGTTTTCGCTGTAGTAACACCTGTTTCTATCCTGGCAAATGCCACGAAAAGGCAATGTACTGCCAAATTTTAATCATTATCCAGATGAATGATCTTTGCCGGCTGAATCCGTCCATCTGCGTTATTTTACTTGCATAACGAACAAAGTGCTGCCCGCCTGACTGCAGACGAGTGAAAAATCGATGAAACCCGTGACTCACGGGAGAGCTATGGAAAGACGCGAAGCCGAAAGTGAAGGTGGGCCATGGGCACCAGGCGGACCAGGCTTCTGTGCCGGATTAAATTACGAACTGGATTGATGTCCGGAACGCAACTGTTTCCAGTTTTCAGGAAAGTATTACTCGTTTGTTTATATAACTCTAGACTCGGTTACAATTTTTCGTGGTTTTGCGGCTTGTTATGAAAACGAAACAGATATTCAACTTGCATGTTAGTGCCAACGCAAAAAACCGAGAATGCATCGTTCAGGTAAATTATAAAACAATTCAGAGTTTTGAAGTTCATGAATCTTTGTAATATGCGCTTATTCTTGCTATTTAAATCTTATGTTTCCGCGTTCCTTACTCTAGAAACAAAAAATTAATTGATATCTGAACACTTCAATGCTTAAATTGAAATCTCATTACATATGTACCGTTGTGTTTATAATATAGTAAAATGAAAATTGCGTTCAAGTTTAAAAAAAGTTACAATGCTTCGCTTTCTTAATTTCCAATTTTAAATAAAAGTTTAAAAATCAGCATCTCAAAAAAAGTTATACAATACCCATATTTAAGTATATCAAAATTATGGAAAGATTACCTCAGTCAAACCGGAACTCCCAAAAATGGAGCTTTTTTGGGGAGAAATTTGCAGAGGGCCGGCTTTTGGTATACAACTAGACATAATTTAAAAAATTCTAAAACTAAAAAGTCGCCAACTATACCATCCGTGCTAAATTGTGTAAAGGGGTGAAAGTCTATTCCGATTCCGAACAGATAAAGTTACATTGAAATTCGTAGGTACTCTACTGAAGCTCTTCAAAATTCGTTTGGAAACGAAAACGAAATTCAGAATAACATGTGCTGTGCGTCACTTACAAAATTTTAGAATGACTTTCAAACTTTTACAGATTAAATAAATTAGATCAAAATCGATAAAAGTCAAGTGCGAATTTTATCGTATAATGGGCCTTTTTATTTACAAAAATTTTGAGCAACGTTAATTTTTTTTTTTTTTTTCTCATTATTGGGCGCCTACTTTTAGACGTATTATCCTAACAAGCCCTTCTTTATTATCATTTTAAGCGGACATGTTTCGGTCATAATCCCATAAGAATGTTAATCAGCTAGAAATGCTTGAATTAATGTGAAATCGATCGATGATTCAGCTTTGCATATGCGCTTCTTTTATCGACCGTTCAAAATAAAGAAGCAACAGAAATGGCTCTATTTTAATCATATTAGCGAATGTTTCAAATCGCCAAGTGAAGGAAACCTATCTCGTTACCGTTTAAATGGAGTCTACTCAAATATGTTTACCCTGTGCACTGAAGTGCTTATTGAGTAGTTTAATAAAACCGATAAGATTAGGTGATATTTTTAGGGGTATGAGTTTCTTCCAGCTATCGGCCAACTGATATTTGACGATCATTTTCACTCACATTTAAGTCCAACGAGACACTTATAAACGAATGTTGCTTATAAAAGTAAAGCAATTCGATAGCACATTGCCAAACATTGTTTTATATCGAACTGCAAACATGTTCTTATGAGTCATTGGAAAGTAAAAGCTTCGCAATTTCAGAAATTGCCATATTTCAGAAATAGATTGTACTGCGTTGAAGTAAATAATATAAAAAACCCTATCCGATTTCGAATGCTGTAAGTAATCACTATGAAAGAGAAATTGTAGATAGCTGACTATTAACTAGTAAACCTTAGAGATTTATCATAAAAATTAGTAATTGGAGATTTTTGGGATTGTCGTTAATGAAATCTTAAGTAAATAATATTGACTTGTATAATAAATTAAATATTGGAATAATAAATTATAAACTAAAATATGTAGTAGTTTTATGATTCAGACAACTTGAAGAAAAATTAGAATTTGTAAAATCATTCGTATTTGTAGCTATTTTAGTAGTTCTCTCGGCTCTCAGTAAGGAATATAAATAGGGAAATTGAAATCCCTATTAAAATTATAATTTACGCTGAAACTTCTGAACTGCTTCCGTTGAAATTTTGCACAGAGGTAAAGTAAGACAAAACATAGGATACTTTTTATTCCGGAAAAATGCATAGTTCCCGAGGGATGAGGAAAATAGCCTGTTCTGCTACTTTAATTACAGTTTATGTGTACAAATTTAGCACAGCCGGTTACTTTAGCTCTGCTAAAATTGTGCACATAGACAGGGCAATTGACTTTCATTTTTTCTACATATTCTTCATTAGTTTTAGGGGGCGTTCAAGTATTATGTAACGTAATTTTTGAGGATTTTTGACACTCCCTACCCCCCAAAAGTCACAATTATGTTGCGCAAAGTACCGAAAAGTCGCTAAAATACTTTTGTTATTATGAAACGCAACTGAAATAAAATATTTTAGTCAAAATAAAATCGTATTCTTAACAAAAAATTTAAAATCAAATCAGCCATAAACGAAAAGGGTTGCCAACTTGGGAGACTTTAAATCCCTAGTTTTTTATTTAAACAAAAAAAAAACAATGTTACATAACGCGTTGTTCGAACCCCCCTGCCGTCCCTGTAACGCACCCTATACGTTTTACAGGTCCAAGAGGATGCTTCATTTGTCTCTCGGAAATGGACTGGAACAAGAACTTTGTATAATTCGACATTTCAAATTTAAATGAAAATCGAGTCGAACCTTCGGGCAGAAACTTGTTTGCAAACCTTTTGATAATCTTATCAAATTCTTGAAGCCTACACAGAATCTATCTTTAGGTTTATGGCCTTAATCGAGAACTTTTACTGTTAGTTCTCGGCGTCTATATGTGCATATTTAGCAGACAAATTATTCTGTGAAATTAACTGCGAGGAGAGTGAATTAGCACTGCGGGCATTGAATCAAAGCACTTCTCTAAAATCCCGAGAGCGCTTCCCTCCACGCGGCCGGCGCGGCGACGCTTTAACTTCGCTGCGATGTCGCGCTTTGGTTGATGTAATGCGAGCGTAATCGCAGTGCATTCACTTTGTCGCTGGAGTGGTGCTTTGGTGCGTGGCGCAGGAGGCCGGAGGGTTCGCCGGGCTCATTACTCAATTCCATACATTTGAACGTGTATGCAGTGTGTTCATTTATTAGTTCATAGACCTCTTTAAAATTACAAGTTTTTTGCATTTTGCAGCAACTAATTATAATAGCGCAAGTTCATTGCAGAACAAACATCCCCAAAAATGTCTTGTTCGCGATGGTTCCTTCAACTAATTTTCTTTTGGTTTTCAACTATAAAATCTAACAAGTCCTCGACTTTCCAGTATACAAGAATATGTTTAGGTCATATTAACATTAAGATTAGGTTCTATTCTAAACCTAGTAAGCACTGCTTATTTCCATTTTCAAACCAAGATTTTTTAACTCTCTTTTTGTAAAAATGAGAAACAAAATATTAAACAAAACATTTCAAACTGCTATTAAATTTAAATATTATCTAAAATATAACATTTAAAAACTAACAACTAATATTCACATGTTAATGTTATAAAGAAATCAATTATGCAATCTCGAAGTTACGAATCACACTAAGGGCCAATTTTTCAATAGCCAGATAAACAGTCAGATTGGACTTAACTAACAGATAAGACGAATTCTGATTTTTCAATCATCAGATAGCACTTATCCGAGGAATAAAACAGCTATCAGACGGATAAACTTATCGGCTCCTTAAAGCGGCAGATAGGACTTTTATTCGTCAGTTAAGATATTGACATTAGCAATTTTATTCTGCTTATGAAGTTTAGTTGACCCAATTTATATTAAAACATGGATGTATTTGATTCAATTGAAGACATTTTACTAGAAGAAGACAGCGAAATTTATAGGTATTTAAATGCGCCTCAGAGAAAAAAACGTGTAGTTCGAGATAGACCAAATCATTTGGAGCAGTGGGTGGATAGCGAATTCAGGCGAAGGTTTAGACTAAACAAGGAATCTGTACGACGCCTGGTTTCGCTAATCGAAGACAAAATCAGGCACAAAACTAAAAGACAAGTTGCTGCTGTTAATTATCATATCTAATTTTTATAATAATAATCAGAAACCAATGTGTTGCACCTGCTCTGCAAGTGCTCGTCTCGTTGCCCTCAGATTTTATGCAAGTGGAAGTTTTTATATCACTGTTGGCGATTTTTCTGGTCTGCATGACTCCACTATTTGCAAAATTATAAATAGAGTAACCATGGCTATAGCATCACTCAGGCCAAAGTTTATATTTCTTCCAAGAAATGTAGAAGAAATATCGCAAGCTCAAGAAGACTTCTACAGTGTTGCAAGTTTCCCACGTGTTGTTACAGCAATTGATTGTACCCACATTCGAATGAAATCTCCAGGTATTTATAAATACATAAATAGTATATTATACCTCTTCCAGCTTTTGCCGTTTATGATATTTCATGTTATGAAATTAATATAACATAAATAATGTAACAGGTGGTTATACTGCGGAAAACTTTAGAAGCCGTAAAGGGTACTTTTCAATTAACGTGCAGGTTATGTGTAACGCTGCGTTAAAAATGCAAGACATTGTTGCCCGTTGGCCAGGCTCAACGCATGACAGTTTAATTTTTTTAAATTCTTCTGCCAAATACCAATTTGATAGCCGAAAATTTGGTAATGGCATAATTCTCGGCGACAGTGGTTATTTTCAGAATAATTATTTATTTACGCCATATTCTGACCCAATAACAACTGCACAAAAGCTTTATAACGAATCTCATATTAGAACAAGGAATGTTATTGAGAGATGTTTTGGTATTTGGAAAAAGACGCTTCCCAGTACTAAGCGTCGGAATGCGTTGTAATTTGCCACTAATACAAGACATTATTGTAGCTACTGCGATATTGCATAATTTAGCAATAGATTGGAACAACGAAGTGCCTCCGGTCGACCCAGAAGTGAACGTTCCAATTGAGCCAGAAGAACGTTTTGAACAATTAAATCCCGATGTCCGATCGAGAATCTTTAGCACGAACTTGATACCCGCATTCGAAAACATACCATTACTAATAAAGAATTTCTTATAAGTAAACTACAGTACGAGTGGTCTAATATCTCAGCTGAATAGACGAAAAAGTTAGTGCACTCGGTTCCCAAGAGGCTTCAAAGCGTTATAAAAAACAAAGGACTTCTTACAAAATATTAGTTAATTTTATGCCTTTCATTTCTCTATACATTTACTTATGTACGAATATCAAAGTGACGTGAATTCGTAAAGCTGTTTGTTTATTTTTGTGATATTATTAAAAATATTAGGAGAAGAACCAATTTTTTGTTACTGTTGTACTACATACGTACGAAATAAAACATTTATTTACAAATATTTTAACTTTTTTAATCCAATCTCAAAAAAGCTCTACCTAAAGTTTCAATTTCTACGTGTACGAATAACCAAGTGACTCACTGTAATTAATTGTTGTCAAACTGACTTTTGAATTTCGCGCAGTTTTCATGCAGTTTACACAACAGACATTAGAATAGCTATCTGTTCGCTATCTGACGATTGAAAAATCAGAGTACATTTATTCAACAGATAAACAGCGAGATAATTTTATTCAATGGATAGTTATCATACAGTTTATCTGGCTATTGAAAAATTGGCCCTAAGAAAACGTCATAGCTCCGTATAAACTTATTTCTTCTGACCCCCTTGAATTTTTTCTTTTCATCTGATAGATAAGTATAGGTAGGAAATATAAATAAGTCATACATTAATTTAATCTATAAGTAAATGTATTTAAAATAAAATTCAGACTACGAAACTATTATAATTTTCAATCTGTTACCTGCACATGACATAAGTTACAATCTGGATTTTGTAATTCACTTATTTTTGCCGGAGCATCTACTCGTTAAAATGCGTTCAAATTAAAAATGCAAAACCAATGAGGCGGTCGACATGCACTTATAAAAGTGCTTAATCAGAGAAAAAATTGAACTTATTTTAATTTTTTCAAAAGGTTCGCAATTAAACTGTTCAAGTCCGTAAAGTGACCTTAAATTTTCTATGATTTCCAAGAAGATTAAACCCTGTATAAATACGCCAATGCATTTTTACCATCTAATTAACTCTTCAATTCCCATGTCAAAGTTAATAAAGATTTTTTTTTTCTTTTTAGATAACATAGCTTACAAACATGTAGTTATTACAAAAAAATATATTAAATGTAAATAAATTACCCCATTTTTTTGTATGGGCGTTGCCACCCACAGGTGACACTGGGCATTGTGTAGTTAAGACTGTGAAGGAGAATTTGACCCATGACGTATTGCTAGTGTTGCCAGAAAAAAACAATTGATAGTGTTACTTATTGGCTTTACTACAATAGTGGTAGATTTCAAAAATAAAATCTCCTTGTGGTAGAAAAAAAATATTAAACTTCTGTCACCTCCAAGTGACACTGGGAATTGAAGAGTTAAAATAAATTTTGTAAAGCATTTCATAGTTATCATTTTTCAGTCATGTTAAGCTTCATTACGAATGTATTAAATGTTTGGCGATATGTTTATGTAGACGATAATATATAATCACGAATGCATTGAAAATACAAAAACGTGAATGACCTTACAAACTTTTTTAACATTTAACGATAAAAAAGGCATAACCAAAGAAGAGGCAAAAACCCTTAAGATGTGGATCGTGGTAGCAAAATTATTTGGACAATTGTTCTATAAGAAATAGAGATTTTAGTAACACTCCTAAACTGGGTGAAGTATCAAACTTGAGCATTTCAGAAATCTTATGATACATCGGTTAAAACCTGGTTGATCAGCTAGAGAAGTAAATAAAGTTATGAGGTACCTATGTAAGTGGTGCTTTTTATTACCATGGTGAATTTTGGGACGCAGAAACGAGATAATGGTTAATGTGGTAACTACCATGGTGAATTAAGGAATGCACCCATAGTGTCCTTAGTTTTAGACTGTTTTTAGCATTGAGTCTCTGTCGAAACATTGCATTTAGTATTAAAAAAAAGATATGTGCGCGTTGTAAACATTTGTAGCATTCCTAACAGTCATAATCCACTGGTTCTTTTAAGCGGTTCTAATTAATGCTTCCCGTTTTCTTGCCTCTTCCAGCGTTAGACTCACCCGTGGCGTCGACGTCACCTGTTTTGCCGTTGACAAAATCTGCGGCCAGTGGTGGCGGGAGCAGCGCCGGCCCGAAGAGTTCTAGTCAGAGCCAGTCGCCGGGCGAAAAAACGCCGGCTCCAAGCTCGGGAGGCGGCTCACAGCTCGGCCCAGGCTCGGGTCATTACACGGCGTCGAACGTCAGCTCCAACTCCCAGGGTGCACAGACACAGGCGCCAGGTGGGACCAACACCAGCGCAGAAAGCCAGTCGTCGATCGCCGGGGCTGGAAAGACGTCGGCTGCTAATCAGAGTCAGTCGCGGGGCCCATCCGAGGAAGCCCCCGGAAAGTGCGCCGGTGGCAGCAGCACCAGTGGAACTTGTTTGACAACATCGCCACAACCACCGCAGCAACTACAACCTGATTCCGCGGCAGAGCTGCAACAACCGTTTCAGTCGCATTCCAGACACGATATCGAAAAGTCGTCGTCGTCGTCGTCATGTAGTTTCGCGTCGGGCGGGTCTAATTCACCTTCTTCTACGTTTCTGTTCGCTAAAAATCCATCGGTTGGGAAATCGTGCAAAACAATTAAATACAGAGCAAATAGTTCGAAATCGAGTGCGCCTGACTCACCGCTGAGCGTTGGGAGTTCGACCAAAAAGAAAATGGTTGCCGCTCAGGATATCGGCGAGACCTCGGACATTGAGTTCGATTTTGACCCCTCTGAGGAGCTCCCGTACGGTCCAGGAATTGTCTCAAAGCTTCGTTGCCGCTACTTGAGCCTTGCGTTGAGGCAGTCAGCTGGAAAGCAGAGGCCTCCCCTGGACAGTCTCAGGCGGGCGACAAGTTTGAACAATTTGCTGGACGACGACGAGGACAGCAACAGCAGCAGCTGCGTTGTCGATCATGGGGAGAATCAAGGGCAAAAGAGCTGGAATAATGCGGGCGGGAACGGCACTGCCGACCGGAACCCCGAGGAATTCGTTGCAACGTTTCAGAAAAACTTAAAATTATCAGATAGAGATAAGCGGTCAAGGCAGATTAAAAGGGGCAATGACTCACTTAAGCGGGCAAGGTCCGTCGAGGCTTTACTCAGCTGCGAGAAAACGTGGGATAATGAAAACGCCGCTAACTTAACATCGCGACCCCTTTACTCTAGAGTCGTCCTCCAGAAAGAGTGTGTTAGTCCCACTCAGTCACAGAGCCAGGACATAATATCGAATGCTCCAAATGAAGTAACTATCGAGGACAAAATAACAAATGCACGGGGTCGCATTATGCTGAATAATGAAAAACCACCAAAAAGACTGACGTCAATTATCGATGACACTGAAAGACCACCACCAGATCTAGTTAAACAAACTCTAAAAATATTCGAGGCCACAGCGAATCGTCGTGGACGTGGAATATCCCGAAATAACTTTAACGGGGAAGTAGCTGCAAAAGTTGCTAGTTACAAATGCATTATATCCCAAGAAAAGCCACCGATTGTGTTTCCGAAACCGCCTTTAAGTCCCAAAAAGCATTTTCGTAAGCCAGGAAACCTGGATCTAGTTTCGACAAAGAAGAACAGCTCCAGTACTCCGAATAGCAAGAAGGCGCAACCATCAAGTCCGGTGTCGAATATTACCAAAAAGTTTTCTGTCTGTGATGTCAATACAAGTTTGGAATCGAATGTATTCCAGAGCTCAACTCTCTCTCAGAATTCATCTCCAACGGCAAGTCATCGTCCCGAAGTAGCACTTCGAAACTCTCTAAAGAATGAAAGCCCAACACCGCCTGCTAGAAATTCATATGGGGGCAACTATCCGCGAACACCGGACATAATTCAGCGTAAACATGTCGAAACATCTTCAGGTGTTGAGTGCTCTCCAATAGTGCAATTAACACGGAAGATGGAACGGCTAGCGATTGAGTCACCGGAGATGAACACTTCTACGCCTATTCAGCAGACTATTTCGAGGCGAAAAAATTCTGAGTCGGATGAATCGGTCGATGGCAACGCTGATAACTTATCGAAGCGGGTCTCTAAAGGAGCCCTCGAGAACATATCAAAAGCTGGACCCACGCAGCACATCAGCTTTAGCAAAACCTCAAGCAAACCTCCTCTGGGGGGTGCTGCTGTAAATGGTAACTCTTCGACAGGCACTGCAGACCAACCAGGCGTTACGACTAAGCAAGTAGGCGTAATAAGACCATTGGTGTCTGAGCCAAAATTGCAGACTGAAAAACCGAAATCAAGCGAAGTAGACCTTTCTCTAGATGAAGTAAGTGCTAAGACTCGTGATAATTTAGTTATAACGAATTTAAGCCAATCGAACACTGTTAGTGGTAAGATAAATGTTCAACCGGGCGAAAAGCCAAGCTTAACATCTAGGGAAATCGAAAAAAATTTAATCAATGAAAAGAAGAATGAGGAAGCCGGTCTTGAATCTGCCACTACTAAATGGCAGCTCGGAAAAAAGAAATCGTGGAATACACAAATCGCACCCTCGCAAAATAATTGTATGGTTTTCAATTTTCAAGATCGCAAAGAAGTGCCCGACTACATCGAAAATGACGGATTAATATTTAAACGGAGGCGGGAACTTCCCAAGGTGAGTACATACAAAAATTAATAGCACAGTTTTAAGTTAACGAAATGAAATTTACAATGACAAGAAGCTGAAAATCAAAACATAAATTTCTCATGGCAGATGTAAATAACCCCTTTTAGAAAACCGGTATTATCCTATCTTTTGCGCCATAATTATTTTCAAGTTCGTGTTCGGTCAACTTTGATAAAATTGTTTTTCTCTTTTTTGGTTTGATATCTCAAGCATGAAGAAACTGATTGCGGTTATTTCAAAGTTTGGATTGAACTGTCTTCAAAAACTAACTAAGTCTAATCAAAAGTTCTGTGGAAAATGGGTTTAGTCACTAGGCGCGCCTGTAATGACCTCACTTTGACTTAAATTAAATTTTTCTACACGTCAAATCTTACTTAAAACTTTCAATTTTGCATAGGAAAGAAATTTATAGTTTTTGAGTGGTTAGAAGTATTGAGGTTTTCTTATAATAGCATCAGTATAAATGTACTATTTACATAAAGGTTTATTTATAATTTTATAAGGAATTTAAAAGAATTAAGTGACAACAAGATTTTTAAAATATATGTACCTTCAAAACTACGAAATAATTTATTGATCAATATTCTTGGTATCAAATGACTCGCATCAGACTATAAAATTTTAATTCGTAGGCATAAAATAATTGATATTGCTTTGCTACCGGTTCGTCAGCTCAAGAAAAAAGCCGAAAGAGTTTAAAAATTGTATATCAAATTTCCTAAGATATTTAAACTTCATATTAATGAAGATATTTGCAAATCGTTTTCAACAGAGTGTAATATCACCGGAAATAAATACAAAGTTCGTCACAATTCTGTGTACCAAGTTAGTGTTGTTAATATATTATATATGTACTTAAAATAATAATAATAATTAATATTTTATGATCGTGCAGATACTGTTCGAACGATGTACTTAGTCAGAAAAAAGTAATTTTAAGCATACTTCTAAATATTTCCACAGAACCCTTTTATGGCTAATTTGATTTGCAAAGTAAGCAAACTTCTTAAAAAAAATGCACTGCACGTGCGCCTAGCGATTGAATTTTAAAGTTTGGTCGTTTATAATTCAAGTGACAAAATAAAGGCAGCAGTAAGCGAAACTGGAAACAGCAATTATTGCAAAATTAACCCCGGAACCTCATACCGGCATGATGTGCCGTCTAAGCAATTAACTTCTCCTGGTGAAAATAAAACAAAATCAGATCAGCACTCCATATACACTGGATTGACATTGCAAGATAATCAGATTCATAAACATCGCATACGTGCAATTGAGATTAACCCGATTACAGCTTGCTTCTTTTTCCTCTTTCCTCCTCAATAAATCACGAGTCTCTAAGGTAGACAACGGAACATTGCTCTCGAATCATAAAAAAGAAAAATGCTAATGATGAAACATACGAAAATAGAAAAGCGCACTCTACGCTAAACAATGATTCAAGTTTAGCCAGCGACTCAAAAGCGGAACAAACCAAACTTACATAATTTCCGGAAAAAAAAATAATGATTCCTAGAAATTTTGTGGGCTTAGAGAAAAGCAGTCACGATAGCGCCTCAGCTTTCAGAGGAAACGTTCAATAACTAGGACATCGAGTAACCTAGAGCTCAAAGTTGAAGATTAATAGACGAGAAAGTATGCTTGTGACAGACATTAAGAGGTTGGGAGTTTATCACTGAAGAGAAGACTTTCTTCAAGGTATTTTTTTATGCTACACATATCAAATATTTAGTTACCTTTTGGTATTTATATCTAAAAACATCATTATAATAATAATGTTGTTTTAATATAAATTTTCGTTCATTTTGGAGTATGTACACAAGAGTTAAGATTACTGACTCATAATCATTATGAAAGTCGCTTCTGAAGTACATAAAATTGTTTATACCTAATTTATGAATTTCCACTACATACTTTCTTCTAATTCGACAAAAAACAAGATAGCGATTGTAAAATAAAATAAAGATTAAAGCTGGCTACATTTGTTTATTTATTTACATTCGAATACATCAATAAATGATTGTAGAACTTATATAAATCAATATTCAGCACTTTTAGATAAGTTAACGTAATTTCAATAAAAGTGAGAGTTGCTTTTTGCACCGATTTTGTTTGCACCAGAATCAGAAATAAGGGTGAAAAAGTTCATTAGAGTAATAATTAATACTAATTGAAATTTAGTTTGAAGAAGTACGTTAAAAGAAATTTACCGAACCAATTACGAAACTCGAGCGATTTTATAGTCACCTGAAAAATGTTTTTTGAATTGTTATACGAAACTTCCATTAATAGAATAACGTTTGGGAATTTCACACAAAATTAAATAGCTAAAAAGTTATGTAAAGAAAAAAAAGATTAGCCTTATGAATTTTTATAAAAGCATTTTCATAGACTTAGTAAACATTTTTATGGCCAGTATTTTGAGTACCTTTTAGAGATGGTTTTTTTCTGATTAAAATTGATTAAATCAGTAGAGAAGGCTTTGATGGGGGAAATTTTAGACCGCTTCAAGGTGATCAAGTGGAAATTAATTTTGTATAGACTAACTGAAACATTTGTGACATTTTTTATGTGAGAAGGGCATTGATAAGATAAGCACTTACTAGAAAAGTAGTAAGTAAAAATTCCAATGCGCCTTCCACATTATCTAACCAGCGTGAGATTGAATTATTTTTTTAATTCCAGATAGTTAATGCATGCGAACATGGCTACGGGGTTATAATTTTTGAGGATTTGGTACCAAAAACAATTTAAATTCGAAATACGAACGAAGGTTCGTTGTAGTACTAACATATTTATAATTATGATTTCTTACTTATTCAATGTTAATGCCGTTTTCATGAACTGCATGCGTGCAAATAATAAACATGTACTTTTTTCTTCCTCCTTTTCGCAACCAAGCACACACTGCAAAATCTTGCAAAATAGCATTTAGATTTAACAGTTTGTAATAATGAATGCTCTATTAAAGTAAATTTCAATTCATTAATACTCTGCAATTTATGTTTGCATGTAAGCTTACAATTCATTAAAATGGCTTTAATTAAATAAAATTAAATTCAAATTATATTTTTCTCTTTAAAGATATTTATTTGGGCCTTTTTTCTTGTCGAATTATTTCCACTTCGGGAAGCAGAGAAAAGGATTGAAATGCAATGAAATTGATAAACGTAATGTGATTTGTGTAAAAAATTGTTAGGTTGGGTTATCGGGGCCATTGATTCGCGTCCAATTTTGAGAATTCTTAATTATAGGCTATGCGATTTTTGACTTACTAATTTTGAATTCAGTGTCCAATTTTGAATATCGATTTACCTCTAGGGAATCATAGACCTCAGTTTGGTGTTGCACCGACTTTAAATGCCTAGTAAATACTGGTGAACTTCATTTTTTACATAACATATGTGATACTTCCACAGACTGTAACTAAACTTAAGTCTTGCTAATTGTAATGTATGCATGCAAAAATTGCTTTTGTTTTAACCAACACATTGCCATTTGCTATTAAGAAATTCCCGGGAAAATGAAACTGAACTGAACCATAACGAAACATTTTAACCGAAACAAGCGAAATCATCTTTTTTTAAAAAAATTTCAATGTGTGTATTAATAGTTGAATAACTGTTGCTAACATTGATGTTAAATTTCGCGTAAATTAAGCAATAATTACAAGACTACACACATAATATGCGCCCACCAATGTTTTGCTACAAAATTTACCAGCCGAGCGGTTAGTTGGCTAATTTCAGGAACGGAAAAAATGCAAAACATCACATTTTAGGCTCAAACCGCGGAGTCCACCAGGCCAGGGCGTGGACTTGAACGTGCAAGTTGGCGTTTTTCTTTGAAACACAAAGTTCTTGGCACGGCTCTTTAAGAATGGGGCAAAACTTGCTGAGGGACCGTATTTAATGGATCGTTAAAAACAAAAACTCTCGACGTACTCAAATGCAAAGGTCAATTTTTATATAATTTAAGTATCATAATCAGAGCTCAATGTCCTACTTAAAAGTCTTTACCTACCTGCATTATATCAACCAGAAATAATCCCTGGGGTATGGTGGACGTTTTTCACAGAAAAGGTCTATGAACCAGTTCAAACTACAATGCCAAAACGAGCCCAAGACTGTTCAAAAATGATTAGATTAGGAAGTAGTAATTGTGAATATTATTATTAGTTTATTGTGGCTAATTAAAAAATTGAAAAGCAAGAGAAAACCCGAAAAGTATATAAGTCTACAGAGCTAAACTAATTAACTGCTAAATTTCTAATAAGGAAGATTAGTAGTTTAAAATCAAGTGC
This sequence comes from Eutolmus rufibarbis, assembly GCA_963920795.1. Lineage (NCBI taxonomy): Eukaryota > Metazoa > Arthropoda > Insecta > Diptera > Asilidae > Eutolmus > Eutolmus rufibarbis. Next base: position 9,770,581 of record OY987206.1, read on the forward strand.
AGCAACTTGATTTAAATTCAATTAGTTAATATAGTTAAAAATTGAAAGTTTAAAAAATGCTATCTCGAGTTCGGGAAAATAGTTTTGAGTCGATTCATCTCACCTCACTGTGTCCAAGGGACCATATCATTTTATTGCTATATTTTTATTTAAATTTTAATATTAAAAGATATATATTAATATGTTTTCATTTTTGTTAATTATTTAGCCCAATGAATCGGGTTTTGTGCTGCTGGGAGATTTGTCTTTAGAGACTTCAACGGATCCGGAGGACTCATGGATGGGCCCACCTTCACCTTGTGATGTAGAATTTTTAAACGCTAATATCATCATAGATGGAAAATCCAGTATGCGATATAGAGCCAGAGATATAAGTGTAAGTTGGTAAAATACTTTATTTCAATTTATCGAACATTTGTTTTCTACTACTTAAAAAATATTCCAAAGTTATGGAGATTTTCAACAAACAATTATTAACTAACGTGTCACTGCCTACTCATTTAAATGTAATTTTGCATACGGCGCTACTCGTTGCAACACTATTACCGAATGTGAAGTAGCACCGTGTGCGAACTTGTATTGAAATGCATAAGCGGTGAGGTCCAGTTTGCAAATTGGAAATTTTAAATTAATTATCATTACTTTAAAGTCTATTTTAGAATCGTGTGTGAACGGCCTTACCCGCCTTACGCTTACATTCGAAATAGATATAATGAATTACTAAAATGATTCGCCTGCGATAATATCTTTCTTGTTACTACGTTTTCTTTTAATAATCCAATGTTAATGAGTTTCTTTCTTTTGTGGCATTTTGGTATTGATTGATCATTCAGCAATTAAGTTCATCCTAGTTGGTTATACCCATTCAGATCTGAACAGTTAAGTAAGCAATTATAGAAAGTTATAAAAATCTAGAATGTTTACTAAAGAAAGGTATACAAAACTCTCTATGGACTTTGTAAACAATTGTATAACCATTTTTCCAAATTTGTATTCATATTATTATTTATTACAGTAAAAGCATAAATTAAGTATACCTCAAGTCATGGTCAAGCCCACATAAGACTAATTAATTCTCTTGCTGACATTTCCGCAGACATAAAGTATATATAAAACATTGCCAGAAGTAAATTGCTATTTGTAGGAACTTTAATAGGGGTTTGGTTTTGTTACCAATAAAAAATGCGCGGGTAATTAAATTGAAAAATACATTTCGAGTAAGCTTGCTCTAATCCAGCTACAAGTTCAGTCTTTATTTCTTTATTTTCGACACTAAATTCATTAATTATGTGCTTTTAATTATTGCCTTGGCCACTTTATAATCATCCAAATCCTTTGGAATGGTGTTACTTTGCTATGAATAATTTTTATTGACGGATTTACTTAATTAATGCATATCATCGCCCTGAACCCCTTAAATCACACACTTAAGTTAACCCGAACGAATTAAATTGACTGTCGCGAAAACTTTGCTTTAAGCCGTTAATTTAACATAATTTAGTTATGTAAATAAATAAATGAATATATTAAAACAGGAAGAGCGAAAATTCTAAAATGCATAAAAGCAATCGATGGTCTGCATAACACTGTATTGCATTTCTGAATCATTAATTTCTGTCTGACCCTGACAACGTTAATGCATCATTCCTTTTCGTGCAAAAATTTTATTTAATTGGCCAACTTCGCCAGAGTAACATAACTTTTCTTTAATAAATCACTTTAACGTGTTAAACGAACAAATATTTAAAATGGGATTTAAAAAAAATATATCCCAAAAAGTAATTAGTTTTCAAAACTATTTTTGACATCATCACACATTTTGTTTGCTTGGATGGATGGCAACCGTACCAAATTAAACCAGTGCTTTCATTGGAATATATACAAAATCGTATTTCGTGTCCAGCTCTGTGCCGGCTCAGCAAATTATTTAGGGTGCAACGGAAACGCTAGAGAAACGATTTCGATTAATACTGCATTACTTTGTATGTATTTGAAGAATTCAATTGCACTTGATAGTCCGTACATTTTAAACACCACGCATAGGCGTTATTTTGTGAATGTCTGCTTTAATTATATAATTGAGTATGTACTTTTCAGCTATCATGAGAAACTTATGTGCATTAAAAAAATCCGCGAGTCCATCCGGTTTAAAAATTGAATACCCTTTTGTCGTTTCCCAGATGGGTATTAAATTTAACCCTTTAAGTGGCAAATTAGTTGTGGTAGAAAATAAATAGTGAAGTGTCTCTTACAAGAGACAAGATTACAGTCTTAATTTTTAAAGGTTTATTTCCTCAGACAAGTACGCGATTTGTTATGATTACCTATGTTTTTGTTCATATGATGTTAAATACAAATTTTAAGAGTTGTGTAGATCCGTTTGTAACAATGCAAAATGCTGGGATTCATCACAAAACATATTTTTTTCACATTTCTACTCATTTTTAATTTCGTGCGTGAATTAACGCCTTCAAAATATTTATAATGAATGATACAGCCTTGTAACTTTTAAACACTTTATGGATCAGACGTGAATTTTAGCACGAATGGAGATCGTGAAAAACATTCACATAAAAGTAATCATTAAGGAAATTATTTGAAGAGCAAGTTTTGAATTAAATTTTTATTGAAAATGAAATTATAAAGCATTTCTGTCAATAATTTCATTGGTCAATAAAAAAAGAAAGTAAAGAGAGCCGATGTAAGTAAAACTAAACATTCAGTGAATCCGAAACAAAACTTAAACTTTTATCGGTCTAATGGTTTTGTTTTAACAGTTACATATTTTATATTATAAAATTACTTGTACAAAATTATTGGTAGTTGATTCAACATATATTCAATTAATGTTTTTCTTCTTTTTTACAGTTACGAGTTCAATTTGACGATACGTTAACGTCGACTTTTGAGTACCCCTCGGAGACATCTCTCGTAGATGACTCAGTAACACCAAACGAAAACTCTTGTAACAAAGAGATAGCAGATCATATCACGGTGGATGAAATAATTCAAATACCAAGTCCAATATTATTGGGAAATGTTTCGTTAGGTAAATATAATAACTTAGCATTTTAAGCTCATTCTCTTTGCAATTGTTGATTCCGCTAAAAATTTTTAGTAACCTAATGCAATCATTTTCTAGTGTTTTATTCAATTGGATTTCATCTTTATATACACTCTGTAAATATATTCGAACTATTGCAAGAATATTGACCACTCTTCTTTGCACAATGGATACTAACTCTGAGCAAGATCAGTTGAAATTTCTTAAAAATCATTTTATATAATTCGCCGGTTTAAGATTCCAAGATTTGTTTCATTTTAAAAGTTTTTGTTTATGAATTTTTGGTATTGCAGCGTTATATCACTTACCAATGCAAGACGCAATTCCGCAGGTTGAAACAATTTATATATCATCTGAATTTTTAGCAAAACAAACATTTACAGACATTAATTTTTTTCGAGATGATATCAGGGAAAATAAATGTATCGTTATGTACATACTTCAAAAACTTGAGGCAGTGAAAATAAAGTTGTTGCCAGGCACGTTATTTCACTTCACAATGTTTTAAATTTCTGGGGTTTTAAATTTAATTTTACAATAGAAAATTATTTAAAAATAAAAATCAAGAAATGGTGAAGTAGAGGATTATACAAATTCTTCAATTGCACAATTACATGCAACTAATTAAAATTTCGTAAAAGGACTGCAAAAGAAAGAACATTTTTAACGAAAATTATGGATGACTGCCATTGAGTAAATATTAACTGAAAGTTTTTAAACAAAGTGGGGTACAATTTTTAACAATCCTAGAAATTGAATATCGTCAGATTTGTTTAGTTCATATGACAATTCTTTAGAGGCATATAAATTCGACGTCCAAGCATCTACTCGTTGGTTTAGGTTCATTTTAAGCCAAAAATTCAATTATATGCATATATCTTTTATTTGAACATACACGTACACCATTGTGTAGATCGTTTTTTTTTATCCTTATCATCTTTTCCACATAGTTATGTTACTAACCAGAAAATAATGGAACTTGTTAGAGAGGGTGCTTCATATTTACATATGTTCATTAATAAATAACGCAGTCTTATCCTGCTATAAATATGAAAATATTCCTTTCATACTTAAATATTCATTCATTAATTAAAAAATCTTGAGTCATACATGTTGCTTTTTGTAAAGTAGTGCGTTATAGATCTGCTTGATACGGGGCCAGTTATTGAAGACAGTATTATTCCTGTTTCAGATGATTGTATTGTGAAAAAGCAAGAACGTGAGGCCACGATTAAACAAAAGTGTAAAAAAGGTTTTTCTAAGAAATGCTCTCTTCTTCTTGTTCCATTTCAAAATTTACTAAAATTTTTCAGGTCAGTGATATAGTATTCCAAAAATAGCACGCCTGCTAGATAACGCTAAAGTAGATCTTTATACAGATACTCGATAGCACTCCATAAGACCTCATGTAAATCACACTGCATGTAAAATTTTCTGAGAAAATTAACCCACTAACATTGCCTAAAAATATTTCAGATTACCAAAGTGGTCCGCGACTTACAACGTGTCTTCCTCCCCTGGCACTAATAAAGGAAGACGAAGGAAATAGTGCGGTTCGAGATTTAAATAATAGGAGTTTTGCAACGAACTCAAAGATTTCGGCCACTTACTCTGATAAGATTCATTCTTTGAATACGGAAGTTCCTTCTCCAAGGGGAATAACGCAATTAACAACATTATATTCATTGCCTCTTGACTCGGACTCATTAGTGTAAATTGATTTTAGTGCTAGTTTGCGCTTGCTGAGGTCTCATTAGCTCACCCGCATCTATATGAAGCAGTTGTTTCTTAATTTTATGGGGTTTTGGAGTTTATAATTAATAAATTTTAACACATTTGGAAAATCATAATTCTCTATTTTAAAAGCCACAGTCAATGTGAAGTTTTAAGATAAAAAATTATGCCAATTTATAGAAGAATTCAGTTAAAACTAATATTGTGCAAATTAAAACTTATGAACCAAAGATTTCCTTACAATGCTTTTTATTATCAGCAGATTTTTTCTATCCAGCCAAAAATGTCTATAAAGTTTTAGAAAATTAATCTGCTTCAAACTTTAGGCGTAGTTACCACAGTTAGACTTTAGAATTACATATCTTTGGGCAAAAATAAAAACTTCTACGTACCTAATTCTAAAGTTTATTATTCTGAGTGAAAATGTGCTGTTCCCTGTATAACACAAAACTTTAATAAAATTAAAAAGTAACAATACATAATCGTAAAATCATAGGCTTTTATAATAAGCATATTTTTTTTGTAATTATTTATATAATTCAAAAATTTTTTTGTACCTCTACTAATGTGCAAAGTATCACTTAGTTTTTTTTAAACGTTTCACAACCAAAGAGCTCACGGATCTTATTGGTTTTGCTAGAATTTTTATCTGTCCATTTTTTAAAGACCTCTTATTCCTTCAAGTACCTAAAATTTAATTTAAGTTTTTAGCGTGCAATATCTCTAATACTTATTCACACAAAATGTTGTACAAAATTCCTCCTTATATGTAACTACCACTTTCAAACAAGACCGCGCTATCAATTCTTAAAAGAATGTTTTCCTTCATTATAATAATTACTACTCGACAATATTAATTTACTAAAATTATTTATAGTAAAATCAGAATAATATGTATAAATATTGGATCGAAAATTTGTTCTATTTAATTTAAAAGCACATTCTGGTTCAGAATATTTCTGCTATTAGTGGTTAGCTCTTATCGTGAGATTCAGAGATATTTATTTTGATTTATACCAAAAAACCATATTAGTCATTTGAACTTTGTGGATTCAAAGTGCTTCAATTTTTCACGTGATTTCAAAAATATAAAATGTGTCTTCTTTCTTTCGAATGCTTCGTTCGTTATAATGAGTTTTGGAAGACCTATACCAACCCATTCATTAATATAATACAATCTCGCAGTTTGATTGCTTAATTAGTAAATTATACTCGAAAATTCAATTGGCATTTAGAACTAGGTATCGTTGCAGCAGTGTTGGTTAACCAGATGTAATCATTCTATTTAGTATTGATCTATTTTTCTCGTTAGTTTTTACTGCGTTTATTCATACAGCATTAACCCTTCGTATATTTTGTTTGACCGAGGTTTAATTTTTGTAAGACCTTTTTGATTCCAAACATTTTTATATTAAAATAACTCGAAAACTAAACTTTTCCAATAAAAATTTTGAAATAAAAGTTATTTCGAGTCTAAAAATCGCTGGGGTTGAGATGATCTCATTTGCAGATGAAGGGCTAAAGGCGCATTGACACACTTTATATGAAATTTTTTTAAATTATAATTCCATTTTAGAACTATTTGAGCAAAATCAAGGAAATTTGAGTTAGTGCATATATTAATAATAATATTCATTGGATGAAATCCTGTATAAATCTTAAACAATATGATCTACTACTTTGCATTTAATGGAATCAGTTCTCTATTTTACTTATTTGTAAGAAATAAGCAATCAGTTGCTTATATATTAAAATGTATAACTAATCATCTTCTTTTTAGGTTCAGCTCCGCTAAGTAGTTATACTCCAGTTAAAGCTCCTCTCAACACAAATTTTGAGCTTGGCGTTACGCGATCGATAAAATTAGCAGGAGAGGCACCAGAAATTCCCTCAAAAAACTCTAATGAGTCAGAATGCTCCAGGCCGAACAGTAGTCTGGATGGCGGAGATTCGACACAGAATGGAAACATAGAGACTGACAATTTACAATACCTTAAACCTGCCACTGATGACCTCACAGTCGCATACAGTGAAGGTACAGAGAAAGCCGATTTGCTGTACTAAACCGCGTGCTTCAAGCATAACAAAAATACCCATGCCATTCGGCCAACATTCCGAATTTCGTAACTTAAGGCAGAGGTGAAAAAAATTTATTTTAGTTCGTGGAGCCTTTTATTCCTTCACAATTTTTTTTCAAATGTGTTATAAATCCGGAAAGCATTTACTATTAATAATTTTATTGATATAGTAATTGTATGTTGCGTATCATTCCCTTGCATTTATAAGATATTTAAATTGCCCACTTATAATTAAGCTCCTCTATTAGAATGCTGTCTTTTTGCTTTCTTTTGTGTAAATATTTGTTTTTTTCCTGCTATTAGAAAATCCCCTATTTAATTCCTACCCCAGGTGGATAACTTAAAACTTGAAATGGAGTCACACCATGCTGCTTACAAGATATATTCAACAGTAATTATAATATATAAAATAATATTATCTTGTAGTATTATGCTTAATTATATTAGTAATAAAATAATTTCCATATTTATATTGATGCCAAAAAGATAAAGCTAAGAAAATTACGCTGTTTTATTACAAATCCGTGTGAGAACTTTTACGGTGCACTTAACCCCATTTACACCTTCATGGGCACGAGTCAATTTCAAGAACATTTTCTATCATGAAAATGACAGCCGAATTTTTTAACATCTTTTACTCGACCACCAGGGTGGATTCAGATCTAAACATAGCACTGTGATGTTCATTCTTTACCTAATTGAAAAAGTTAGGTGTAATATTGAGTTGGGACAAGCTACAATTCTATGTCTTTTGGATTTCTCAAAAGTTTTCGACTCGATTGACCATTACATCCTTTTTTTGTTATTGACTCAGTTCAATTTTCTAACTGGTGAGTTTTAAATTTATAATTTTCTTATATAAGTGAAAGGAGTCAAGTTACTGTCTCCAACTCATGCTGCTCCAAAAGATTCTATCCTTGGTCCTATTTTATCTACACTATATATCAACGACCTCACTTTGGTTCCCAAGGATTGTTCCCTGCTACTATATACATACCATGATGTGCAACTCTTTCTCTCAACCTCAGTGAAGGACCTCTGAGCATGAATACCTTTAATAAGGATTTAGATCGTATGCCTCTTGGGCTCTTGAAAATAGACTCATTAAATCCCCATAAGACGCAAAGCATTGCTTTCTCTAACCGCGTTATCAACACATCTTCATTTCCATCATTGTATTTAAACAATGTCCCGATTAATTACTTGGAATCAGTTACAAATTTAGATATGACCATAGACTGTAGATTGACTTGGCATAAGCATATCGACTATAGTTGGCAAGATCTATAGAGGACTTAAAAACTTATGGTGCCACGCTGATTAGTCTGCTTGCCATCTTAAGCAAACAATTCGAGATGAAATCGAAACACAAAATTCGAGAATGGTGAAGATTTGAACATTTTCATGCATTCTCGTTTCGAGAATGCGAATCGAATAATTTTCTGTTTCTCATAATTTTTTCGCTTCGAGAAGGTAAGACGAATTTTGTATTTTTATATTTATTTACAATTTATGTATAAACCCAAGAAGACCTTCACAAATGCACAAAAGGCTTTTTTGCAAAATTTAAATTGAGACTGTTGAAATGTTACGTTTGGTCGGTACTACTTTATGGAGCCGAAACTTTGACTTTGACGAGTTATGTTGAGAAAATAGAAGCTTTTATGATGTGCTCAGACGGATCTTAAGAATATTTTGGAGATAAAATAACGTAGAGGTACTATATAGGATGGACACAGAGACAAATCAAGAAAATAATCAAAACGAGATAACTAATAAATAAATAGTTTGGCCATACAACGAGAAGCAACAAGTACGCGATCCTTTAACTAGTCCCACAGGGAAAAACTTTTAGAAAAGAACTAGAGAAAGGTTGTGGCTGGACAACATAACTAAATGATTCAACTGCTCGAAGCTACGCCTATTCAGAGCAGGAATATCAATATTAATGCTAATACATGATTTGATTCAAAATGAGCTCTCAGGAGGTTTTACTTTCGACGGGGCGACCCTGCCAGAAATGACTTAGGTCACTTGGTGGTTTGGATTTTGTGTAATCTCAATTTTCATAAATAATTTATTACAAAAATATTAATTAAACATGATTAATATAGAAATTAGCTTTTAACTCAAATATAGATACTCGCGCTGGCTGGATTTATGTACCCCCTGAACTCAGAGCGATTTTCTTATGTTCAAACTGAAATCTTGAACAAAATTTAGTACGACCCGAGCCGCGAATATGAATTTGCTTTTTCATATCTATGAATGTTTAGGCACAATTCAGTTCGAAGATAAAATCTTCCCTTTTGAGGAATAGTTTTCTACAAAGCCGTTTCAGGCGAATAGTCAGGATCCTGGGGATCGTTGTCACTGGAATTTTCACACTCCTCCATATTGTCTGTGCTCACACGTCTCGGTGGATGAGCCCCAGGGGGTAGCAGCAAATTTAGCGCCTCTCCATAGCTCATTTTAACTTCTAAGCGCGACTTCAGCTCGTCCATGCTCTCTTCAAGCACGCTGTCTTTGCAATCCGTTTTATTCTCCACGAACAGGCGCTGCATTTTCAGCTTTTTGTTAGCATGATTAAAGTACTTATACATTTCCCCCGGGACGATGTCGAACAACGGGTCCAGGCCGGCGTGGTCTTGCTGGGACTCAAAGAAGACATTCGTGCCAACGCTGAAGTCAAATGTTCCTAAAAGAGCCGCCCAAATTTATCTTGGTATTTTTCTAGATTTTTAGAAGCATTTATTTACCTTTAAACAGTTTACCATTCACTTCTGCAATGGGATTTTCGGTGTCGATACCGATTATTTTTATATCTAAATTATCGCTGTCGAACTCGCTGGGAAGCAGGCTGGTATCAAAATCTATGTACAACAAAATCTCTTCTTGTGAGTCTTTTGTGTCGTCCGTCATTTTTGCTTTTTAGAAATATAGAAGGAAATTAAAATATCAGCCTCCGACAAAATCAGCGGACTGCAGAAATGAAGCAAGCAAATGCGACTTTTCTTGACACTTCTGTTTTTGACAGTTTACAACCTATGGTTAATAAAAAAAATTGGAGAGGCCGTTGCCGTCGAAACAAATCGATGAATTTTCATTCATGCTGACACAGGGTGTATCACATATTTGTTGTACCAAAAGGAAAGATTTTTTGAAACCTGATAATTCACTTACTTAAAGATGTTTAACATTTTTTTATATCTTGAAAACTGATGGAAGTAAAATTAGTTTATTAACTTTTAATTCTTCACTGAAAAATGCTAGAAAAATGTAGCGGTTTTGGCCCAATAGAAAGCTTGGAATTACTTTTAAAAATCGTCGTTATTCCTTTGTTTTTTAATATCTACAGTCTAGGCGATCTAGATATAGAACTAAGAGTACTAGGCTATTCAATGAATCGCTCTAAATATAATTTTTTCCTGAATTAGCAACATATTAAATAATGGGTTTATATTCTTCAATTTTTGTTTGTATTCTCACTTCTGCAATTTACTCTTTTCAAAGGTATAGAAATTAACCATAAACAATGGATTAAGTTTGGTGTTTTAAAAATAAATTTTTTTTTCTGAACAATGTAGAATTAATTTTACCTTGCTTTCATTTTTTCGCCTACTCGAGAACTTACGCCTATATGGCGCTTTCTGTGCATTTTTTTGTGTTATTATATTTGTTATTTTGTTAATTGCTATTCTTTATGTTTGTTTTTTTTATTATTTTTATTTTTACCAGGATGTTTCATGTGGGAATTAAACCCACAACTTAAATTTGAAATTACTCCTTCAATATGTTGAGGCGCTATCCAGTTAATTGAATATCAATGGTAGAAGCAAACGTTCTCTGCTTTAGTACTATTTTGAATATAGCCAACGAGGGCTGCCATATCGTTTGAAAGTACCTCGCATCGGGCAATATAAATGACGGACAGTTTTTCTGTGTGTACTGTTTTCAATTGAGAGTTCTTTTTGCCCGTGTATATTCGTCGCGTTTCCTGTTTTTATTTTTTTACCAGGGTCCCATTGCGAAGTGGCCGTGCGAACGACAGTAAAGTGCAATGTCTAGCTCAATCGACACGATTGGCCACAAATTACAGACTTTGGAAGAGCGCTTACAAGCGGAAAATGAATCACGTGATTCGGTGCTTCTCGCCCAAATGCCTGGACCTCGCCAAGCCAGAGGACTCCGCCCGCAACAGTGTAAGCTGACAAGTGAAAGTGGGGTTTGGCTTTCTGGATTTTCTGGGCGCCGTGTCGGAGCCCCAGAAGACCCCGGGGGAGGTCTCGAGGAGCGCTAGAGTTTTTATTGCAAGCTCGATTTTGATGCTGGTCGAGCTGCAGGTTTTTTGACATAGTGAAATTGGTGCTGCCCGATGCAGTGAAATGTACCCACCTTCGCGGATTGACGTTCCTTGGCAGGGAGGAATGTTTGGTTGTTTTTGTTATTATTTAGCTCTCTGATTTGCAAAACTCAGCTCAGATTGGAATCTTGTAAACATAGATCGACTCTAGGATCTATATTTGTAATTTCTGCAAAACAATATCCCTTTTACGGCGGCATTGCAACTAATATTTTCTAATTTCAAATTAGGAATATGTTTTATTATGATGAGGACAGTTTCCAGGACGCCTCTTAAATAAAATTATAATAGCAAGATAATTTTTTCCTTCCAAGGACCTAGATAACTTTATTTCTGAATTTACGTAGTTTTATTTTTATTCCATTAAAGTCTCTATTTCACAGCCTCGCCTTGCCAATTGTTCTTTGCGAAAAAAATAAACTTTCATGCCCAACATTCGAAAAAATTAGTTGATTTCAAAAATGATCTGCTGCGAACAATTAGCGTAAATTTGTCCAAACTTTATAGAGTATTACGGTGCTTATGGTTGCTGCGAGCATATTTTCGTCGAATTTTCTACTTAAAATTGGTTTGGATGCTCACAAAATGCTTATTTTATTTCTCTAATTTTCTTATTTTTCATTCAACTAACAACTAAATAAGATTTCTTGTTTCTTGAACAAGTTGTAATAATAAAAAATAATACCCCCAAATCATTGAAATTTCACGCCTACTGACTTTTAGAAAAGATAAAAACAAAGCAGCTGATTTTATAAATTACGCCTAATATACTTAACAAAGAAAAGATCGATTTCAAAGTGACCTTTCTCTTTTTACCCTAATAAAATTAATTAGATGGTATCTATACACAGAAATTTTGGGGTGAAAATAACCCGGGATGTGTTCGGAAGGTTAAGCACTATTCATATAAAAAATATGGGCCATATTCTTGAATTATCCGAAACGAATCGTAAAGAGCTTACCAAAACCCCTTTTTAATTGAAATTCCTTGATAAAGCTCATTTTTTAACAAATTAATTTCAGTTACCATTGACTTAAATCGAATTATTTTGATGTTGTGTACGGAAAAACTAATTGAAATCAAAGGAAACTAAAATTTGTGGCAATTTTAGGAACTTTGTTAAGAAATTTTTATCCAAAAGGTGGTTTTTATAAGTCCATTTTCAGTTTATTCGCATGGAATAAGGCCCTATATATTTTCTTCTTTTGTTTGAGTCGAAGTCGTAGAAGAAATAGCTAAAAATATTCGTTGCCTTCGCTTTAGTCCGGATAAAGTGCACTTCCCCGAACCGATTGCAAAAATCTGTTTTTGACTTAGAATTTAATGTACAAAATTAAATAATTATGTTAATTTTTCAGTGCAAAAATACTGATAAAATGTTTTTTACTACATAACATACTACATATGTTTACAGGGGCGTGAAAATCTCGGAAAATGAATTTCTTCTACTTAAAATATCCTTATACTTATTTCCAACAAAATTAGTTAATTAAATAGAAAAAAAGATTGCAAGTGCGTGTAGGACTTGTGCTATGAGACCTTCCTTCCTGCCAAAGTTCTAGAATCTAGGTCAATGCGAAGTACTCTATAGGTTTTGATGATTAGTGAGTTAATCTGTCGGTATCAAAATTCGTTTTGAAGCTTGTATCTTTTGTAAACCTTAATTTAATTAAATTAATTTCAACTTGATATGACCTCTAGCCGTTCCTGAGAAAAAGGATCTTGACGGACAAGCAGACAGACAACAAAGTCGTCCTATAAGCGTTTTGTTTTGTTAATTTCTCGATACAGGATCATAAAGCCGAAACTCCATTCGTTCATAGAAATTATCAGAACAAAACTGGATGACGGAGCAAAGAGTCTGTTAATAATTTAAATTTGGCTCTGTTTGTAAACTGCATTAAAACAGTGAAATAAAGTATTGTAATTTCTTGCATATAACAGTTAAAACATTATTCTTTACCTCATTTCATTATTCTAAATTTTTTGAAATAAAGTGTTTAATATATAAATAAATTAGTTTTTGTTTTTATACTAAAAAGTAATGAATTTGATTTGTGAGACAACTCGAACATTTTATTTGCTGCGGAAAGCTATTATAAAGATCGATTTCGTTTTCACTTCATAATGCCCTTATTTTTGGAGTTTTGGGTCTAGGTCTAGGTCTTTAAACTAATTTTTTGAAATAATGGGCTCTTATAAAAAAATAAGAGGCATCTAGACAGATTTAAGATTTAGTAACCATGTATTTGTGTAGTTATATTGCAAAAAAAACATCATTGGGATATTACATGATTATTTTTTGTAATCATTACAGTAGGCGAAACTACACCTACAAGACCACGAAGATCTTTGAATTTGCCGGTAATTCAACCACAACAGACAATCGAGTCAGAGACAGATAAAAAGCTAAAGAAAATTATGAAACAAAATGGAATTCTGACAATAAGTGGCAAATCGTATCAAACGGATATTAAAGATTTGGAACATATAGGAGATCTAGGAAATGGAACTAGTGGCCACGTTGTTAAAATGCGGCACTCGCCTAGTGGGACAATAATTGCAGTAAAACAAATGCGTAGAACAGGGAACACTGAAGAAAACAAGCGCATTTTAATGGATCTTGATGTTGTTCTAAAGTCACACGACTGTAGATATATAGTTCAATGTCTAGGATGCTTTATCACTGATCCTGATGTATGGATATGCATGGAATTAATGGCTATGTGTTTTGATAAGCTCCTTAAACTATCCAAGATGCCTGTTCCTGAACCAATTCTAGGAAAAGTGACTGTAGCCGTAAGTATTATGAGCCGGCTATATTACATTTTTTAGTATGATACTCTTTTAGACGGTAAAAGCACTCTCATATTTAAAAGAAAAACACGGAGTTATACACAGAGACGTCAAGCCATCAAATATTCTTATAGACGAACGAGGCAATATTAAACTTTGCGATTTCGGTATTAGCGGACGTTTAGTTGATTCAAAAGCAAATACAAGATCAGCTGGATGCGCCGCATATATGGCGGTAAATATAGCTATCATTTGTAGAAATTTAAATTAATAAAATGGTGTAATTTTAGCCCGAACGAATAGATCCCAAAAAGCCCGAATACGATATACGAGCAGATGTTTGGTCCCTTGGCATAACTTTAGTTGAATTAGCAACTGCTTCATCGCCGTATGAAGGTTGCAAAACAGATTTCGAAGTACTTACAAAAGTTTTAGATTCAGAACCGCCAAGCCTGCCTAAAGATGAAGGATTTAGTCAGGAATTCCAAGACTTCGTTAGTAAATGGTACGTAATTATTTTCATAGCTATATCGAACTATTAATTAACGAACTATATATTAATATTATTGTTCTAAATTTCATAATAGTTTAAGGAAAAACCATCAATGTCGTCCGAAATATCCAGAGTTGCTGGAACAACCATTTATTAAAACTTACGAAACTATGCCTATTGATGTCCCAGGCTGGTTTAGATCAGTCGTCGAAAAAACTGGAATAAAACCACATCGCAGGTAAGGTATGCATGATTTTGCCCATCTTGTCGTAGTGTTCATTTTATATATTTGCCATGAGTGCATTTGATAAACTAATGTGTTTTCCTTTAACTTTATGGTAGCTTTCAGATATATCCAATAAATTCGAAAAAGCATGATTTTAATATTTATCACTATTAAAACACAGTGAAAACATCCAAATTTTTAATGTTTTTCTTTGAAATTATTCTGTCAACTGGTTGCACAGATGTATGAAGCAGCGCAATTTTAGGCGTTCAGATTTCACAATAAGTTCTGATTAATTCTGCGATATAATTCATTAATTTAGAATTGATTTATGACTATGTCTCAACTTTTAAAACTAGTTTAAGACTGCCTTAAACTAGGAGATTATGTCCCTTAATCGAATAATACTTTAATTTATCAATCGCATACTTCATTTCTATGCAGCCACTATATGCATTCATTTATATAAAGTTTTAAAATATCTGCTGATTAATGAATTTGTGTTTAATTTTTGTTTATCCCTGATTGATTTTTTTAATTTTTTGTAGGTTACTTATTTCCTAATTCCTTTTTAAGTAAGTATATTTTTGTCATTTGAGAATGGTAGATATACATATTAATTGAATAACACGCCCACTTCTTCACTAGATTGCTTGCTTGGATTAATTTTATTATTGTATATAGAAAAATATGCTTACCCTTGCATCAAAGTTGAATAAATTTCTTCAATTATATTTTCTTATCATAGTCTCATTTTTGATTTAAATACCTATACAATTTCATTCTGCATGAATTCAGTGAAAACTTTAAAGGTAACGTCTTTCATTCTTGGATACAATTCTATGGAATATTTCGAAATCTTTATAAAATTATCAATTATATAATGGGTAGTAAAGTCTTCACATAAATTATTTGACTATTCACACTTCGGTTTCATTTTACTTCGGGTTTTTTGACAAATAATTATATTAAAAGGAATCCATAAAAGTCGTTTTTTAATTAAATATTGGGTTACTCCAGCTTTGCAGTCATGATAAAAAAGCTTTAATTAATGGCTTAAAGCCTTAACTAAAATTATATTGAAGTTATCCTGTTAAGTCTTCAGGAAAAGGTATTGTAATAACTAAACTACATCTAGAATGCATATTTTAGATGAGATCAAGAGATGCCCCAATTTTAGTGATTACAAGTGTTATTCTTATGTATTTTCTACAAATATTGCTGAAAATATACATTTATATAAAAGTCTAGCAATGGTTTTTGTTTTTATTTTGTTATAAAAAAAAAAAATATGTATATAAAAACACACTTTATTAAATTTCCATGTTTGCTTTGTATCTTGTATGTTTTATTGAGGTAATAAAGTACAGCTTGAAAATTGGTACGTTTTTAAAAGATCATATCGTTTTGATCAAGATTTTGTTCAATGCGGTTTTAGAACGAATTTTAAAAAGCCGCCACGTCAATTCATCATCATACATCGAAAATCAATAGAGGTTTGTCATCACTTTCTAAAGAAACCAACTTTAAAATTGACTTGCTTGAATAATCCGTTTATTTTTTGTCTTCTGTTGATATATTTCAGTTGGACGGTTTCCTCCGTCAGAAGTTACAAAATGCTCTTAAATTTCAAACAAATGCATAAAACAAAATCGAAGAGGTTTTTATTATTTTAGAATATGTTTTAAAAGAATTGATAAGAAGTAAAGAGGTATTTAGGCGATAACATCTAATCAATGTATTTAAACTATTATAAATTGTTTCCAAGAAATGAAATTCAACCAAGCCTTTAAAAGTGGTATCGTGATATCAATAAAAATATATATATATATATATTCTAATTTATTTTTATTATAAAGAATATCAAATAAGAAGAATCTTTTAAACATTATAGAATATCCTCACCGAAAGAAACGCCGGCATCTACATCATTAAATAATCGATCAGGAATAATTAAAGCGTCACAAATACCAAATTATCAATGCAATTTAATAAGTAAAAACAATCAATACCAACAACAAGCAAATGTGGGCCACACAAATATTACCAATAATCAGTTACCGTCGTCACTTCCTCAGCCAATAGGAAAAATGTATGGATATCAATCTGGGTTTAAAGATACAGCAAATGGTTTCAATCAGTCACAATTAAAAAATACTGGTTATAAAGATGAAGTTGACATTGTTAGAGAAATGAATAAATTATATAAAAAGTCACCCTTTGGCCAAAGAAAGAATGATATTAAGTGCTCTAATATTGGAAACGAAGAGAATCCTAAAAAAGAATCAATGCTCACTAGTTTAGGTAATTTTATTTTTTCTAAATTTTCTGAATCTTTCTAATATTTACCATTTCAGGGCATTCTTTAATAAGAAATATTACAACTTCACCTTTTAGTCAGAAAAAAAATGTAAATCAACCTGAGGGTTTCTGGAATACTTCTAATCCTCCAGATGCTGGTGGTGGAGGTAGAGGTAGTAATCATGTCGGTAACGATTTAGAAGGTTCTCCAATTGCCGGACGTAAGCGATTCCAAACAACAGTACCAATATTAAGTGATTGTAATGCACAGCAGCCGCGAATTCAGGGAAATACTAGTCCAATTGGTAAGTACATAACATATACAGGCTGTTTTGTTAAGGTCTGAACAGGGGTATGCCAATCAATTCTACATGGTCTCCTGAACAACGTTTGTTCGGACTGAGGTTTGTGAGGAGGTTTCGTTGGAATTGGGAATTTTTTTCTACACCTGTTGTACCGTTAGAAAACTTGAAGGCTCAGCTTTCTAACACACTATCAACCAATATTCTACGATGTCTCTTAACGAACTTATAAAACATTTTCTTTCATCATTCTCCTCCAATTGCGATTGTAGGGGGAGAAAGGTGTCCGAGCAAACTTCGATCAGTAGAGCATGTAGAATCGATTGGCATACCCCTGTTCAGACCTTAGCAAAACACTCTGTGTATAAAAAAATCGGAATTATTAAAACTTAAGAGTTTAAGACGCAGGAAATAAAGTAATAAATTCAATGATAACTATTTATTTTCGAAGAGAGTTTGACTAAATTTGTTCATGCTAAATAGTATATATCGATCAGTAATTCAGGTTTAATACTATGTATTATTTTTTCTAGTTTTACAAAGGTTTTATCACCAGCAAAATCAGTTACGAGAAAGGGAGCGAGAAAAACAAAGGCATCAACATGAGATAAATACAAATCCATTTTTAAATAGTTTTATTCCTAAATATCATCCAAGTCATCAAATCCCCTCCCAAATTCCTCAGCCGACTAGTCAACATGTTTGTGAAACTTCTCGAGATAATTTCACAAATGCACCCCCATGCTATCCACACTTGAACACAAATCAACTGCCAAATAATCAAACCAATATTCCTTTGTACAATCAACCTAATAACAAGAACCAGAACCGAATAGCTAGATCGTCGCCACCCATAGTTTCTGATGTTTGCAGCGGCCACGGTGGAAGTAATACTGGTTACGGAATACAAAATGTTTACACAAACAACTTGTACGGCCGCACCATGACACATGCGGATAATTCGAAGGACGATCAAGGTATCTTTTCTTACCCAATGATAATTCCTTCCAATACAAAGCTTTTCAGAAATATGCACAACTTTCAAAAACTACCTATTGGTTTGCTTCACCATGCACTTATACAATTATTTTTCTTCTTTTTATATGCTTTTGCTGTTTCATCTTCTGCTCGTCATGCTATGCCTACATAAAATGTCGCCTATCATTGCTCTACAAAACATACATATACCTTTAATAAAATCAAATGCAATTAAACACACACAACCACCCTAACAAAATTTCACCCAATGAATGTTTGGTGCATTTAGGATGGTTCAATTCACTTGCAGGTGTTGTGAAGCGACAATTTGCCTCCTATGTTAAATTACATTTAACACCTGGCGGAGACAAAGATCAAACTGACAATAATCGTAGTAATAATTATCAAACGAATGCGATAACATCGTCAGAGATAGGGATGTCAACCTCAGATGGAGATGGCAAAATAAACAACTTAATTGGAGTTAAAAATCATCAACAACAGCAGATTCAAACTTGTAGTCAACATACATTAACAACGGGTGTAGACAGAAGGCATCGAAGTCCTGATCCTCCACCGCGTTATAATCGAGGTCAATCACCATTACTTCTCAGAAAAAATTTGCTAGAATTGGGACAACCACCAGGATCTCCCATGTTAAACCGAAGGTAATTTTTAAAAGCTTATTTTGTACATCGATTAATAATTGATACTAGTTCAAATTGTACTAACAAATCGCAATATCGATACTATATCATGATACAGACGCGTTTTTTTTATATTACTTCATACTATTAGATATTTTGAAACTGATTAACGGAAATGGACAGTTTATATAATATAAATGTGCAATTTAGTATCCACCTTCTGATTAGCGATTAACGAAAACAGATTTCGAAAGTTTGAATTTTGTGATCATATTAATCACAATTTCTTAATTGCAATATTACATGATTCAAAATATTCATTTTCAGTAAACTTGTATCTATTGTCAAAAACCTGACAAAAAGGAAAATTTATGATATACTATAAAATTTGGAGATGACGCGACCAAAAATTTATGAAATTTTCATCAAGCAAAAGTATTTTATTACGTTTAGATTTTAATCAATGTTTATTATAATGATACTTAAATAGTGCAGCTCATATGCCGTGTCAATAGTTTAAGCAGATTGTGCTTTTAAAACAATTGTCTATTGGGATTCCAATTATGTTATATTTCTGAATTTTTTTACTACGTTTTCTGTATTTAAGACACTTTCACTGTTTCAGTTCTTTTGGTTTTGCCAGACTTAATTTGCGTAAATATTTCCTAATTACGAAAATTTGAAATCCCTGTAGTGGTAGCTTCACAATTTCTTCTTTCTTTTTGTATGCTTCATCCTAAATGTGGAAATGCCAGCCTATTGAAATTGTGTGGCGTTTTTCTCTCCATATGTTGAGCAAAATTTATCGAATGCTGCGAATGCGACTGATTTAGTTCGAGGCTTGAACTCGGAGGCTTGGAGGAAGTTGACATATTTTTAAAGAGCGTGTTTCCCACTTCCTACTCAATCTTTACTGTTTTTCAAGAAAGTTATTAAATCGGCTTAAAATTAAAAAGTATAGGACCATATGTTCTGAAAGTACAAACGGGTTCAAAGAGACAGTTTTCTTGTTTGTTTATTTTTTGTTTATATCAGTTTTTAAAATTCTTTTATGATAACTAGGCAATTTTTTATTTTAGATTTTAGAAGTTAAGATTAGTAAAAGTTTTGCATTGTATAATATTTTTTATATTAATGTTTATCATCAAAAATAATTCCAACTCTAAGCACTATGCTTTGTCGTTCCAATATAACTGTTATATAATATCCATAATCATATGTCTTTCTAAAAAAAAAAGATCAGATTAAACAATGACACATATAATATAAATAAGTACTAAATGATTTACTTTTTTAGGAAACATAAAGTAATTGATGTAGCCTCAGTAAATTCAAAACCTCAATCAACCAATAAATGCTCACAAAACCTCTAAAGAGAATCAATCAAAATATCCACAGTTAAAACATTTGTTATTAAAGAATGTTTTTTTATGAAAAACAAGGCAATGTAAGTAGCACTTAAAATAAATTCTTTACGAATTTTTGCTTTATACATATTTGCTATATTAAATGTTGCTTCAATTCTGTTGCACTGCAAGAGCCTTCTAAAATGTGGATTTTAGCTAACAAGCAATAGTTTTTCCGAGCATAAAATTTCAAGCAATTAAAATAATAATATTACGCCCTCAAAAACACATCTTAAAAAACTGTAAGAATTGAATTATACGTTACAGGGTGTAAATTTTGTGAAGACCTGTTTTTATTTTCATGCAATTGATGTTGCCTTAATGTGCTTGTAATAAAACCGTTTAAAAATAAATTTATTATCTGTGTGAGCTTTGAAATTTGCCAATTTTGTTACATTGACCAAAGAATGCAAAAGGCATTTATTAAACTCGGAGTGTTATTACATTAAAATCAACTGTTTGAAAACTATTTTGTGTTTTTTTAATAATTTTATTTCCTTTATTAAGTTTTTTTTATTTTGTTCTGTTTTATTTTATTAATACATGACAGACAGACACATTATATGCTTTTATGATAGTAATATTTACAATTTTAGTCAGTATATAAAAATTTTACGCATTTCCAAGATAACATTACGATTCAAAATAAGACTAACTATAAAAAATCTAAGAAAATAGGGGAATTGTTTTAAAGCCATTACTAAAAGATTAATGACTCAAATTGAAAAAGTTATCAAAACTTTTTCTGAATGAAATATCTGGAAAAATATGCTGTTTCAAAAAAGTCC
The DNA here is from genome assembly GCA_963920795.1 of Eutolmus rufibarbis. Taxonomy (NCBI): domain Eukaryota; kingdom Metazoa; phylum Arthropoda; class Insecta; order Diptera; family Asilidae; genus Eutolmus; species Eutolmus rufibarbis. The sequence continues at coordinate 9,791,758 of OY987206.1, forward strand.
AGAGCAAGAAATATCAAAGAAATTTAGGTGAGGTGCACTTAAAATGAGGCACCCTATATAGGTATTTGAATGTTGGTATGTGTGTGTGTGTGCACGTAGTGAAGGAAAACATTCAAAATAACAAATATTTTCACAATATTTATGTAAATTTTTATTTTTTGTGTGTTTAGTGTGGGTATGATTTTGTACACAGTATTTAGGTAAGTTTTTATATTTTAAACTCTTAAGTTTTAAGTCAAATATTAAGGTTAAAGATCAGCTCAATTTTTTATAATATTTTACGTACAATTTTCGAAAAATCAGTTACTTTAAAACCTACGTTAAAAACCGATTTGAATTCTATTTGGATCAATATAAGGCCGCACATTGTATATTGTAGATGTAATTAAAGATACATCATAGGCAAAAAATGGCCGAATGGAACTGATTTTATTTTTAGCATATTGGTTTATGCTTATATTCTCTCTTTTTTGTTATATGTTGGTTAAAAAAGTTCTGGCAGATATGTCTACTCACAATACTTTTACTAATAACAGCTGTATGAAACTACTAATTCCAATATTATTTTCAAAAACAACTTAAGGAAGAGAAACGAACATTTAATATAATTTACAAGTAATATGTACATACATATATGTATATGTAGATATTATTATATGTATAGTATATATTTTTATAAAATTTATTTTATAGCTGGAAATTAAGTTGGTTAGATTAAAATATTTTAAATAATTAAATTGTTTGTATTTTAATTTAAGATAAAAAAAAATAGACATTATTTGTTAATTCTCTAAATTTTCACATATAATTCATTAAATTCAAAACAAAATTTCCAAGCTAAGTTATATAAAAATTGATTCAATCTTCGTAAAGTAAACTGTGATTTTTCACAGTGAGCAACGCCACATGTAGTTTAAAGAGCTTTTTTGCAACTTCGTGTTTTAAACCTAAATGAAACAATCTACTTCTTAAAAAAAAAAGAACCAATTAATAATTTATTGACTTTGTTCGTCTTTTAGATATGTTACAGCATCTCCTCCTCTTCCACCACCAAGAAGGGGCTCCGAGAGTGTTCCTGGTTCTCCCCAACACCTGCGGACACGTATTCACTACACTCCAGAGCCACAGAGGCGAATTTATAGAACTATAGACCAATGAGTGGCACTTCAAATAATGGTTATGTGATATTGGTATGGCTTTAGTGATGACATAAATCCCGATTGATTTAGGATCGGCGAAATCTGCTTTATTAATTTATAGAACTGGATTTTCTCTACAGAAAGTTGTATCCATTATTTGTCGAAATAAAAGTAATATTGTCAATAGTAACAAAAAAGACAACTAATAAATTTTCGCTCGATTCTTGTAAGCGAATAATGCGAACCGGTTTCCTGACTATATCTTGATACTAAAACGGCGTAGAAAGTTGTAAAAAAAAAATATACTAATAAGCAACTAATTCCTAAGACAACATACCTTAGCTTAGGAGTGAAATTTTGTCATTTGAGTAGTACAACCCTTTTCAAACTAAAGTGCACTAAGTTCAGCACGACTGTATGCATGCATATGTAAACTATGCAACTTGGTTTAGTGAGCTGCTTTAGATTCGATTCAATGTATGTTCGAATATTTACGTTTTAGTACATTCATGCACGAGGATTATAAAAGTAAAACCAACATAAAAGACTGCAACTGCGTTTTAGTGGTAGCTTTTCCATTCTTGATTTATAAAGAATGCACATTCATTTTGAAAAGGGTTCTACGATCATGTTGACATTAACGAATAACATAATTGGTAATTGTTGCGCTTATCTATATCTGTGAGCCTCTCTTTGTAAAGCCCTTTCCTTATTCACTATTCTCAACTTAGTTTCTCTTCAGGCATCGTTGCTTAAAATTCCTTCAACTATTATGACGTATTTATTATTTATAACTTTGAATATATTGAAAGCACTTAATTATCCTAATCGAATTATTAAACGATCTATTACGCTAAGTATTTATGCTATTATTAAACAATATTTATTACGAACTTGTATGAAATCCTCAGTTAAAAGAAAACGTAAAAGGAAATAAAAAAAAAAGAAGCAAAAATATGTATGTAGAAAAATTCTTTGCGAAAAAATGACTGATTGTACAGAATATTTTTATTATTAGTTATTTATAAAACGAAACCTATATTAGTGCATAATTAAGAAGATATAAATTTATTGAGAATGTAACGAACGAAAAACCTTAAATCGAGAAAAAGAAAAAAACTACATAAAGAAAGAAAAAAAAAATCTGAATTTTTAGTGTTTTTCTTCTAAACCAAATTCCTGATTTTGAACCTAGTATAAATTGTATTGTATTTGTCTATTAATCTATTTACTTGATGAATTTAAACAAACAAGTCCAAAAACTAAGCCTACAAACGATATTTACGAAACTAACAGCTGCTTTACAAATCCATTGGGTTCAAACAACTTTTTTAAGCTTCAAAATTTCAAGATTAAGTATGAGTTGGCATTAATTCAGTTAAAATAAAGCGTTATGGAAAATTACTTTTCCCAACATTTAAAAAGAAATAAATGTTCAAAAACTGGAGAAATATGTTAACGGATTGTACAACGACCTCTAAATTCAGATATTTACACATATTATGTTACTTCGACAAAATGTTTGCACAAATGTTGGAAAATTTTGGATATAGGAATGCTTTGATTGTGAGTTGTATAAAAGAAGGCAGGAGGCTTCTGTGATATTCAGTTTTAACTAAGAAAACTGGAAAACATGGGATCGAAGTATTGTGTATTAATTTTTTTGATTTTTCTCTTTCAAAATGTGTATTCAACTAAAGACCAAATAACTCTGGATCGTGAAGATGAGCTTAAAAATCTTATGTACGAGGCAGCAGCGGATGCTTGCGCCGATTTCTACTCATATGCCTGTTTACGCCACGATGAAATTTTTCCAATGCCCAGTTATAGAGGAAAATTTGATAATGCAGATCGAATAACAGAGGAAAACTACGTGGTTTTAGATCGCTTGTTGCGAGAAAACATTGAGGAGCTGCTTCAAAAAGAACCCACCACTGACGAGGAAAAGGCGAAGGTCTTCTATTCAATGTGCAACAACATGACTGAAATAAATAACCAAGGCAATGAACCCCTATTGAAAACCTTGAATTTGTTGGCATCGTTTCCAGGAGCTGATGATCACGGATTTGAGAATCCATATTTTAATCGGATTACTTTCATCTCAGTAATCCACGCTACACTTTACAAGAATCCATTTTTTACTGAAAGATTTATATTACGAGAGCCGACGAATGTCACTAACCGAATTATTCCTGGATTCCTTTCTTCACGTTCTTCCATTGGTAGGACAGATAATGAAAAGGACAAAATACGTTCAATTTTAAAAGAGATTGGATTCAATGAAACAAGGGTGAATAATGCTGTTAATGACTACTATAAATTTTACGATAATTTAGAAGCACTCGATAGTTTTAAAAATGGCAGCAAATTAACGGCTACAATAAGTGAATTTGAAGAATTAATTCCTCTTTTCAAATGGAAAGAGTTTTTAAGTGGTGTATATTTAATTAATTTCAATGGGACGGATCTGATTTATGTGGACAACGTTGAGTACTTTAAAAATCTAACAAATTTGCTTTATAAAACGGAACCTTCAACAATAGCAAACTACGGTCTTATAAATTTCATTGATGGCCTTCTTCCAGTTTTGCCCGACGGCTTTTTAAAAATTAGAGATAAATATAATGAAGCAACTCATAAATATAATACAACAATGCCTAGGTGGAGGCAATGCATTGATATCGTGGTAGAAGTTATGAACATTCCGACCGCTCAAATATTCATCAGAGGATCGAATTATTCAGAGAACCGAGACAATATCCAGCAAATGGTAGATAATTTGAAATCAGTTTATGTAAAATTTTTACAAAACAGTTCGTGGCCTGGGACGCATTTAAAAAAGAAAAGTATTGAAAAGTTGAACGCCTTTCAAGTTGATTTAAGTTGGGAGAATTTTATTAATGAAAGTTCGAAGAAAGATAGAAGGTATGAAGATGTTTTCATAAATCAAAACAGTTTTTTCGATACATACATAGGAATAAATTGGGTAGCCCACGACTTCAGCAAGCTGTATGTTGATCAGAATCCAGATATTTGGGTCTCGTCCTTGGTGTCTGCAAAATCACTTACTATTCCGGAACTAAATAAATTTTCAATGAGTCCCGGTCTTGTTAAACCACCATTTTACTACGCTAAATATCCTAAAGCCTTTCAATTTGGTAGCCTCGGAGTAGCCATCGCTCAAGCAATGTTCCACTCCTTCGACACTCTTGGCGCATCTTACAACGCACAAGGATTCTTGGAGAACTGGTGGAGCGGCAAGGACTACGAAGAGTTCCAGAACAGAAGCAAATGCTTCAAGGATCAGTATGATAGTTATGAGCTTTATAGAGTATATCTGAATAACAGACCAGGAGATTATGAAAACATCGCTGATAATACAGCACTAAAGATTGCATACACTGCATATAATCAGTTTTTGAAAAACAATCCGCAAAGCGAAAAAGAGGAAATTGTGAATGGATGGGTTTTATCTAGCAGACAATTATTCTTTGTTGCTATGGCCCAGCAATTATGTTCGAAAGTTCGGTCTGATTCTGCAATAGTTAAACACTACATGGAGACCGATCCTTATGCTACTGGACGATATCGTATTATGGGAATGGTCGAAAATTCAGAAGATTTACGTCGAGAATTTCACTGCGGTCCGCTCTCGCCACTAGCTCATATTAAAAAATGTAACCTTTATTCGTAAAAACATTGAAATAATTAAGTAATTTTTACGAGTTTAGAGGAATGCTTAAATAATGGAAATATTTATTCAAATTAATATTTGATTTACTTATCGATATTCTTTTTTCTGCTTTTAGTTTGAATCCTTTTTTTTTCCTTGAATGTTCGTTGATTGTATATTTGAAGAATTTTATAAATAAAAAAGTAGACAAAATTATATATTTTTTTAAAGAAATAATGTTTTAGTGACGTTTGAAATTTAATATCTAGACGTTTTGGAAGTATTCAGCTAGCTAAGATTTTGAGGATTATAATGGAACTTACAGAATTATTTTTTCTGAAAAACCGTGATCACCGCTTAAGTGAATTTTTCACAAGTTTAGGGGATTTCCCAACGTTACAAAAGGCTAGGAAGAAACAAAATCTAATTGATTTGCTTTGATCATACAAATATGTATACAGTATTTTCTTACAAGAATTCGTTTTAAAGTCGTATTGTAAATCGTAAATTTTGTGTCTTGGAGTTAAAAAAGTTAGCCAGAGTTTTTAATTAGTTCCGGACTTATAAAGTCACATTTTTAAAATACATGTAGCGCACTTTTAAAGCTGAAAATGCATTTTAGTGTCTTGGCCATTGATTCGACTAAAAAATGATATTCGCAAGAGACCGAAAAGGAAACTAAAAGGTCAAAGATTGAGAGGATTAAAAAATTAAAACATAATTGAGGAAAGCATCATATTAATCATACCATGTAACACAAAATCGCAAATTATTGCGACAAAGTGAAAAGCGTTTTTATATTGCAACTACTTATTACTAAAAATGAACATACAATAAATAAAGAGCCCTATTTGCTTATCACACAACAACATTAAGTTTCAAAGTCTATCGCAATTACTATTTTGAGTTTTATCGGCGTTGAACCCATAAGGCGATTTATCTTTAGTTTTTAGGAAATAATTTCCTTTGGCACTTCTTTGCACTGATAGACCCATGGCTATTTGATTTTGTTTGCACGTATTCGTTCCAAGATTTTTTATTGAATTACACTGTTCGCTTATGAAATTCTTTTCATTTCCTGGTATTACTGTTTCAGCAAAATATTTTATTGCTTGATTATGTGCACAGATTAAATTCTGGCAACCTGGCTGCAGTACTGAAGGACTGTAAGAGAAATTTATTAAAATCGAGTGAATTTTTTATTTTTTCATTTAATTTTACCCATTAGGAAAGAAGTCAACATCACCGATTGGTTCTTCTTTTCCTAAGCCGTATGCAGATGAATGGATAACATCGACAAATTCAGCGTCTCCGCGCTGTAAACCAGAAATTGTTTGTGGTTCCTTGTAACAAAGCATTGCAGGATCAAGGGCAGTGATTCTATAGAGCAAATTTCCAGATATTTCAGCATATTTTCTACCAGCCGCTCCGGCAATGTGAGCACCCATTCCATGGCCAATAAGATGAAGTTTAGAACTTTTTGATACTTTTACAAAATCGTTTATCGCTTTGCTGATCACTGCACCAATTTGGATATAATCAAGAGTCATCCAGGTTTGTACATCGGTTATTATGGATCCAAGATCAATCACCTTAAGATTTAAGAATATCAATAAAAAAAAAGATGGCATATAAATATTTAAAAATATCTTACCATTAAAGAAACATTTCCCCGGCATTTATAAGCTGACTCAAGTTCTGAAACAACATCATTTTCATTTGAAGCGTCTGATTTCCACGCATTTACGAATACAACGATGTCGTTATTATCGTTTAAAGTATCTAATTTTGAAATCTCGTCAAAACTCAATTGAGATTTTGTAATATTTCCATTAAAAGTGGTCATCATTTGAATTTTGATTTGTTGTTCTTTGGGTACAACTGTTGGTTTAAGAGCGTTGATAGAAGTTGCAGCATTACCTGTAAACCAAAATAAGAGCTCGATTAGTTAATTCTTTGTTACTATAAGCAGGAGGATTAAGTTAACAGTTGCAATTCTGTTTACTTACATATATCTCTTAAATCATTTGCGGTCTCTTCAGATTTTTTATTTTTTAAATCTTCTAGTGCTATAGTTAAAACTTTAGCAGCTGCCGGTACTCGTCTTATAAGTGAAGGTGAAATTCGGTTAACTACCCTTTGTGAGGTAGGTGGAGATCCTTCGTCTTTTGCTACATAAAAAGAAATAAACATTTAAATTTAATTTAATAATATTATAATCTATTATAATCCAAAATCCAAATAAATAGACTATCTACCAATAATGTTACAAATTAAACAACAATAAGAACCATTCTAAAGGTATTTGATAAACCAGTGTTGATTGGTGTTGAGGTGGTATTAAAAATTGTTTTCTAGTTGAAAGTTGAGTTTATGTCTAATAAATAAAGTGGGTAAAAAATTTCAACTACTAAAATTGTATAAGTCCGTTTATTTTCGTCCTTCCTTTAACTGTGTAAGGCAGTAAGGATTTTAGTCTTTTATATTTAGGAGGACAACATTTAAAAGTGCTTTATAGTGTAAATGAAATTAGATTCTTACCTGTTACAGCTTTATTTTATGAAGTAGGTAATGCTTGGTTTATAAATTTTCTTTTGACTAGTCAGGTAAAAATAAAAAAGAAAAATATCGAAATATGTTCAGTAATATGACTATTTTGAGCAAAGGTATACAGAAATTGTCCAATGTGTCAAGGCACTGTAGCCTTAAACTAGAGTTTGGATAATTTATGTTATAAATTTTGTGTTTAAAAGAGAAGAATTTTAGAAACCAAATAAATATTTTTCTGTCTGTTTGTTTAATTGATTGCACTCGCATCACTTAAGCTACTAAACAAATTTTATTATGAATTTTTCAATAGTCCAGCATATAGTACTGAATTCTGGGAACAGACTGATCCTTGGATCACGTTGTTACGAAAACAGGAAAATAAATTATAAAAAAAACTTGTCTAGCAATGAATTTGTTTTAGAAAAATGTTAAACATCGCAGACGGAAGTATCAAATTTCATTTATGTCTGATTTATCGGAAAATACATTTTTATATATACAAGTAAACCTCGTACAACGCGGTAGACACGTTCCTTAAAAATACCGCGTTGCGGATAATCGCGTTACATGACACACTAACTTAATACAAAAACTGAAATTCGGTTCTACGAAAAGAAAACCTGCCTTTTATGGTGTAAAATTTTGATAATTTTTTGTAGTAGGTATATTACTATGTACACATAAAAGTACTTTACAACAAACTTAAATAAAATTCAGCACCATATAAAATCTAAACAGTTTACGTTTTCAAGTTTCATAAAATTGAAATTAAAAAGCAAAAGGAAACATAATGTTATGTTTACAAATTAATTCGTCATCGTCACGTCGATAACGTTCGACTGACCTTATTTGAAAATCAGAGCTTGATTCATCGACAAGTTCGTCTGCACTTCCGCTAGTTTTAGGTTTTAAAAAATCTATTATTAAATATTGTGTGCTCCTGCTTTGTAAATCTTTATAAATTTCTTGATAGGCATATAAGCAATTTTGAAGAATTCCTTTAAATATTTCTGCTCTTTCCGGCAGAGGATCGTTGTCTAAAAAGTAAGATTCAATCTGTTTCGTCATGTCCAAAGATTTTTCTATACCTTTCAGAGTGAAGTTTTTGGTTTCTTCATTGGAAAGATCTTCAGAATTACATATTTGTGAATATAAACAGAGTATAGAATTGTGGCATTGTAGGACAATTTCCACATTTTCTAAACTGCGTTGTAAAAGTACTGCGTCGTAGGAAAATTTCCGCATTTCCCCAATCGTGTTGTAAGAGGTTTACCTGCATTTGATTGAAGTTACATTTAACTCTCTATATAAATGTCTGCAGAATCGAATTTAATAAACCATTCATAGATCCACTAAAGAAGAAAGTTGTAAGTTTAACATGGTATTTTATTTTACTGATCATTTATACCCTAGTTTCGTTAAAAAATATATAAATAGGAAAATCGTTTACCCGAAAATGTGCGTCTGAACTTTATTCTTAGTTAAAAGCTAAACTAAAGTATAATGAGTTATCGAAATATAATAAAAGAGTTTTTGCTTCGAAAGAAACCTTACATAATGATTTAATTCGTTTATTAATATCTGAAGAGTCTAAATATCTTTTTAAGGATAATTAAAGATTATGTAGTTACAAAACAATTTTATAAATGGTGAATCGAATAAAACAAAAATAAAAACAACCAAAACGTAAATGATTTAATTTATTTCAAATTAAATGCCTTTCGCTTAACAAAGTCTACATTATGAATGCATAACAAAATGCATACCATATAATAAGGTAAAAACAATAATTAAAAAATAATTAAGATCTCGTTTTGGAAGGTCAGTCCTCAGTCGTTGACTGCTAAAAAATTTAAAATCTATCCCGGCTATGTCTAAATGACTTCCAACGTGATTATTCCTTGCATCCCAGCCCGGCTGCCCAATTACAAATCCCTCCTACGGGGTCATAGCTCAGCCCCTTCGGACACGTGTACTCCCAGCCGACAACACCTCCAGTTTCCATTTTGGCACAGGATATGAACTTCCGACACGACAATGGATGAGGGAAGTTCCCTTGGTCCAGGCACTCGATGATTCCAGGCCCATGGAGGATTACTTTCACCTGGTCGGGAAGGGCGTAAATTGAGGTCATTCCGGAAATTGTTTAGCGGAAATTATCATGCAGAATAGGGGACTCACTCACCTGCGAGTTCGTTTTTCCAACAATTCTAACGTCGTCGTCATCGTAATAGTCGTAGTCTGTGAAAGGTCTGTACGTTCGTCCAGCAAATTGTCTATCTTTTGAAATCCTTTCGAATGGTTCGGGTTTCTTTGGCTTCCTCCTGCTCACTCTTGTGGTACTTGGCTTTGGAGCCACTGTGGTCTTGGTCTTTTGGGGCCGCTGTGCAACTGGTCGTCCTATGTGCGAAATGTCTTAATTGCAAATATTGCAACATAGGAATTTTGCATCGCTTATGAAATTCTTCGACAACTGCAATCAGATTCCGAAAATTCATTCACAAAATTAAGAACGGATCAAGGGCTTTAACTTTCATTTTATACAATTTTTGTTATTTATCTGCTTCTGCCAGTGTCTTTAATTTCTATTTCTGTCTCTGCCCTTATTTTCTGTTTTTGTCTTTACTTTCACATTCTACTTTTACTTTCTGGCTCTGCCTCTACATTTTACTTCTGCCTTTAATTTTTCCACTTCTATCTTTACTTTCTATTCCTGCCTTTAATCTATATTTTCTGCGTTTGTTTCTACTTGCAACTACTTTTATATTTGGTTAAACTTTATTCCGAAAAGATCCGAAAATCCTGAACTCCAAATTTCGAAAGCAGCAATTAGACAAATGTTCTAAGTATGTAATTTCGCTCATTTATAATTTATTTAATAAATATACATATGTATATATTTATATGTATTAATAAATAAAAAAGATTCACAGCAGTACGTTGTACCAAATATCGAAATCAATTTATATGCTGTATTCTTCTGACATTATATTTATAAATTAATATTTATCTTGAATCGAATGATTTCGTTTAATATAGACTTCCTAAAATATTGAAAACAAAAATTACCTTAACCCTTTAACACTAAATTTTCATTTTGATTTCATACTATTTTCGTATTATTTGAAGCAAAAAAGAAAACAAGGGTCGAGAAAGCCAATTTTACTATTTCTGAGATCTTTCTTTCAAATGGCGTGAGCGAAATTTTATTTCACTTTTAGAAAATATGTACTTTAAAAAAATGCAGTTTTTGAAGAACATTTTTTTTTTATAAATTGCTATTTTTACTATGATATCGTATTTTAAGGGCCTTCTAAGATGTGAAAGACGTGTTCCCGACACTTTTACTTTAATAATATGCATTAATAGTTTTAATTTCTGGAAATAAAATATGTACTTACATAGAATTTTGTTTTCATCGAATTATGTAGGACTGTTAATTTTTACTTTTCGGATTAAAAAATTTGTTTGTGTTAAAGATATTATTTTCTATTTTGGCTAGAACCGCATTGAAAACGTAGAAGAGACGCAATTTGGCTACGTATGTACTTTCAGCTTTCAACGTATGCGCTATAAATTTCAAGTTCACAATTGCAGTTGTCGAACTAGTATGAAAAAAAAAAAATAATTTCATTACGTGTTGTAGTTGATGGGGTACCAATTCGTCGTACAAAAGGCTGCTTTACTTCGTCACCATTACTTTTAAAAATTGTGCTTTTATTTAATGATTTCGGTGTTGTGCTAGATACACCAGGAATTGGTGCATTCGATATGGCTTTAATTGCATCAACAAGATCATCTTCAAGATTTTCCCCAATCTGATTATATCGGTGGTTTGTAAATTTATTATCTCGAATGCTGTCTTTAGCCTCTTGATCGACATCATCTGTCGTTTCTGTAAAATCTATTCCGAATTCTGTTGTTACTTCATCGCCTGAAGTAACTGATGATACTTCAGTTTTTGAAATTGGAGTAGTTAAAGTAGTGAACCTTCGCTTGAACAGAGGATTTGTCACAATTGGTACTTCTGTAGACACTGTTGAAAATATTAATTTAATTAAGTCTTGGCATAAAATCTTACCTGACTATTGAAATGAAGATTGTTAAAAATGTCGAAAGTATTAATTAGGTACGTATGTCTAATGTTTAGTAAGTTATTTTCTGTCTATGGTAAATGTATGGTCGATATATTTGTACAAATGATAAATTCACTGATAAAACTTAAAATAATTAAACTTAAAACACTTTTCCACTTCAATATACAGTATGTTAAATATGTGGAAGTTTTAACGCATTCCTATGTATAATATATACACAAATTTACAAGGTTTTTACTTCTTTGAACTAGAACTGTATTTTTCAATACCTTCTAGTTTTTATAGTAAATTCATAAAATAATATTATACATATTTCCATAACCAATATTGTAAACGCATATTTTACATAGGGCATAGATAAAAGTTTTGTTATTCTACATTAACTTTTGTAAATGATGCAAATGCTTCTATAATATTTTTGAAGCACTAATACAAGTTTTCATTAATTTTTTTTTTTTTATTTCCGTGTGAAGGTGCTCATATTGTATAAGATTTGTTATATGGCGACAAATATCTCAAAACTACTTTTTCTTGTACTAACATTTTAGGATCGTACTGCCTCGTTATGTAATTGCTGCACACTTTCAAAAGTTCAACATTTTCTATCACCTTATCATTAAATATCGCATTTCCGGAAATTTAACGAAGCATAACAATCATGAAAAATTGTAATTTCTCGTTGTCTTGTACACCGTATTTTGCGAAAGTGATAACATTTTCTATGTAGTTAGATAAATGAAGTTCCTAAGTGCCTAATTAGAAAATTTTAATTATTTTGTGTCCTATTTATTGCACTTAACAACATTTTTGGATTATTTTATTGTTAAATTCTTCTATCCTACGAAATCAGCAGTAGGAACAAAATTTGCACTATCAATAAACTAAAACTGAGTGAGCATGCCCAAGTTTTGAGCGAGTCGCGCACTCAAGTGTTTCATTCCATTGGCTGAAATTAAAATTCTTAAACTCAAGTTCTGTAAATGACAGAAATTTCAAATATATTTTGTTTTTATATATAATTCATAACATATTTATTGTTATGATTGTTATTTATAATTATTATTAATATTAATTTTTGCAAAGATCAACTTAATTAAAATTAAGTTCATAACAATTTCGACCATAGGGTCATATTCTGCATCTTTAATTCGGTTGTTTTTTAAGAATATCAAACTATTTTGTAAGATTTTGTGCTATTCATTTTTTTTTTCCACAACCAAACTAAAAAAATAATTAAAATATACTATAATACGAAAATGATATCCATTTTATAAAAATTGTTAATTAATTGAAAATCTCGAACCTTTTTAATAGACAACATGAAGAAGAATGAAAGTGTGCAGATGAAGGGTTAAAGATTCTAAACAAAAATTAGCAAAAATATAAAGATGTCGCTTTTTAAAACAATTGTGATATTTTTCATCAAGAGATATGAGTTACGAATTTTAAGTTTAAATGGGTTTCACCATTGATCCGCATTGACCGATCGTCGATCGATCGTGCAGACAAATCCTTGTAGACATTGTTTTCTTTTATTTACTATCTCTGCACAAGTTATGCAGCTCCAAGGCTGAGTTGCTTTTGCAATGAATTCTGAAGACTCGCAGTTCGGATGCATGTACATATAAATGATTTAAGTTAAATAGTTTTGTAGTGACCGGACTTTAAAACTAATTGAAGAATGCCATCGAGTTTTTGCATATCCCACACACGTAACGGCCGGCAGATGATTTTTCCGATAAGTTCATTTCGCGCGGTTTTACATATGCAAGAATAGAAATGCTCCGAATGCTAACCAGTCTTCCTGGAGGCTACTCAAGAAATTTAATATTCTTCTAAGACTAAGACTATTGTGATGCGCGCGTTGATCACCTTGCGAGCGGTGACCAATGCCAGCTCCTTAGCAAACGACGACACCAGCGACAGCATCATCTTATTCATCTCACCTTTTGGATAGCTTTTAATCTTTTTACCTGAGTGCGGTCACAGTGTTTAACATTATTTATAAGGCTATTTTTGCGTGGATGATATCATCTCAAGCGACATAGGGGCCCATTAATCCGCACTAAAGGTAAGAAACTTACCTGGTTCATCTGCCAGCGCTGAAGCTGCGGTGCTGGTTCGTCTTGTGCCTCCACCTGGCCTACCGAATTTTCTTCGAATCACAACCTTCGGCGTGGACTTGGCGGTGTCATTTGTCGTCGACTTCGCGTCCGCCGCGACGGTCGTCGTCGCGCTGGCGATTGTGCTCGTCGAAAAAGTTGGCCTGGTCCGCCGAGTGTACTTCGTGTTCCCCGTCGCGAGAAGGGGTGTTGAAGTCGAGCTGTCCACCACCTGAAGATTTGAATCTTCCGAAGAGTTGCTGCTGGTGCTGCTGGTCGTTATTCTTCGGCGGACACTCAGCACAGGACGACGTGTATTTTGCCGTCTCTAAGGTGTAAGAGGTGATTTATTCAATAAAAGCATTATCTATTTATTTTTTTGGTTAATAATATCTTAAATATATTAGTTTGTGATGAGGTAAAATAAAGCAAAAGATATTTTTTTCGTTTGTTGGTTCTGTGGTTTTATTACATTTGTTATAGTTTCGTTTTTATTTTAACGATCGTGCAGTGTTTGTTAAAAAAAATTTATATCATGCCAATTTATTTGAATAATACGTTAAAATCAAGTTACTTTCAATATCGTGAACTGAATCTGTGTCATTAGAAGACCTTAACATTGGTCTTAATGAATAATCAATTCATTCGTGAATTTTTACTCTTTTATTTATTGGCTCACACCACGTCTAGTTTTACTCGATATTATCGCATATTTTACCTATACTAAAAATATTTTCACGTGATTATATCGCGAATGATTCATAGTTTAAAACGAGGAAGTTAAAGTTGCTTCGAAGATGATTTCATGGTAATACAATTTCTCCCAAAAACCTTGACTTTCAGTGGCTTTGGACTTGAGAGTTGGTTTTTTTGAATTTTTGTTAATATTATTTCACATTGGGTTTCGTTTTGTTTTCCGATTTCATATTCAATGATTTGTTTTTATGTAAAACCTCTTAATGCTTTTTAACAAACATGTTTTGTAATAATTTTATTGAGTTTTGTTGGTCATACAATTTTTGGCCAAATATTAACACAAGTAAAACATGTTTTTGAATAATGAGAACAAAAATTGTGTGAACCCAATGCAAGACTCAATTTCGACAGAATTTAATTTTAGTATGAAACAAATTCGTTGTTGTTCCACAAAGTATCAAAGTTTTAGAACTTTGTTGTGGAAACGAGTTTATTCAAAACTATCAATTAAATTGGAACTTTTACATTAACATTTTTGTTGATGTCTGCTTTTAAATTCTTTTTATAATAGAATTGAAAATTTGGTTCGATTTTAGAATGAAAATATCGTCGTTGACTGGAAAAAGTGATTAAGTGAAAATTTCTTATTTCAATTTGTTCACTTGGTCAGTTTTCCCAACCAACTGGCGATATTTGTACTATTTATTATAGGAAATGTGAAATTTATATACTTATTATGCAGAAAATAAAGATAGTTATTACATTTGACCCAAAATTTGATAAAATATATGCAAAAACCGCATCATTTGGTACCGGTTTGGAAAATAACAATTTAATTAAGTCGAATGCTTAGCACAAATTGTGCGGTTTGGGTTGCGAAAAATATTGAATGCCATACACAGAACTCCTACGACCGACACCATCCTCATTTGATTAAAAATTCCACTGAATATTTTTCGCAATTTTTACAAGCAGATGAGCGCATAAGCTTCAACTTTTATGAACACATTTCAAGTTAGATATTAAATTTCACCATTCAGCAGTCTACAAGTACTCGAAGAGAAAAAAAAATTAATTGCAAATTATGTGACGTAGCCAGCTTCTGCAATCTTAGAAGAAGCAGCTAAATTATCAACCCATCTGCTTATTTCTTCCCCTTATTGAAGATTCGATGAAACCAGTTCCGTGGTTAAAAACCAGAATTGCTATTTCCATCGATTATGCAAGAAAAGCTGCGTGAGAGACCCGATCGAGCCTATTAATTGCTGACATTGGGCTCTCTAAGGACGCTGACTTTTTTGGGAATGAAACAATTTGGGAACAGCACGTTTGCTGTGTAAAGGTAGAAAATTAAATAAGTAAGATTGGTTGGAGCACCTAATTTAGCATTTTAAACCATCGGTGCGAGTCTGATAACATGTTTCCGATGGTCGTTAGTTTTTTGTGTAAGGAAATTGAATTGATTGGTTGCGAGGAAGATGTAGGTAAAATTACGCGATTGGAATGTAGCGTGATGGATGCGACGGAGCTCTCTGGTTAAAAACAAGTGAAAGTCGAAGTGCCATCACAACAAATGAAAGTATAATGCACCTTGTTTTCGTCGGAAGTGTGAGACAAATAATTTAATCTGGTACCAGCTGCGGCAGCGTAGCGTTTAATTTTTCCACCAACTTTCATTTTCAGAATTAAAAATTCTTATCTTATTTATTTATTTATTTTTGTTTTAATTAAAAAATTATACATATTAAGTATGCAAGAATATTTATATATTTCCAGGAAGCGTGCGTCGGTATGAAACTTTTCAAAAACATAGACCTAAAACGATATCAAGTTTTTGATAAAAATCTACTCTGTTTTAAATTTTTACCTAAAACTCGTTATTTCCCTTAATTTTTCATAATGAATTCAGTATGTTTGGATGAATTTCCGATTAGTAACTATTTTAACGATCCTAATTTATGAGAAATTCCCCACATGCTCAAAATTTTGTTTCGTAATTAAATTGTAAAGAGAATTTCAGTTAATTTTCACTAATAGGTAAGTACTCTCGACTGCTTTTATTTATTGCAAGAACGCAGTAAATATCTTTGAATCGCGATGAGAATAACTTAAAAAGTAATTGGATCAACTGGTTTCTTGCATAACAAGTGAAATGATCAGAGCAGACCTAAAAGGCAGCATGTTTTGAAAGGTGTTCCAAATTTGTGAACTGGTAGGTAATTAGTGGCATATTCTACTTCCAAAATTAATAACTTTATTGATATGCATTAATTTGCTGACTAAAGTCAGTAAAGTTACGAAAATTATCGGAGATTTTAAAAAGTGAACGACTAATGCATTTCGAAAAGATAAGATTCACTTTCGAGTTGTTAATTTGCAATCTTATTTTGTTTTTAATAGCAAGCGGATATAAGGAAAAAACTATAATAACTATTATTCCGAGGGTATAACTTTTCAGGTTTTGTAGAATTTGAACTATAAATGCGTTTTTAAAGCAAGATTCACTTTTATTACCTTTTTAATGACAAAAACCTGTAACAATTAGCAATAACCTTTTTATGCAGAAAGGGTAAGCGAATGCCGCGCTTGCTGGCCGGCGGTGAATGCGTGAAATTTAATTTGTGGCTCTGTTAATGTTGTAATGTTAAATTATAGTGTTAAGAGCTAACAGCCGTTTATGTGGTTTGCGGATTTTTTCACATTTACATTTATTTTATTACGTATTGAATAATAATATTAAAAGTGAATGGAAGTAATCGGCGGAGATTGAACTTAGAAACATTAACTTCTTCAGGGACGAAGTTTTTTAAGGTGGAAAAAATAGTTTTAAGCTTTTTTTTGATTGTTTATTATTTTTTATGGTCAGCTATTCAGGGAGTAAGACCAAATTGGAAAGTATTTAAAATAAAGCAATCATTGAAACTGAGCAAATTGTACACTGGACAATTAATTTATCAGAAATTTACAATATTTTTCCAATAAACTAAAAAGAAACCATGCGATAATCAAAGGCAACATTGAATTTTTTTTTTAAAGCAGTTAACTTCAAGTAGAATAAAATATTGTGTTTAGTTTTATTGTTGACATATAGTCTAGTGAATAGTTCCCAACAGATTTTAAATGTTTTTCCAGTTAGAATTATTTTAATTTCTAAAAAACTAAACGTACATACATATGTGCCAGTGTCCCTGAAGAGGTTAAAGAATTTTTAAAAGCTAAAGACTCAGTCATGGATAAGCTAAGAAACGAGGCTAGGCTGCTCGGTGGAGGTAAAATTGAAATTGGTTTAAGATCACGATATTTTGTAAAATAGTAATATCGAAACAAATAAAAATAACTAACACAAGGAGATACTGTCGTTCATTATTTTCGGTACCTCTAACATTTAAAGAAAGTAGACATACTTAGATTACAAAAATTATCGGATTTTATACATTAAATTTAAATGAAACACACGACTTTTCTTTAGAACAATTAATTGGTAATAAATGTAAAAGTGGTGTTAATTTTTCACGGAAGATAGTAAGAAGTTCTATTTATTTTCTCTGAAGGTAAAATAAAGTGGTCAATTGTAAAAAGCCATTTCTTATTAATAAAAAGTTGGCATCTAAACAATAAAAATTCTAAAGGGGAAAAGTCTAAAAGTGAATTAAGTACATTGTAAAAAATTTCTCTTTGTCTGGATACGAACTTTTGAATTATTAATTCCTTTTTTCTTAGCTCATCATGGCTGGTCTATTGGTTTTAGAAAAATAAAACTCAGTAAGAAGAAGCTTTTCCAAGGCAACATTGTAGACAAAATTATTCGCGGAAACACTTGTGTAATTGCGCATGAATTCTTGTTTCCGGACATTTATCTTTCTGCTAATTTGTTGCTATGTTTACATTATCGAAATTGTTTGCTGATTGAAAATTGTGTAAGAAGCAAAGGAACTGTGTCATAGACGCATACATACATTTTTTAACATTTGAAAATTTCATATAAGACATGATAAGATGACTTTTGGCAACTTTACAAATTCTTTAGGTTGAAAAAAATGCATAATAGATTAAGTAGTTTTAACACTTAGCAAAACAAAAAATAAAATAATGATAATTTCTGACGATTAAAGGAATGAAATAAATAGCGGAAGTAAAAATCTGTGATACTTATGTCCATTTATAACACACAAAAGAAGTATTACTAAAGGTTAGCTTATAAAAATATAATAGTATGTATTAATAAGTCGAATTCATAAAACACAAATGCATCGTATTTTTAAGGAAATTTGGTCATGTGTTGATTTAGCACAAATTAAATTATTTTAAAGATTTTGAGCTCGTATTTAATTTTATAATAAAAGAGTAGAAGTTGTTTGGTAATTAATAAATATTTGTTTGTTTAATATTAATTTTGAATTTTTAAGGGAGCATTTTAATAGCATATTTATGTAGAGATAGAGATAAAATTTCATGAGGATTGATATTTAAAAAGAAATTAGTGGAACTAAATTACGCCCGATTAAAAGTGTTTTCAATTTGATTTTTACAACAATGTTTTGTTTAGTAGATGTTTTTGAAAATATGTCCATTATATGTATTATAGCAGATAGAAAAGAGTATGGAACTCAAAGGCAGATCAGTAATAAAGACTGATTGTTATTTATTAAGATAATATTTTATGGAAAATAGCTTACAAAAACGTTATTTGTTGTATTTTGAAGGTATAATAGTAAGCATAGTATTAGTACTATGAATACGTAAAATTGTGAATATTACCTGTGTTTTTTCAACTGGATTGTAGTTCCTGTGTGTAGCTAATAAGTGCATTTTTGTCGATTGTATTCAAATTGAAATATAAAAACAAATTAACAATTTAAGCGTTTTCTTGTATTGTAAATGTACAAAAGGTGTGCAGATAGAAATATCAATATCAAAATGTAACTTGAAATAAATGGAAAAAAAAGTATGGCTAAGGCACACCGCACATAGCGAAACAAAATATCTCTAAGACACTACATTGAACCAACAACAACATGGTGCAGTATTTTACTTTACCTCAGCATAAACTCTTAAAAACTAATTTTCTTAAAACTAGGCAAGGAATCTTAATTAATTCCACATTCTAAGGAAGCTCGATTAAAATGCATAAGAACTAAAAAGAACTTTTTGTGTAAGTCAATTGTATCTAACGTTCGACTCCAGCTGTTTGTTCGATTATTTTATTTTTGACGCAGTTTTATGTATGGCAGAAGCAACTACAGAACAAAGCAAGCAAAAAGGGTTGAGTATAAAATGCCTCTGCTTTTAAGATTTCCTAAAGAAACAACTCATGAAATTATCACGTAAGGCTGAGTTCGACTAGAATTAGTTGACTTTGTGACTGGGTTGGTGATCGTCTTGTTTTGATTTTTCTGACTTTTGCGGCTGAATTTCTTGCAAAAGAAAATAGTATGGCCGATCCTTAAATCACTTAATAAAAGTATTATTATAAAACTTCGTTTTTTATTGGAATTTTCGAAGTCTCGTGGGCTACCGTACTTCGCTTAATTTTTAAAACTTTGGAAGAACTGCAACATTTTGGTTTACAAAATCATCAGTTTGCTTGTTCATCTACTTTTGATTTACGTCGTCTTGTCGACTTCGATCTGCGGGGGAGTTTTTTACGAACAACTTGAATTTCACTGCTGAAACTTGTTTGAGTTTGGACGACAGTTTCGTTGCGACCTTGGCTACTACTTGTCGCAGTTTTTATTTTTGAAAGCGATGCATCATCGAGCAGATTTATTGATTTTGGTGGTTCAATAAATGTAGAAATTCGACCTGATGATGCAACGCTTGAATCAGCTCGTGGAACTTTACTAAGTATTACTTTGTCCAGGTTGGCGATCGAGATTACTAAAGGTGATGATTCGTTTGATTCTGGCCTTAGTAGAGGTACAAGAGGACGAATGTAGTGCTGAGGTTTTTCTGTCTTCACTTCGGTCACTGTTGTTAGGGGTAGTTCAGTGGTCGTTTCTGGGAAAGAATTTGTATCTTCTGTAGAAACCGGTGGAAGACTTGTGGTTGCAACAGTCGGTACCATGCTGCTGGTCTCCGACTTCATAGCGTAGACTTCTCCAAGTGAAGCTGCGAAGACGGGCTCATCACTAACTGGCAGCTCTTTGGATTTTCTGGGTGCTTCAAAGAGGCCTTCTAAAGGAATCGTGGAAGTCTCGACCCCTAGTATGACCTCTGGGAGCTGAAGTTTTCTAGCTTCCTTTTTCTGTTCTGTGGTGCCATCTAAAACCGGTATTACATTTCTTACTGGTCCAGATTCACTTCCAGCTGGAATAGGTTCTGTGGGTGTGTAATCAGCAACGGTGCTCCGCCCTTCGATAACTAGTTCCCCTCCATCTTCTAAAGATTTTGCTTTACCACCTCCGGATTCTACCGATTTTACATAAGAAACCCTGCCAATTTCGCCCAGCCTTTCTAAGGTTGCATTCTTTTCTAACTTCAATTCTGAACTTTCAATTTTTCCTGCATTATTCTTTTTCGACTTGGTCAATTTATCTTCTTTAGAGTAAACTTCTACAACCCTGTTGATTTCTACAAGCTTCTCTCTACGTTCGTTTGTAACAAATTCATCAGGATTGTTATTTTCCGTGGTCGCGTCATCTTCAGCACTTAGAGCAAATATGTGGTACAGGGTGGTCATTTTTGTCGTTGTTGTCGATGGCGGAGGTCGTCTAGTTGTAGTTGGGGGTGATATAACATTTTCTAAAACATTTTCCTGCAAATGATCAAAATTATTTAAAATTTCATTTGTTGTAGCATTGACTTGTTCGTCATTGTGTGATATGTTGAATGTTGTTGTTGTTATCTCCGATTCGACTGTGTTTGTTTTTCCACCAGAAGGTTTTGGTTTAACTGTTGTGTGTTTCCTACTATTTATTTCAAAGATTTTTTTATTTCGGGCATTTAACGCATCTATATTAAGATCCTCTAGAAGGGTGTTATCTTGGGATGTAGGTTCTGTTGAAGATGGCGAATATTTGCGCTCATATGATCGGGTATTATTTGTTTTAAACGAAGGTGGTGTTGAGGCAAGAGGGCTCGTTACCCTGAATTTAAGGGATGCAGGATGAACAGTTGTAAAGGTGGGGCGGTTTATTACGCGGGGCTTATTACTCTGGGGCCTTTTGGGTATAAAACCGGGGTGGTTAATTAGTGGGGTAGCTTTAGTTGTTTGAACCAGAGGCGTGTTACTGGGGATTGGTAAATCTACTTTTTCGGCTGATTGGAATTCATCTTCAGACGCTTCATCAATACTGGCCTCATCTTCATCTTCATATGAAGCAGAGAAACTGTCCGTACTTTCTTCAGAACTATGAGGTATAACTTCTAGCTCAGATTTTTCGCTCTGACTATCGAAACCGTTGTTTAATCGAATTATTAAATTTGGTAATCCTGAAGATTTCGAGTTAAATCTGTTGATACTTTGAAGAACTGGAGGTCTAGAAATTGGAACAGGTTCAGGCTCGACTTTTTCTTCTCCAATGTCCTCTACGGAATCTGTAACGAAATCATTTCGATCATCTTGATCTCGATCTCTATCGTGTTGTTCTCGATCGAATTGCTCTCGATTGTATTGCTCTCGATCGTATTGCTCTCGATTGTATTGCTCTCGATCGTATTGCTCTTGATTGTACTGATCTCGATCGTATAGTTCTCGCTCTTGCTGACTTTGACTAAATTGTTCCTGCAAGTTCCTTTCAATAAAATCTTCATTTTCCACCTCTTCATCTTCAAAATCTAAATCTTCTTCATTTTCATCGTTTATCGTCTTAATTTTATTTTGATATGTTGGTCTATTTTTACTAAACGAAGACAAAGGACGTATAAATACTTCACCATTTTCGTCATTAGCACCAAGATTGGTGTTTATTTCTGTTGGTGGTTTTGGAATTTTGAAATTACTGATATACTTCCTCACATAGGTTTTTGTAGTAATTGATGGTGCTTCAGTAGAAGTTATTGCGCTAATAGAAGGCTTTGTGGGTTTGTATGGTCTACGAGAAGCGAACAATTTGTTTTTTGTCGTTGGAGTTGGAACTGTGGTTTCCACACTATCCGTATTGGTATTTTGTTCACCGCTTTCTGTTGTGGTCATATTTTCACCAGAAGTTTGTTCTAATGCTTCAATTGAAGTTGCGTTAAATTCTGACTCAGTAAATGCATTTTCTTCAATTTCAGCTGAAGTTGAGGTGTTGTTGCTCTCTTCAGTTTCTGTTGTATTTGACATAATATTGTAGGACGAGGTAACATTTGTGTCGCTAAACTCATTTTGTAGATCAAGGTCATCAGTCAGATCAAGGTCTTCACTGGATTTTTGAACTTTAACCAAATGTGTCTTGCTGTCAGAACTTTCTTTTTGTACAAATGAATCTTTAGTAGTGTTCAATTGTAATTCTTGCAATTCTTCTTCCGTATCTTCTTGGAAAACCGGTGTTTTTCGCACCAGTATCTTTCTGAATTTCCTTACAGGAGAATCTCTTGCTTCATTCTCTTTTTCACTATTTTCTATAGAATCTTCAGTATCCGAAAGAGTAGTAGCAATAGCCGAAGGTCGTTTCCTAAAGAATTTTCGTACGAATGGCCTTTGCTGTGTGGTGACATTTACTTTACCTTCGTTGTCTGTGACTGTATTTAAACTCGGCTTCCTAAATTTTAGTACTCTAACTCGTCGACCATTCACAGTCCTTACGCTGCTCTCTGTATTTTGATTGTTATTTATTTGAAAACGATTTCCACTGGCGATTTTCTGAAAACGGCGAGTGAATTTTAAAGGATTTGAGGCTTGATTATTAAGATTTCTAAGATTACTATCCTCCCGAACAAGATCATTATTTGCAGAATTATTTACATTTAGTGCAGTAGAGTTAGTAGAATCAAGGATTTCAGGTGTATGTTCTTCGTTAAGGTTTGCATGCAATTCGGTGATCTCATCAGACAATTTAGTAACTGATGATTCCTCTTGGCTGGAATCTATATTAATTTCTTCGTCGTTTTCTTTAAAAGTATTTTGCGCAGATTCTGTCTCGTTTATGTTTTTTTCAAGAACAGTTTTAGACAAATTTCTGCTTAGAGGAAAAGGTTTTCTTTGAAACTTAAGTTGAGAAGTAGTTTTTGTTAACTGTTTAATGCTAGTTACTTCCGATTCATTCACCTTGTTTAATGATTCATTTAATTTATTTTCTTCTTTAGATTCTTGAAGGAAATCCTGCGTAATTGAATCATTAGAATCTTGACTACGTTGTTCTAAATTAATTTTTTCTTCATTTTCGGTGTTCTGAGCTAATTTTATTGAAGTTTTCCTATTTTCAAAGATGTTTTTATTTTTAAGATACGGTAAAGGACGCACAAGTCGAATTTTCGTATCTTCAATTTTTTCTGCAGAAGAACTACTATTGCTTTCCAACTTTATTTCTGATTCCAAATTGTTTAAAATTGTAGTTTTAATCTCATTGGTATTTTCGATGTGAGCTTCGCTTAATGAGTCTGAATAATTTTGGCTGCTTTGAAATTCATCTCCAATTTCCGTGTGGTTTTCACTGATTCCGCTAGTGATAATTGTAGAATTTTCTTTTTCTAAATTTAATGCTATTTCAGCGTTCTTTAAAATTTCTTCGTCACGTTTTTCATTTTCTAACCTGAGTTCTTCTGATAAAGAAGAATTATCTTCATTTTCATTAAGACTAGTTCTCTCCTGAGTCGACAGTTCATTTTGTTCAACATTACTTGATTTTTCTATATTTTGGCGATTAAGAAATTTAGCCCTAGTTCTTGTTGAGAAGGAAAAGGCAGGAGCTGATTTTTGATCGTTGGCTTCATTTTGAGAATTTTCTGTTTGTATAGATTTTGTACGTGAGCTTCCGTATCTTCTCCGATACTCCGATACAGAGCCGTCATTTAACGCTACCCTGCTTCCAGTTGTTTCTTCTTTTACATTCTGATTAGTTTTAAGAAGAAGTTTATTACGATTGAATCCAGAATAGGTTCTTCCAGTCGTTGTTATCTTTTCACCGGCTTTTGCATCTGTAGAAATTTTGTCTTCATTTTGTGTAACCGGCTCTAATCCAGTACGAGTGTTTACAAATTTTCTTCCTGGTGTATAAGGTCTTTTGAATGATGTAGTTGTTTCCTCAGTTTGTTTGGATGTTTCTTTAAAAGTTGTGTTTAGTTTAGATGTTGTATCTTCAGTTTTCTCAATTTGTTTGGAACTTGCTATATAGGTTTTGTTAATTTCTTCACTTTCTTCAACTATTGGTGAAGTTGTGGTATCGTCAAAAATATCTTCAATTGTAGTAGCAGTCATTTCAACTTCATTTTCAACTTTATCATTTATTTTAGTTGAGGTTTCAGTGCTTGCAGTTGTGCTAAAATTAGGCTCAAGAGTAATTTCATCCCCATCAGCTTTACTACTTTCAGTAGTGATTAATGTGGTAAGATCTTCAAAAGTAGTAAGCTGCTCAACCTTGCTGTTGGTAGTAGATTCGATTGACTCTGTTACTAAAGAGTCCGGCGATAGGCTAGATGCAAATAAATCACTTTCAACCGATTCTGGTTGATCAGTTGTTACACCTTCTTCAATTGATGAAGCTGTTGTACTTTCCTCCTCATTTTGCTTTTGTTTTAAAGTTGTAAATTTCCTTCGACCATTAGTTCCATAAAGGTTATTACGCAAACCTGCTGTTTTATATTTATTATTTTCACTATTTTCTTGCCTTGTAGATGATATCGTTTGCTTTTGAACTGCTTCAACAGTTTTAGAAGATCTATTGAAAGTGTTTTCAAAATTGCTGTTGCTATTTTTGGTTTTTAGTCGATTCAATCGAAGACGTTCTCGAATATTTAAAGTGACTTCCTTAGAGATGTTCTCATCCGTTGTTTTATCAGTTTTGTTCTCATTTAAATTTGTGTTTAAATCTTCAATTACTGTTGCGGTGATATGTTCTTCACTTAGGTTGTTATTTTTCTCAGATGCTGTAAGCGTTGTGGATTCAATTTCTTCATTTTGAATGGTTGTCGTTTTACTGTTTAAGTTTTCTTTATTTTCCTCTGTTATAGCAGATCCGTCTTCAAGTTCTGTTGTTGTCGCTTGAGTAACTACATTTTCTTTGGTGGATACTTCAGAAGCTTCGTCGTTTGAAATCTGAGTACTTGCACTGTCAACTTCTGGCTGAATAGTTGTATATTCTGAGGTATCTTCAGTAGGTGAAATTGAACTAGCTTCTTCCGTAGAAGATTCCTCAGACTGTTTTGTTTCATCAAAGGTGGTTGTTTTAGCCGTTCTGCTCCTATTAATTGAACCATATGTTTTTGAAGACACGCTTTCACTTTCGTTAACATCATTCAATTGTACTGAACCATAACTTCTTGTTCTTTGGCCACCTGTTCTTCCTTTACTGCTTTTAAATCGATTTGAAAAATCTCTTCGAGCGAATGTTGTTCGGTTTTTTGAAGCATTGTTTTCGAGTTCATTTTCATGAGAAGTTTCCGTTCTATCTTCTAACCCTTCACTATCAATGTTTGAAGGTCTAACAAGCGAATCTTCTAGTACTTCTGCTTTTGAATTTTCTGACTCCTCCTGTGACGGAATTCTGCTAGTTCGTGCAGAAGAAGTTTTTCTTCTAAAAGAAGAATATCTTCTAACATTTTCAGTTTTTTCAGTAGCAATTTCGCGGTTTTGTTCCGATTCTTCCGAGGTTAACTGTGATGCTACAGTAGTTGACCTTATACGTATAGATGGATTATACCTACGCCGTGTAGGCTTTTGTTGACTAGGTGCAATTGTGGACGGGGAAATAGTACTGCTTTCTTCTACTTCATTTAGATCTGAAGTAGTTTCAATTTCTGAAATAGGTTCTAGTGGTCGTTTGACTTTGTCCCTATTAATTGTAGAATATGTCTTCTTTATGGTACCTCTGTTATTTAAACTTAAATCACTTTCACCAGATTCTTCATCATCCGATGATTTAACGCTTATATTTAAATTTTCAGTTGTTTCTTGATTTTTTCCAGCAGAGGAGCCACGTACGGTTTGTTGTCTTCTAAAACTTAAGGTACTTCTACGATCTTCATTTTGTTGGTCAGTACTAGTTATTGAAGAATCATCAGATGTAGTATATGTTGTTTTAGTGCGATTGGAAGCAACGTAAGTTCTTCTTGTAGGAGTGATTTGTTTAGACGCATCTGTAGTCGTTTCTTCATTTATAATCGTGCTATCTTCAACTTTAGAAGTCGTACTTACTTCTTCTCCTGTGTTAAATGGTTTAGGACCTTTAAGAAATATCAAAGTGCTTCTTATTGTGGACACTTCTTCATTTGCGTTATCTGTTCCAACATTTAATTTTACATCTTCATCTCGATTATGTTCATTTTCTGTTGCGATGTGAAGGGAATCTTCATCTCGGAAGAATGTAGTCTTATCGGTAAAACCTGTTGAAATTTTTTTACTGCCTTGTTCGAATCTTGAAAGAAGATCTTCGCTATGATCCTCTTCATCTTCTTCGGTTCTAGTTGAATAACTGCTGCCTCTGTGGAAACTTGAAATTATATCCTGACCGTGCTCCTCTGCATATCTTCCATCTGGTCGTGGTCCTTTCAGAAAAATTAGAGTACTTCTAATAGTGGTTCTTTCAGTTTTTGATGGAGTTGAAGATTCCGTAGCCGTTTCTATTAGAGCTGATTGTGTTGATTCAGCCGAAGAATTAGGCTGTTTTCTTTTACTAGACGGAATAAACTGTCGCCTGTTCGCCTGAAAATTTGAAACTTTCAAATTTCTCCCCGCATTTGAACCATATCGACTTCCCGAAAATTGTAAACCTTCTTCAAATGTTGATTCTTCAGAATTTTGATTAACTTGTATAGAATTTGTTTTACTGAACACTGCTGCAGTCCGCGATTTCAATTTATTCGATTCTACTGCGTTCGAACGAACAGTGGATTCTTTAGAAACATTGACTTTTAAATTTAAATCTAAATTGTTGATTTCATTGGCCTGCGCTGCATTAATCCTTTTTGACGAACCTTGTTGGATTGAGGAGATTCTGGTACGACTTCTACTAAATCCATCAGAATTTAATTTTGATGAAATTTCTCCAGAGGATTGTGCCAATTTTTGGGACTTTTCAGAAAAAAATAAATTAGAATTAGTTGTGGTTTCTACAAAGCCAGCGGTTGAAGCGGAAAGATTATTTTCAAAAGCTGATAAGCCCGTTTTGTCTAAAGCATTTGTGGTTGTTTTGTCAGTGCTTGTTCGTGAAGGCGGAAATGTCGTTTCCTCTTCACCAAGCGATAGTGTTGATGTTAGGGTCTCTTGATCGAATATTCCAAAATCTATAGTTTGGTCTGAGGTAATGTCTGGAATCATTGTTATAATTTGTGGCGTAGTTATGTCGATATTGTCTGCGTTGATTGTGGTACCGTCTATATTAAAATTTGTGGTGGTATATCTTTCATTACCTTCAGTGGTTGCAACGTTAGGAATTTCTGTGGATTTTGTTGTTTCCCGCTCATCAACTGAAAGAGTTTTTCCTCTACCAAAATTCGTTTTTGAAATTTGAGAACGTGTTAGGTCATGGGAGTTACCGTTCAATAAACTACCTGTTCTTTTGTATTCCTTCGTCGTAGTTAATCTTATTTCTTTGCTTTCGTTGGTTTTTGTTGCTTCATTTTGTTCTGTGCCAGTTGCTGAAAATTTTGCGCGACCACGATTTATATTTTTCGAACCTTCTGAAAAAGAAAACTCGGTCTGTTGCGCAGTATTGAAAATTTCCTGTATTTTTTGTATTTCGGCAGGCGAGAATTTTCCAGTTCTTCCTGGTTTGTATCCATTGTTGTTGAATGTACCTATGTAAATTATTGGAGAGTCACCTTCTTCTGAACGAGATTTGTTGAATGTTTCCCAATACTTTTGTCTATGATATAAAATCTCCACGTTATCTTTACCCCGAAGATGTTGGACATCTTCATTATTTTGGGAATTTGAATATTCCGAATTGGCACCGTATTTTCGCTTCACATTTGCAGATTGGCGATTCTGAAAATCATTTTCTGTTTGAAATGTATTTTGTTGTATTGTGGATTGAAAACTTCTTGAATTCTTCCCTTTTTCAGACGTTCTACTTGCAAATCTCTCCCCTATGTTTAGTTGTTCGTTTCCTTCTATATACCTTTTAAAATTTCCTTCTGTTAATGAGTCAGAAATTGTTGTAATTGGTGTCTCCATTGTTGTAGATGAATCCATCGTTTTGTAGAAATCTTCTGTTGTTGCAGTATCTTTTGTAGTTGTGGTGTCCATTGTTATTGGTGTATCTATTGTAGTTGTTCCATCCATTGTTGTTTGTATGTCTATTGTTGTTTCCCCGTTTATTTCTGTTGTTGTTTCTATTCCTATTGGTGTATCAGTGGTTGGTGAATACGTTATTGTTTGCGTATCTATTGTTGTAGGCGTGCCAAATGTTGATGGTGGCTCCATTGTAGTTTGAGTTTCTGTCATTGGCTGTTCTTCCATCGTCGTCGTTGTTGCATCCGTTGTTGTAGTAAAATCATCATATAGAGTAGTTTGTGGTACTAAAGTTGATGATTCTTCGGTAGTTGTCATAGCAACTTTGTCGTAAGAATCTATTTCCGGAATTAATGTAGTTGAATCTTCTTCATTAGGGATAGTTGTACTAGTTCTTTCTGCTTCTTCATTAAAAGCAGACGTTGTTTGTTTACTAAAATGAGTAGTTGACCCTGAAGAACTAGATTTGTCTAAAACTGTTCCTTTATTGGTTTTGAGCGTATATACAGTCGAAGATTTTAAAGCATTTTGAGATTTTCCACGAAAACTCCCGTTTTGTGATTCTTCAAAAGATAAAATTTCACCGTTTGATTCAACTTCAGATGTATCTTCATCAAATTTGTTAGAGCTGGTCGTTATTTTTCTATTTCCTGCGAATTTCGGTGAACTTTCACTTCCTTTTGTTGAAGTTTTTACTAAATTTGATCCCTCAGAAGTTGTACTTTTGTCTAGCAAATTATTTTGTACTGAAGATAAACTTGCATCTTCAGATACTGATTTATTTTTTATTAATAAACTTCCTCCAACCCTGCTATTCAAATTATCCTCTTCTTTAGTAACTACAGTTTCAGCTCTTAAAGCATTTCCATCATTTTGTGTATTAAGAGAAATATCCCCGTCAGTTTTATTTGTTGTTACAGAGGCTCTGTTACGATACAAAAATTGATTTCTTTGCCTCACCGAATTTGTGCTTTGAGTAGTAGAAGTAACCGGTCTAACTCTGCGATTAACAGATTTTCTTATTTCTGTTGGTATCTCAGTAGTTGTCTTCACTACAGGTCGCCTTCTTCTAACCATTGTGCCACCTCCTGTGATTTTTGTTCTATCTAAAAATTCCCATTTAGATCTATCTACTGCAAGCAATGAGCTAAGATCACCTTCAACATTTGGTCGAGTTTTTCTTTCAGCTGGATTTGTTCTTGTAGAAAATGGCCTAGTTGGTCTTATCCTTTGACGACGACGGATTTCATTATGCTCTTCATTTTCAGAAATTTCGGTATATTCTTTTGATTGCACATTTCGGACTATAGAATTTTCTTCAGTGATATTTATCCGTGTTTTTGCACTGTTTATGGTGTTAGAACGGACATTATTTGTAGATCCTAAATTCCTTGAAGTTTGAATTCTTCTTCGTGAAGTATTTTCATTTCCTGACACGGTATTGCTATCTTTCTCAACGATCCCATTTTTGATTGCTTCAATTTCTTTATTAAGAAGATTTTCAGAAGCATCTATGTTTGATTTTGAAACCGAGCTTTCTGATATTCTTCTACCATTTGCTGAATTATATCCTACATTTTTATTTAAAGTCAATTTTGTCCTTTGTTCATAAGACCTTCTTCCTGAAGCAGAGTTGGTAGTAGTGCTTGAAAAATCCGTAACTTTACCTTCAGTAGCAGACCCATCTGTATTGTTGTTTCTTGGCCTATAAATACGTTTCTTCACAACTATTCTTCTACGGGGAATATTGGTTCCACTTTGTTCTTCAAAAACTTGTTTTGAACCTAATATTGTTCCACTGGATTGACTTGAAATTGATTTTTCACTAGTTTTTTCTGCAGTATTGCTGTTCCCATCTTCAAATTTTAACGATTGTTCTTCTTTATGAAACTCTGTAGTCGAAGATTGTTGTGTTGATTCTTCACGACTATTATCATGTTTATATTGATTTACAGTTCCTTTATTTCTTACAAACGTTGTGCTCTCTTTATTGCCTGATTTAATCTTACCTTGATGAAGCGCAGCGACTGTATTCCTATCATCTTCACCACTAGTGTAGTATTGTCGTACATCACTCTTACCTGAGAGATCGTTCCCTTCTTCGTTTATTTTTATGTTAGTGTTTGATAGCTGCTCAGAAGATGTACGGTTTATAGAGTCTTCTTCATTAAGCTCTTTAATTAATTGCGACTGACTCGTTTGTTTGTTGATATTTTGATTTTTTGCTAATTCAGTTAAAGTATTATCGTCCTTTGTAAAACCAGAGGAATTAATAGATGTATGAGTTTCTTCACTAGTAGTTTTAGAATTAATGGCACTTACCCCAGAAGTATCTACAGCAAAACTTGCTTGTAGGTTAATTTTACCATCGTGATTTTGGTTAGTTATAGTGCTTTTATTTATTACATGTGAATCACTACTACTAAGTTGACTATTTTCACTGGATACCTTTTCAACATTAACCTCTCCAAGCATATTTGTTTTATTTGAAAAGTATTGCGTAATGTTTTCAGTAACTACTCGAGAAGAAGGTAAAGTTTTTCCGTTCATGACCTCATAAACTGTTGTTTTTGAGGTGTCAACCCTTCTCGTGTTAGGCAAATCTTCATTATTTCCCTCGGATAAAATTTCGGAGCCCGCTTGCACGCCATACCTTCGATTGCTTTTGCGTATTTCTTCGGACTCATGAAGAGTAGTCGTTGGGTTTTGAAGTCTTACTCCAATTATTTTATGCGAAGTCAGATTTTCTGTTGTTATTCGCTGGTTACCGTGATTACCATTTTCGCTGGTAGATAAAGTCGAATCAGATTCAGAGATCACGTGATTAGATTTATAACGATAAGAGCCATCAGTGGATTCATTATCGACTTGTGTTCCATATCTGCGATTACTTTTCCGTGCCTCGTCAGAATCATTAATAGATGTATCTAATTTATGGAACCTGTTACCAGTCCTCTTCCTTGAAGCGGTATTTTCAGAATTGCTGGAGGAAGAAGACTCTGCTTCGGAGGTAAAACGGTGAGAAGAAGAGTCGTTGCTACTTTGAATTTCAGATTGCGTATCTTCAGATGCACTTATTGAAGAGCTTTCATTTCGGAGTTTTGAATCAACCTTTTTTTGGGACGATTCTTCTCCCGAAGATGTTTGGATGTTACCACGACTTTTTTCGGAGTTGGAGTCATGTTTAATGGAAAACGTAGAACCAGATTCGGATTCAATTCTCTTCTGAGATGCTACATCTTCTGAAGAAGCTTGGAAATCACCACGATTTTTTTCGAAATTGGTTACATCTTTTGAAGACAAAGATAAGTCAGATTGAGATTCAATACGTATAGATTTATGAAGATTAGAAGTGTTGTCAATAGATTGATTTTCGACTTTTACTCCGTTCCTACGATTAGTTATTTGAGCTTCTTCAGATTCATCAATTGTAACGCTTGGATTTTGCAATCTAACCCCAATACTTCTTTGAGATGAGGTATCATCAGAAGATGCTTCGAAGTTACCACGAGATCTTTCAAATTTTGCATCATCTTGTGTTGATAAAGATGAACCAGATTGAGACTGACCGCGATGGAAATTTCGACGGTTAGAATTGTTGTCCGTAGATTCATTTTCGGCTTGTACTCCGTATCTTCGATTGCCTCTTTCTGTGTCTTTAGATTCACCAATAAAAACGCCCTGATTTCCAAGCCTCTTCTGAGATGATGCTTGAGCATTTCCATTCTGAGACGAATCATATTTAGATTGAATGCGATAGAATTTACGACGATATGAATTGTTATCCGCAGCCTGATTTTCGTTTTGTACTCCATACCTCCGATTGCCTCTTTCTATTTCTTGGGATTCATCAATAATATCGCCTTGGTTTTCAAATCTTCTCTGAAAATTAGCATCTTCAGAAGATATTTGAGTACTACCGCGACTTCTTTCGAAATTGGCAATATTTTCTGTAGAAACAGACATATCAGATTCGGATTGAACAAGATGGAATTTACGACGATGAGAATTGTTGTCTGTAGATTCATTTTCAGACTCATCAACAGATATTCCTTGATTTTGTAGCTTACTGCCAAGCCTCTTTTGAGATGAAGAATCTTCAGAAGATTTTTGAATATTAACACGGTTTCTTTCAAAATTAGCATCATCTTGTTTAGATTGAGACGAGGTAGAAACGCGATTAAGTCTGCGACGATAAGAATTGTTTTCCACAGACTGATTTTCAGTGTGAACTCTGTTCCTCCGGTTGTTACTTTGTGTATTTTCAGACTCATCGACAGCAGCCCCTTGGTTTCGCAGTCTAACGCCAATTCTTCTCTGAGATGCAACATCATCAGAAGACGTTTGGACGTTACCGCGAGTTCTTTCGAATTGCCTGGCTTTATTGATAGTGGAGTACGAATCAGATTCAGACTCACCGCGATAAGATTTATAATCGTAAGAGTCATCAGTTTCTAAATTGTCCCTTTCGTCACCATATTTTGGACGATATGTTCGATCTGGACCCAAATTAGGAAGAGGAGTAGTTCCCACAGTTGTGGTTGTTTTCCATGGTCGAAAATTTCGATTAACTTGAGATCGCCACGAATAAGATCGCTTTCTCGAACTGATGCTATTATCAAGTTCATCGTCAGCGTTTTCGCCAGAGTAGGAATATGTGTTTAATGGTCTTTTAGGAGGATTGTGACTTGTGTGTAGGTTGTTACCCTTCCCAATCTCATTAAATTCCCTTGCGTTGTTAGAGGCACTACTTACATCTTCTACATTTGTTCTACTTTGATATCTACTAGTTGTTCTACTGTTAGACTTCAATTGTTTCAAGGGACTCACCTTTTGGGTGGGTGGTGGCGTAACTGTGCTAGTACTGGTAACAATTTCGTGATTAGTGGAACTAGAAGGCTTACGGGCTGTAGTGGGACGTGTTCTGCGGCGAGGGAAACCAAATGGTCTTGGACTAGATACAGTTTCCAGGAAATCCTTGGTTGTGGTTATTTCGTCTTTTTGGATTGTTGTCTGTGGTGTTGTTGGGTCAGTATTTGGTGTCGTTAATTTGTCAGTGCTTGTAACAGTCACCTGTTTATCTATTTTACTTAAGCTAGGATTAGTTGCTTTCAGACTAGACTCGAACTCGTTAAACTTAGTTATATTATAGCTCGAAAGGGTGCTACTAGAGCTAACTTTCACCTTACTATCAGTCAATGTTACCTCGTCTTCACCGATCAGATGAACTTTGTCCGTTTTCTTGTCTGTTATTAATTCAGTGGTGTCTTTTCCATCTGTATCTAAGCCAGCATATTTGTTAGGGGAGGGGTCGGTTATAGGCAGTATTGAGTTCTGATTTTGGAAATTATCTACAGGAGTTGGATCTTGTTCTAATAAGGGAGTAGTATTTGTTGAGGAGCTTAATGTCGTAGTTGTAGGGTTAGTGGTTGTGAATGCCCGAATTGTTGTTGGCTCTGCGGTTGTTGTTTCTACAAGTGTAGATGAAGGTGTTGTACTAAAGGTTGTCCTACGCGCGATGTTTTCATAAATGTGTGTAGTTGCAATCTTTTGTATTGGTGCTTGTGTTGTATATTCATTAAGTTCCAAGTTTTGTACCGTAATAGGCGCAGAATTTTCATCAACGTTATTAAAGTTGATTTTGCTGAATCCAGTGGTCGTCTTTATTTCTTCTGGTTGAAGTGTAGACGATTTCGTTCGTTCTATGTACTTGTACCTAAAAACGAACAATTTATTAAAACACAATTTTTTTCGATGTTTTGTAAGTAGGGTGGCCGTTAATTAAACGATTTTCGAATTTCTTGAAAGTTACTCCTGATATGTTTAAAGTAAGAAAAAAAGTATTTTAGCTAATTTATAGCTTCTCAGAATACCTAAGTTAAAACTTTGAACACGCAAAAATTAAAAATTATTAAAAGACACCCTACTTTCTATAAACTTAAAAATGCAATTTACCTCTGTGTTGTACTAGCAAAAGGTGTTCCTGTTGATGGAGCAGTGGTTACTTCATCTGTTGCAGTTGTAACCGTGCTAATTCTTCTCCTGTTTAGTGGTAGATAAGAAGATCTTGTGCTGCTTATAATTTTTTCCTCTTCAGTAACCTCTGAGGATTCTGGAGCAGCAGTTGAAGGTCTGGTTCGTTGAATATTTACGTACGAAGGCGTTACAGTAGTTGTTTGAGTGGAAACTACGTCAACACGTCTATTTTTACTATCTCTCGTACTTTGTTCGACAAACTCAGTACTAACATCTTCGTTCTCTTCTTCATCAAAATTACTCTCAACTGCAACAGTTGGTCTTGTCCTTTGAATGGTAACATATTTTGGTTTTTCCTTCAAGAATCCTTCAAATTCAGGCAATTTATCAATGCCTGCATTTTGTGGACTTGGTCTACTATTTCGGACAACAGAAGAATATCGGCTATCACTTTTCTTAGAGGATTCTTCAACTTCAACGCTATCTTCTTCTTCTTGAAGTGATGGACTGACCGTGCTCCTGGCCAATTTGTTTGTTTCAAATTGTCTTCTAAATGAACTAAGATTGTTTGGCCTGCTCAAAACTTTGTGGTAAAGAGACTTGCTGATTGTTGATTGAGTTGTGGAACTAACATCAGATTTAGTGTTGCTCAAAACCATACTTCCATCTTCCTGCTGCAATAGTTGTTTTTCCAGCTCTTCTAATCCCCCAACTTTTTTAATTAGTTGAATAAGTTCCTTAATAACTTTAGGATCTTCTTCCTCTTCTGGTCCAATACTCTCATCTTCATCTTCGTCTTCATACTCTTCTTCCTCGCTGGGTTGTTCAGTTGTTGATGTATGTCTGAGGAAAGTTTGTCGACTTGTAGCCGCCGTAATTCTTGGCGAGTTTGTCGTTGTTCTTATTGTTGTTGAAGTTGTTATTGGTGCAGTTGTAGTAGTAGGTCTATAAAGAAGTTATGATTTGAAATTGATATTACACTAATATAAGTTTTATTATACTTTACGGTCGTTGTTTTCGTTTTGCATAGGACATTTCTTGAAAAATCGCATGAATCTGCAGCAGTGTTGAAGTAAAGGCCAGAAGGACAGGTAAATTGATGTGCAACAATTCCAAGATTTGATGGACCACTGTCCAAACACCAAAAGTACTTTTTACAATCCCGTGGATGTGCGAAAAATCCTTCCTCCTCACATTTAAAATCTGTTTGTCGAAAATAGGAAGTTAAGGGTTTAAATTTATAATTGCAGAGATTAACTAAATAAGGCTGAAACTTTTTTTGTTTAGGTTTCTCTAATTTAAAGTAAAGTACTTCTAGTGTTTTTTATTCCTAAATACTTAAGACCGATTTCACTACGTTTAGGGATTTATGCTGTTTTATCTTTAAAACCCAGACTCAAAAATTGTTTAGTTTAATTATAAATCATCACATACATACATATGTACGTATATTCGATGTCCTATTCTTGTACGTAGAAATTTATAAAAAGAATTATTTTATTTAAAATTACCTGCTCCTGGATCCGGTGTGGTAGGTGGCGGGGGAGTGGTACTTCTTCCTCCAATATACAAAGATGAAGGAGTCGTTGTTGTTGTTGTGGTAGTCGTTGTGCTTGTGACTCGATTTAAACGCTTCTTATTTGAGTTTCTACGCGATGAAGACTTCTTTTCAGACAGATTTGTCTTATGTGTATTACTACTTTCATTTATAATATTATTACGATTTGAAGATCCCAGTCGGCTTCTTGATCGTGATGGTTTTCTTGGAGGATTTGGTCTGGCAACTTCATTATCACCAAGACTAAAAAATAAATTTTATTTAAACAAAATTAGTACATAATTGCAAACAAAACAATATACCCAAGACGGTCAAACATAGCTTCCTTTGCAGCTTCAATAAGAGGATATGGTTTTTTACCACAAGATCCTCTGAAGTCGTCGTTATCAATCGACCAGAACATAATTCCACCGAGACCATTTTCAACAACATACTCTGCTTTCCTTTTCACAATTGCTTCATCGTCATAGCCGACCCATTGGTTGCCGCGGAATGCATAAGGACCCATAGCTTTTGAATTTGGTTGCATTACAGTCCACTCTGGATCATCTCGCAAATTTTGACAAATCTGAATTAGGATGATATTTTATATTTATATTAGCAAAAATCGAATTTCCCTTACTTCATAGTAAGCTAAATATCCCTTTTCTCTAGTGGCATCGCCCTGATCTCCAGGACCGTCGGCAGGAGAACCTAGATCTGTAATATCCTCACTAACTAGAGTGTAGGTTCGACCGTATGTTGGAATACCCAAAACTAATTTGTCCCTATCAGCACCAGCCTGTAGGTAGAATTTTACTGAATAGTCCTGAAAAGAATTTATGTCAGCATAAAGTATTTTAATTTAAATTTCTTCAAGTACAATGTTCAAATCTGCATCATAATTGTACTCTGATTCTTCTTCTAAAGAGTATAGTGGAGAATGATGATTTACAGACGGTTCGTATGCGCTGTGATAATCGTAGCTCAAAAGATTGAACCAATCCAAGTATCTATTCAGTTTTGGGATGTCGTAACCTTTTTCAATGTACTCGGTTCCAGCCGGAACAGCCATTGTGAGTAATAATCTAGATAATTTTTATATATTATATAAGAAAATAGTTTTAATCAAATCTAATAATCACCGTGGGCGGCCAGTTTTTGAAGATTCTCGATCAAATTCAGACCTAAGTTCCTGTACGAACTGAGCATAATTTTCTTTGTCCCGTGTCTTTCCTCCATCTCTAAAAGCTGGATACTCCCAATCCAAGTCAAGGCCATCGAAATGATTCTGTCTTAAAAACTTTAAAATGTTCTTAATAAATTGCTGTCTTCTTTCTGAGCTGGCTACTAAAGGTGAAAATCGAGATGAACCTTCATTCCATCCGCCGATAGCCAACAAAGTTTTTAAATTTTTGTTGTACGCTTTAAGTCCAGTAAACTTTGAGTATCCACCTAATTGAATTATGTTTATAATTTTTGTTAAATATTAAAACTATTTGAAAAATAAAAACACATATAACAGGTCCATAGAAACAAAACTACTGCAATTCTTCCTATATTTATGTATAGCTAATTTATATTCTTAAAGACCTCTAGTACTATACTACGACTTACCCTGTTCGATATCTTGATATTTATCGAATGGCTTGAGTGTGTTATCTTTCGTAAATCCTCCAAATGCATAAATTAAATGCGTACACAGATATGGATTAATATTCTGTGGATTAAATTTTGCTGTACCGGGCCTATAAACGCTCCAATTTGTATAATAACAAACTACTCTGCCTTCCGATGATATTTCTAGATAATAAAATTAATTATAGGTTACAAATTCTGAAAATAATATTTTGCAAATTACCTTTTATCAGGAGTGACACCAAAAATAGCAGAATAAATTTTGGAGCCGCCCCTTTCGGAAGCTGTAAAAATAAAATATATAAATTTAAATAAAATAATTACCACGGTTATCATTTTTAAAAGAATTTTGAGATGGTCCATCTGTTCCGCCATAATTTCTAAACCTTTCGGCCGATTTTATAAAATGTTGCCCGATTTTATAAAATGTCCGGCTTTAACCGGGATTAGGTCGGCTTGATCTTAACTTAATCTTGCCTGTGTTTGAAGCAGACAAACTAAAGCAGACAAACTAAAGCAGACAACTATGAATATTAACCAAAGTTCGTTCCCTGTAAAATCTTAAGATCGTTACGAATGTACTGCGATTACCACTTTGTATGTAGATTTCTTCAACGACAAAGGAATGCGAAAAGCGTAATTATTTAAATTTAGAAGGTTATTTATCATGCAGATAATGTGCACAAGCTATTTTTATTGACCATTTTGTGGATGTGCCAACGGTCGTTTTATTATAAGGCCTTGGCACTAAACTTTATAGCGTAGGGTGCATTGTCGTCGTAGAAATGAGACACTAACTTTCAAATGCAATGAAACATTAAATAGTAAAAGGAGAAATGAAAAGTTATTTAGATTCTGATGCTCTTTAAAAATGCCATGCGAGCTATCGTCCAAATAGCTGAAATTTTCTAACTAAACAGTAAACAAATAGTTATCCCAAAAAGCTAGGAATTGAACTTCCTTTTGAATACCGACAAATTTCGTTTATTTACCGACAAGACGGGATAAATTCAGATTTTAGTTCAAGTGCCCCAAGGTATTCAATCATTCAAAGTATGCTCCTGATGCACAGGAATTATCAGCTATTTGGTTAT
Source organism: Eutolmus rufibarbis (assembly GCA_963920795.1). NCBI lineage: Eukaryota > Metazoa > Arthropoda > Insecta > Diptera > Asilidae > Eutolmus > Eutolmus rufibarbis. Next base: position 9,830,571 of record OY987206.1, read on the forward strand.
ACTTGAAATTTAATGGAGTTATTTGTCTTACTTTAACTTAACTTAGATAAGAGCATTGTAAACCAATTTTCACTTTGTATATTTTTATAATATAAGTAGTAAACAAGGATCACTCACGATAGTTGAAGTTTTTAAATTTTAATGAATCAACAAATATTCATTAAAATTAAGTAATAAATTTCTGCCAAAATTGCAATGTGTGTTTTCACTGAGTGTAATATTATACCCAAAATATGTATAAACGTATGCTAACACTGCTCACAAGAAAACTGACTTGACTTGATTTGACAATGAATACATATACATACATAGTAGAAGCGAAAAAGAACTATAAATACGTATATTTGTGAATATAGAATTGTGGTATTGTAGAAAAATTTCCACATTTCCTAAACCGTGTTGTAAAAGTGCCGCGTTGTAGGAACATTTCTGCATTTCCCCAACCACGTTGTAACGAAACCGCGTTGTAGGATGTGTATTTGTACATAAAATATAACTAAATCCTTATAATTGTACATTTTTAAAATACGTTACAAAATCGAAACAACCAGCATTTTAATTATCCTGCCTAAGATATTAGAAAAATTATCAAACAAGAAATAATAACCCATATCGACAATGACCTAAGTTTCAAAGTCATTTAAAGCTGCAGGAGTTCCTCAAGGTTCAATGCTAGGACCCACTCTCTACAACATGTATTCATATAACATATACAGCACACTCAGTCTCTGCAAACTATTGCATGTTTTAAAAAGTCAATTATACAGTTTGTAATTTCTCTTTAAATACAATAAACCATAAAAACAGACAACAAAATTTAATTGAAAGTATAGTTTGCATGCCCGGCTGATTGGAAAAACTGTCGATTTTTTATAGACTACCGGTAAAAATCAACGGCTTGAAAGTGTGAAAATTCCCTGACACATGTGAAACGTTACCATAATAAATTGATTGATATCTGCCTCTGTCCGGCTGAAGGTGTCCAGTGTCCAAACAGACTTTGTATGATCAAACTGTTGTTGATGTAATCGCTTAACAAGACTGTAAATTCATCAATTTAACGGTCTTTGTCTAAAAACAATAGCTGTCTAGCACCCATAAATAGATAAACAGTTATCCTACTTAACCATTTTAATTACATGGAATCTGCTGTGGAAGTGAATAACAATGACTGCCACCAGCTACTAAGAAATAATTCTTCTTGCGGCAGAACTGCCTACTTAACACAAGTGTAATTTGCATTTTAAAAAAAGAACACTAATGCATCCGTGCAGGGAATATTTATGGGTGCGTTGAAATCCGCATGCCCAGAAAATCATAACGCGATCCATTACTGTGATATTAGCGGTTTACAACAGTAAAGACTAGCGCTTTGTAATATCGGCATTAGGCCCTTAGTTTTGCTTCTATAAATTGGCTTCTTAAATTCACTAAATGGCTTGTTTGTTGGTTTCTAACAGAATTAGACAAAGCGCATTGTTCACGAGATGGCCAGTGCCCCTGGACAAGTCTAAAACGACGATATGGAAATTGCATATAGCGTTTGCGTATTGCCTTACACTTTTGAGGTTTCCAGCGGAACCATTGCTCAAGTGCGGATATGTAAATTTCTGCTAAGTACCTTCTACCGCGCAACCCACTTTTTGCAACATCTATTGCAGCTGTTAGCCCGAGCTACCTTGGATGGCTCAATTGCACCTTTTAGATGGGTCGTCAAAACCATACCCAAAAATTCTGTCTTCTTCGCTGTAATTGTTCATTTCAAGGTTCAGCAGGCCGTTGTCACGTTTCAATTTTAACTGCCAAGAAAGTTCAATTTCAACCGCCCAATAAGTTGTAATTCGGCAGTTTGGGCACGTAATGACTATTGAATGTTGTTTAGACCAAACAATCAATATTGGATTTGGTATTCGAACCACATACGATGGTATCTGATGTGAGTATCCTCAAGTTGTGGACAAACAAATCACTTCAGCGTAACCCTCGAAAAAGGAATAATAATCCTAACTTCAATGAGAGTCAATACCTTCTCTGAAATGTTAAAGCAGTTAAATGTCCATATTTTTTACAACTATATTTTGTTTTCTCATATTTTAAAACGGGTGCAATGATCTTGGATTTGTTATGAAATAAATCAAGCATTGCAGGTCACTGACACCAAACTTTAACATGAAATAATTTTAAAAGCTGTGATCTGTGATTGATTAATTATTCAGCAGTGAATTTATATTAAATGGGCAGATCGACCGAAACACAAATTTTTCTTTATATTAGGTATGTACATAGTTATGTTCGAGGACAGGTTTAAAAATTCTATTTTTAACTTAGTTATGTTTCACAACTAAACCATTAATTTATTAACCCGTTTAAAGCGACTCTATTTTTAGCTATCCTTGCGCAATTTAACATTCAAATTTAAAAACTGCTTTCGTTAATAATTGCACTTTGAGATCTACAAATTAAACTAAGAATTTTTAACTAGTCAGATGGTCGAACTTGAAAATCTTTTAAAGTCTTGGAACTTTTAAGAAAATGTAACTTAAAATCGATATTTTTTTCAAATCTTAAAATGGGTGGAAGTTGTCAAGCAAAACATAGAAATGAAACAGGGCTAATGCAGACTAAAGAATAAATTGCAATTACTAATTAGTATGGCGGAAAACTCATAAGTATTAACTTTCTAGTTGATTTTTAAAACCTAACTCCCAAGAGCCTTTAATGAAGAACCTTTTCTAAACAACTAAGAAGTGTTTCGAGGCAGATTTAGGGTTTTTAAATTAATGTAATATTAATATAAGCAAAGCATATCGAAAATAAATCTTTACAAACTAAAATTTACATTTGTACTCTTTATGTTTAAGGTTTAAGCCATGAAAGCATAATTTGAAAAAGCAAAACATTTAAAGTTGATATCATCCTAATACTAATTCTATAACACTTCCAGAAATTGAGATTCAAAAAAAAGAGCTACAGTTAAAATTCTATACTTTTATACGCCAAGTGAATGCAACAACATTGAAGCACTATTGCCATGCACCGGTTCATAAATTTATAGATTCGTCATTGGTAACCTTTCCGAAAAGGTTGAAAGGTCTCTGAATCATCGAAAATGTTTGATTATGTCATCAAGTATGTAATAATACCTTCCGCATAACGAGGACGTTCTAGTGCGCATGGCTTTTAAATAGATCTGAATCCAAGGCACATCAGAATGATGAGATAATGACATACAACTTGCAGCCTAGACCTGTTTATATTTTTAAATATTTTAGATAGTTAACATAAATGTTAACAACATTAATTGCCACCTCATTTATTTTTACAAACAAGTTTGTAAATTAATTTAGCATGTTGTGTTTTTTATGTCTTTTAAGAATAAATGAACAGAACTTTATTTTTTTATAAAAAATATAAAAAGCCAGACTACAACATTTTACTTTTTGGATTTTATTTCGCTATTGCGATAGTGCAAGATTGTCTTATAATGAACTTGAATTTGAAATATTTTTTCGGCTTTTGTACTTTCAAGAATAATAAAAGTACCTAATAAATTCTAAGAATTTAACAACTTTGTGGTGAAAAATCCGAGAAATATTTCTGAGGATAGGATTTAATACCACAAGTAACGTATTTAAACTTCTGAATTCCCAATTAGCATTGATGTTGACCAGCATGCGATTACGAAAAGGTCTTAAGTCAGTGGAAGCTTTGTGGAATTTTGATTATATTACTGATTGCATCGGAGTAAGATCAGTGTTGCAAAAATCAAGCTTTACCTGCTCAAAGACTGAGGCAAATTTTTTATCTTATGACACATTCTGTTCTGCTTGCAATTTGGTATCGTAGTGAGTTATGTCATAACTTGACTAAATTACAGAGATTCTGAACCTTGCATTAAAGCAATTGGAGCACTGGTCAACTTTGAAAATTAATTTAGTTTTATTTTTAAAAGAAAAGTCTCAGCATTCGAGATTTTCGTCGTTTTATTATCCGTTCTAGTAAAGTGCATGCATTTAGTCATTACAAAGAAAAAAAAACGTTTTCTCTTGAGAAAAACCAGTAAAAATTTATTTTATGTGACTTGACACACCTCTTACCGTATCATTAAGCATATCAACATTATTTTTAATTTTCTTATCCCTATAACTCAAAAAGTGTACGAACCTACTCAACGTTTTTGCATCACCCGAAATTCAGAAATGCTCAAGGAAAACATCAGCCACCGTGAAAGCGGTTAACTACCGTGCAAATTTGATGAATGAGGTGCTCAATGCTATTTTGAAATTTCTAGCTAGCTTAAATAAAAACAGCGGCTCTAACAAGAGTTTGATGCATGGCGAAGAGTAAAAATAAGCGTTGCTAAATTAAAAGGTGATAACCCGGCCGAATGAAACCGAGTAGTCAATCATTTTGAGGTAATATTCAAATATGCACATAAATCTTTAGGATTTGTGATGAATTTAAAAAGTCTTCATTGTTACAATTTCCTGACACAGTTTGCGAGAAAATATGAGTTTGAAAAGAATTTGTGTGAACGACTTCTCCATTGTTTTGCGGAAATCCTAATAAACCTTGAAGTTCTATAGTTATGCTGTTGAAGATGGCTGGTGATATGATTGGAAGTGTTAAGTGTTATCTAACAATATTATCAACCTTTACGTAATATTTAATGCATTCTTTGGTTTATAACATTTCCATTTACTTACAAAGTCTCATACAAAGACCTTAACTCTTTTATTTTTATGAGGCCTTTCTTTTTGTTTCGGATTTATAGGCCAAAGTTGTTTATATAAAAATGTTTCATATTATAAAATAAAAATAAACCTATAAGTTTGAAATGTAATACTGACTTAAATCTGGGTCATTATTGCATTCTAAGTTGAACGCCTTCATTAAACTTTAGACTTTCTACAAAAACGGTTGTATATTGTGATGAAAAAATGAATTTCTCCGCAAAACTTCTTTAATTATATAATAGCTTGCATTTTTTAACTACAGATAGGTGTAAAGAATTCAATTTCCTGAAACAAGCATATTGCTTTAAAATCCCATATAAAGCAGTATGCCTTTATGGAGATTGATATCAGATACTTCAGCATATAAAGTAAATCCAACTTCATAACTTGTAATTATTAAAATCATTTGGTCATATGAAATTTTACCGCGTGCCGGTGAAATATTGTCGGAATTTCGAAGGTTTGATTAAAAACATGTCACCAAATTAATCACATACTCTTTAAAAAGGTAAGGATATAAGCGTTCGGAATGTAATTTAAAACTGAAAATGTCCATAGGAATAGAGTTGCTACCAGAATTAATTAAGATTTCTTTAAAAGTAGGGTATTGTAAAACAATAGAATTTTATGCAAAATTTTCCATTAACATGCCTTTATTATTAAAGAATTAAATTTTAAATTTATATTTATTCGCATAAACAGCATTCAAGTTAATCTTTAAGTGAAAATTAATTGGTAAATGGTTGCATATAGTGCTGTTCGAATGAATAAGTTAATGTCATTTCAAAGTTACTGGTTTCACACTTTCGAAATTTAAAAGACTTATGTTTGCGATTTTTTACTATAATCGTAAACATAATTGTTTAGTTCAACTTAGAAGTAAAATTTATGAAACCTACTTTTCTTAGTGCCATGTAAAAATTACTTCTCATAAAAGACTGAGCAAATTAATGGCAAATTCTCTTCGCATAATTTAGTGCATGTATCCTCATGTGCCATATTCAAGCTATGGTGCGGCAGGTGCATAAAATGAGACCTACTTAAAAAGGTTTTCCATCTTGAGCATGTGCGACGAGCTCAGCCAACTGAGACGATACCCCGCACTTTCCATCTTTTCTCAAAGATCTTACGTTGGCATGATCAATAAAATTGCCTATAGGCAAAAACGCGTCTGTTTATTTCTGCCTGGCTCTTTTTGATGCTCGGAAAAGACGACTTCTGTTGTACCTGTATGCTTTATAATGTAATCCTCGAATCGTTCGCGTTGCGCAACGCCGATCCAAATGAACGCTAACTACAACGCTGCTCCAGTTGGTGACGGACCGATTGCATGTTTGACTGCATTCCGTCAGTTTCCGCAAATGTACAATATAGCATATATACAGAATTTGCAGTTGCGTAAGATTTTCGATGCTTCTTAGGTTTCATTGCTTAAATTCTTTGACTGTTTTTATTCAATTGAAAGTTTTTGTTACGTGTTATAAATAATGAGGTGTCGGAAAAAAAGAGAAAGAATTTCGTTTTACGTGCGTGAAACTTATGTAAACCAAATGTGCGTTAGCGAGCTCAATTACTAAACTCACAGTTCCTACAATTATCACGCAGTTTTATAAGTAAAAGTTTAAACATTTATTACATAAGTAAATTGGAAGGGCAATAACAAATATTATATAAATCTATAATACTAAAAGAATATGGAACAGATTGTGTTTGTTGGTTTCTTTACGGATTTTGATGAAACGTTGTAAACAATTCATTGTCGATCATTTTTACTTCCCGAGATATTTAAGCTATAAACTCATTAACTCATTTATTTCATTATCTTAACATGCTCCAATTTAGATTTACAAATTTTATTTACTTATTTTAAGTGTTTCGAACGATCGGCTAATTCTTTACAACTTAGGTATACATATATCGGCTAAAACAGAAGATTAATGTGGTTGAAAAAACAAACTTGTATGTTGAGGAAAAATTTCAAAAAAAAAACCTCCTTGTATTATCTATCTACCCTATCTTATTATCTACCTACATACTACTTAGTTTTTAAGCTATAAAGTTTATGATGACACGCACGCATTTTTATTGTACAAAAAGACAAACTGAAGAAATGGGAAATTTTCTTTTAATTTGTTTATTTTCAGAATTCCTGAAGAGTTACCTTATCTGTCGGAAAATGTTCTTTTTGTAAAAATTGTGTGGGAATATTGTGTTCAAAATTCCCCTATTTAAACTATCATGAAAAAATAATATCTCCTAATATAAAGAATGAGAAATTTTGATATCTTCTTTAAAAATTATCTTCTGCCTCGCGAATGATAAGTAATTTTATCGTTAATTTCAAAATTTCGATTTTACGTGCGTAATGATAATTGCATTTAAACCTAAAAATCTTTTATTCTTGATACATCATTTTATAATAAAAATTACTCTTCATTAATTACTTTTTCATAAGCAAAATAAAAGAGCGTTGCCACAAAAGAATACCTTAATCGTCTCGAGGCACATAAGATTCATGTTTTCTTTCAATATCTTTTGTTAAGTCAGCGTACTATGAACTACAAAGCGACCAAGCTCATCCGGAAAAGACACGAATGTAAGTTCATATCCTTGCCTTTCTGACTGACTGAAAATGCATTCAGCGTAAGAGACCTTATAAAAAAATCATTAACGCGAATCCCATTTAAACGGCTGCGTTGAGACCATCAGGAAGATTATTAAAGTACGCTAATAAGTACTTAATAGACCGAACATAATTGCATCGAGAAGTCTATTAGTGACGGTCTTGCGGACGTACCTCAAAATTTCCACTTTCATTGCAAGTAAGCACCAATTAAATTTGGATTTGGACAATTTTGCATATCCAACTGAGGTGAAACGAATGGAATCTGCAATCGGATAGTCACCCTGATCACGTATACTCAGTAAATCGTGACGATATTTCGATTTTGTCATCCATTACCAAATCAGTTTTGCAAATAAATTTATCTATCGAATTCAGAACATTGATTGCTCACTTGCATTTTGTTTTGTTAGCTCCCTAAATAAAAAAATTATCAAAGACGTTTCGCCCGAGTGCCACAAAAACCAGTTATGAAATTTATTGTTGTTTAAAAAACCACTGGTATGCGCCATACCTCTGGTAATTTTGGGTACGTCGAACGTAAGATATTGGTGGCTTGGTGAAAACTTTCTCTTTCGATGAGCTTGCACTGGCGAAATGCAGTAACCGTTTATGGGAAACGCATTCAGATTCATCGTGCAAACCATTTTATAAATTTTTTTTTTCTATCAAAAAGAACAAACTCGAAGTAAGACTCAACAAACTTGCCTAAAAGCTTCCCTCCTCAAGTATTCGTGCATAAATCTTAAGTGTTATTGCAAACTACCAAGAAATGCATCGAAAAGTTAATAAACCTGAATGAGCTTCTTGCAAAGTGCATATCTCTCGATGTGTTCGTTTCGATGGCCAACCACTTCCCAACCACTTCTTCTGCTAAAAGTTGCATTGCGCAAAGGTAAGTCCCAAACAAGTGGTTGATTGCAGTTGTACTCGCTGAAAACTGGATCACTTAATCACTTGACTCCAGAGTGGACTTAGCGCCTAAATAGGAACCATAATTATTTATAAATACATCCCACTTCGGGGTGTCAGTCAAAGTGGCCGTTTGACTAAAAGTAGAAATTTTTTTTTAAGGTCGTGCGAATATCCCCCCAGGGCAAGATTCTTATCTCGTTATTCATTTGCGAAAAGTCTTGGAAGTTTTCTATGGAATTCCACGGCAGGATGTTGTGCAACATGAATTTGTTAAACGGTAAATTAGGTACTTAAATCCCGCATACAACTCTCTGCGGTTAACTGCTTTTGAGTAGGTATACCGGTTAAAAAAAGCTTTTTTGATTGCTAAGGGTAAAATACTTGACAGCTTTTGAGGCCGCGGACTATGTTCTGTTCAAGTTTCTTTCAAGGTGCTACGCAATCAAGCGTACCTGCAGCCATTTGCGAGGTTATGAAAATAATCGAAGAAGTCCAAAACTCTCACGAAATTCATTTTTATGAATACCTCTAATCATCACGTCTTACTCAATCCTTTAATAGTGCTTCCAATGGTGGAGGTTTGTAATTTTGACTGAAATTAAATTAAACGTTGCACGGTTTGAGGCATTAATGACTATTTCAGTTTGACTACCGTTTGTATACCATAATTAATGTGCCTTTTTTAGATCATAGGTGATGATAGTTCATATCCGCAAAACTTAAGAGATATTGACTTTATTAAGAAATATTATGTTTTAGCTGCAGTATATGTATACCCTACTAAAATAAGTACAAAAAGTGATAAAGGTTGCGCCTCCGTTCACTGATCAACATATTTTATGTTCGTTAATGTAACAGATCAAGTAATAGGTAATTTCAATAGAATGTTTTCTATAGATTACGAATCCAAAAATTAAAATTTTCCATAACGCTACGTTTTTGAGAAAAATAGAGTAAAAACTATAAAAAAAAAAAATCGTATTTTGAACATATTTGTAGTTAAAAAAAAATAAGTGAACGTGAAATGAGCTCGTAAAGTGGCTCAAATGAAAACCTAAATCCTTATCTCGATGTATGAAATACCACCATTCCATATATCTTGCTAATCATGTGGATCATATTAGGGACGTGGGGCTAGTTCTAGATCTTAAATTCTATTTTAGGCAACATATTGATTATTTGTTGGCAACAGCAATTCCTTGCTTGGCTTTAGTCGCAAGAAGTAAGGGATCTGAAATTGCTTGATTTGCAGTCATTGGAGTTTCGCCGTGAGATATTAAAAGTTATTTTTATCCATTTGACAACAATTGATTGCGTTTGATCCTAATAATTTTCTCAATTTATACCTAAGTAAATTTCAATGTTCATGATTTTGTTCACAATTTTCTGACCGATAATTCTTTGAGGGACAGAAATTTTTAAACATTTTTTTCTCGAAGAATGTTTAAAAAATGTACTTATAAAAATATACATCATTTGAATTCGCGCTTCAATAAGCTTTCATTTGACACCCTACCGATTCCCTCGAAACATTTCCCAATTTATCGCCTGAAATTAATTCCCAGAATTAAAATGCAACCTTTTATATGTTAACATCTACATATATTTAGGGTACCGCACTCTCTGTGAGCTAAATTTCATTTTTACGACGAATAATTTCAGACTAGCCGGACACCGCAATAATTCCATAATTGTTCCGTTTTACTCATTTTGGCACGGAACACTAAAAAGAGTAGTAACAAATAATTTTAATAGGAGTCCGGAAACATAATTTTGCCATAACGCAAGATTTTTGTGAAAGACTTTTTTTTCTACTCCAAAAGTGAATCTATAAAATTCTTCCCATATTTAGATATGTTCCTAAAAGGCAGGTATCTCTCAAATTGACAAAAGTGGGCTTTCTCGTCTTCTTTACAATTTTTCCACTTTTAAATTGTGGTATCGTAATTTCGATTGTGAAGGGATCATTGATTACTTGGTATGCAAAATGCAAGTACGCGACACATGATGCAATTATATGAAAATCAATCACCATCATCAATTATCTGGCGTCAAGCTGACATCATAGAAATGTTGAAAAGACTTGTACGATTTTATTCACAGCAAGCGCAGGAAGGGGTTATAAATGTAGATATTTAAACTAGATAAATGAAGTATTTGATTGTGTAAAAGTCGTTGACCAGAGATAGATAAGTTAACATTTTTCGTATACATCATTTTTAGGGAGTCAAATTGAGCTCATTAATACTTGAATCGAAGACTTAAATTGTCGTCTTACGTATTCAAAATATTACACCTACACAAAAAAATGCATCTTTTACGTAATTTTACATCAGAGGACGTCACCTCATGATAAAAGCAAAAGAAATTACCTTTGCCCATTACAAGAATCTGATTACATAAAAATTCATCATTAAAAAAATCCCTGTTTTATCCGTGCGATATTTCGATATTAATTTATTTTATAACTTTTTAGGTGTTTTGGATACTGTAAGTCTTGCTAATTTAAATAATTTAGTAATTCGAAGTTCCCCCAATTCGAATTTTTTTTAAGCATCTACCACTTGAATTTTAATTTGAAAATTGTTATAAAAGAAACAAAATGCAGCTTTTAGCGTCGTATGAAAATGTCATAAAAAAAACTGTGGGTAAAAGTATTGCGGAAATTATACACAAATGTTATTTTCAACTGTATTTTTTAATAATTTATATTAAATAAACATTAAATATGAATACATAATTCTTTCATTCTTTATAAAATATTTGCATCTTTTATTTTATCAATTACCGCTACCTTATGTGAGTAATTCAGAAACTTGTTTGAACTCTACAATTCGCGTTTTCTATTTTCTGCTGCATTCATTAAATAAAATTATTAAGACTTAGCTGCAATTGTAAATACCATGCATAATTGAATTTTTATTGTTGCAACAGGACCTTGAAAAGTCAGATCCAGCCTACTTACTTCGAGTAATTTGCTAACAAATTAATAGTGACACACATTTTTTGAGTATTTATTCAAGTGAATTCATATTTCACTCAATTTACTCTAGCAGTCTAGCGCCATGAATTGCAACATTTAAAGTAAAACGGCAGGAGCGCACTCATTCTAAGAATTTATAATTCCTTAGGTCGATGTGCTTCGATATTTAAACTTTATTAAGCTCATATACGCCTAGTTTATAACACCTCCGGTTGTAGCACCGAAACCGGTTCATTTAAGCTACCGATAAAAATTTCCATGTGACATAACATAGTGTAAATAGCTGTGAATGTACCTACATATACATATATTCAGTTTCCGCTGTTTCTATGAGATACTTTCGATTGCGACTTTATCCGCAATATCCTCTTACTTTCAATGATTCCCGTCTATCACGAAATGCAGCTTTTAGGCGGTAAAAGTTGAATATTAGACAAACTTGTCTACCGTACTATAAAGTGAATTCTGTCCACACATGTAAGTAGATCGAGCTCAAGTTTAATCCACATTCTTCCACGGAAAGAGAAGGCGTAGATACGTGAAAAATACGAACGTTGGTGCATGTACACGATCACAAAATGCAACCAAGGAAAGTGGTCGAATTGGAAAGAAACTCACGAGTGTTTCTAGAAATCAATTCGATCGAGCGCGAATCACTCGCGAAAGTTGTCGTGATCTTCAGGTTTGAAACAAGCGTGATTTAAAGAGTTATAAATTTCCGGAAGATCGCATGCGATTTAATTCATGAATAGAATTTCATATAATGATAACAATTACTATATTAAAAAATAAGCCTATGTCTACTGTTTAAATTGCGAGACGTATGAAGAAAGTAAAAATTCGGTCAGCAATAGCGTGAACGCTTTCATCGGAGTTTTATCACGCATCGGCCTACGTAACGGGCCTTAGGAAAAGAAAAAAATTATTGTCCATAAGACGCTTAGAATCAGCGTGATATCACTTGTCCCGAGACGCTGAGTAGCCATGAATATTAAAAGCACCAGTGAAAGGTCTTACCGGATCTGGTTGACCTTGGGGTAATCGGCGGGCTCAAAAATGGCATGCCTAAATTTAAGGCATGTCGAGAATGCAATAAAAGAACTAGTTTTGTGTAGCTATAGATTCATCTCAGAAATCGAATTAATTCGAATATATCGATTCGATTAAAAGAGGCCCCTTTTTGTATTAATTAATCAAATTTAAGGAAAAACAAGCCTACAGGATTAAAGATTTAAGATATATGTAAAAATGGTTATTTTTTATTAACTGACGCTGTATCATTATTATTAAAAATTCTGAAAATTTTCCAGATTCTTCAGGTACTGAACCAGAAAAACTGCAATTTTAATCTCATTTTAAAAATTCATTTTGCATTATATATATAATATAATCAAACCACTGGAGATATTATTTTTCTGGGTCTGGATAATAAACACCAAGATAAATTTTAATAACTTAATGAACTTATTTCAGTAATAAGTATTTTTCTTGTTTTTAAAAATATTTTATATAAACAAGTGTAGATGCCGAAGCCGAAGGGTGGCCGTATTCATGAGGTTCAAGGCCAAAATGCCGATCAGAAGATTAAAATTCTTTTAAATTGTAATGCAACAATTCAGTTAAAATGTTTAAAAATGTTTAAAATAAACAAAAACAATTTAAAGAGAACATCAACTAGCATTAAAAACTATCCATATTTAACAAATTGTCTTATTTCCTTAATTTTACGAGGAATTTTCCGGAAATTCTTTCAATTTGTAATAAATCAGTTGCAAATATAGAATTTGCTATGATAAATTAATTAAATTATTTAATTAAAAGTACTTGACTAACTCGATAAAAACGCTCGGTATAAGAATTTCTAGAAGTGTTTTTTTAATATAATTAAATAATGAAAGCCTAACTCTTAAAACACTGCGTAGTTTTATGTTAAGATGTTTTTATAGGTATGTATATTAAAAAAATAATTATTTTATGCAACGTACTTCTCGTAGAATTAAGATCGCTCTATTTTAATCGAAAGTTTTAATTTTAAAAAGTTTATGTAATACGAAAATGGAAAGCCATCATGGTCACAATAATTTTTTTAATGGTACTTTTAAATTGAATGAATCTCTTATGATAAATTAAAGCTGTTATTAATTTCTCAAACTCACTGACCCTTTGAGTACTGAAATAAACCATAAACGTTTTCAGCAGCCGCAAGTCAGCAGCAGTAACGAGAGTGCCGGCAAAACTTTTTCCGTAGAAATCTCCTTATTACATAAAATTAACGAACTGTAGCCATTAGACAAACATTCAACACATCTTTATTACACCATAGTTATTAAGAAAATATTGTTTTCTACAAATAAGGAATGTGTTTTCATAAATTCTACTTCTAATCTTACACATTACAGTACCACGTAAAAGTAACTTACATAATTGAGAGCTTCAAAATTAATCCTACCTCGTTGCATAACATGTTTATTAAAAATTTTAAAATTTACATAATGCAAAGTGATCCCACCGTTTTTTTTTTTTTACATTATTATATTGGATGGCAATAAACACAAAAATATGTTTTTAAGTTTGGCTGAATGTAATATACGTATACCTTTCCTGAAAGTGATTTCAAAAGTGTTATATTAAACTCGTTTAAAAGTAAAAGCGAAAACATATCGATAAATTTTCTCGTAGCTTCTTTACATTCACTTAAGGTGTATCAACTGAATAAACCGGGGGACTTTTTCTAAGCCCACTCATTGCCATTGTCAAAAGGAACACATCTCTAAAAATGATCTCTTCACATTGTGATTCAAGGCAGGCCTTCCTCCACAGTTAGTTTTTAAAGCTTCAATTCACGGCATGAATGCGAATTTAAGATTTTCCAGTGAGTCTCTCGATCCGGCGCGTTTCCATTTCTTGCCTCTAAAGACACTATAAATGAAACGTGAAGAAATCGCCACCAGGTCGTCAAATGTGTCTGAAGACGACATGTGAGCTACTGCTGTTGCTCGTTCTTTAGGCGTGATTCATTTTAATATATTTGCAATTTATATAGAAAAGATTAATAGACGACCTTGCCATCGTCTTTCGTTTAAGAAAAGATCACCGACTGAAAAAGCAAAGAAATGTCTAGGCTTCGGGTTTCTGTAAAGATTGTTTAGAAGCGTTCGTTACTAACTGACTTGGAATTTTGAAATGTTTTAAGGAATAGGTGCGATAAAACCTGTTTGAAGAAATTTTAAAATATGTTTAGAAGAGACATCATCGCTGAATATAATATAATAAATACATACATCATACATATTACATTATTATTTGTATGAATTTGCTTGTTGTTTTCTATAATAATTTATATTATATTTACAGTTATTACAGCAGCTGTCATAAGCATAGACATAATCAAATATTGAACAGAGATTATATTGATTGGTTATCAAGGACACCCAGGACCAGATGTCTCAAAACATATGATATTTTTAGAATGTTTGTCGTTAGGTACACAAATATTTAAAATTCCAAAAATATTATCCAGTCTTTCGTTGACATTTTTTTTAACTATACACTTAAGAACTTGTAAAATAAGTTAATTAAGTAATATCCATGAATATAAAATAACTTCCGGCACTTTCCGGTTTGTTGTTTGTAAAAATATATTTTATAATTATCATGTTTTACCTGCAGACAATGATAAAAACTTCAGACAAACGTATTTTTATTTTTGTGTTAATTAGAAAATTCGAAATTCATACAATACCAATTTTATATTAAACTTGTCATAACTTGTCTCTGACACAGCACTTTCCCCAATTTCAAAATTTCCGGTTAAAAAAAAAATTTCACAATAAGGTAAAAAATGTAATAAGATATTTTTGAAAAATAAACAAAAAGTTCCTTGGAATATTTGTAACGAAATCGGGCTCCCACTCGTATTTTTCACCTTTGTATCCTTGAGGTCATTATTACTTTTACGGAAAAGAAAAAAGTGGTATCGAACATTTTATCAAAAATTGGCAATTTGCACTTTGCTATGACATCTTTATGGATTTGCCCTCGCATATGGCGACGAAATAAATGCGGTCAACACGCTCTTGAAAATCGCGAATTCCTAAAAAACTATAGGCAAATTAGAAAGCATAAAAGGTGAAGGTTAAACTCCATGCCAAGAAAGCGTATTTGGATAATTGTTACCATATTAACTAGCCATATTTGGTCTGTTCGAAATAAGATCACCTAACCAAAAATTAAAGATTTTATTGCCCAACTTGCATTTCATTAAAAGGTAACTTGCTCTAGTTTACGTAAATTACATTTTGAAATATTGTAAGACAATTAAGTTACATTTGTACTTTTATTTACCGCTTTATGTTTTCTTTATTAATCAATTTTTTATCAATCGAAATTTTAACTCACAAATGAGAGGCGTATTAAAAATATTAGAAAACGGTTTAGTTTTTATATAAACTGATTGTGCGAAAAAGATTGATGATAATTTTATTACTCTTTTTTTTCTGTTATGCTGTGTATATTAAACAACTCAAATTAAGAAATTTTCATTCGAATTTAAAGTACATCCATATTCCATATGCAATACCTACTTTAAGTAATTTCAAGAGAGCACCAATTTTAATTATCTAATTTCAACTCACATTACATAATTTTGATCGAACAATTTTATTTTTATCTAATTCACAAAAATTCAAACATTTGCTTTTGCCTATTGAAAAAAAATCAAAGTACTGAATGCAGTAATAAAAGTATAATAATATTTACACACGATTAAAAACAAAACCAGTCCAATGTACCTAAGTGGGACTCGCACGTTGAGAGTACGAAAGAAATGTTTATATAGACAACTTCGAAAAAACAAATACTTTATCGAATAGAGCCTTCTATAATGCGCAACAAGGCACACTCACTTGACGGCTTCTTTTTTATTGTGTAATCTTTATCAAAATTAGTAAGTACATTTTTGGTAATATGGTAATGTGTATATAAAAAAGTACAGAATTTTAAAGTATAAAGAATAACCTCCTTTCATATGATATCCCAATTTTTGGAAGTACTCGTATTCCCAGAACTTTATTAATGATATTTGGTCCACCAGGAACATTCAAAATGATTAATGACAAATTTAAAACAAAATATTCGCATATTTTCCGAAAGGAAATTAAGAGATTTTTTCAATGCACTTTTATTTACAGAAATTCATATCTGTGGTAATTATTAAAGGCTTTTCCCTAAAGGAATCAGATGGCATACCGGAAAGCACTGAAGTATGACTCACCTTGTCTGTGGTGATAAGTTTTCGTTTCCTACCTGGAAACATCAATCTCTGTCCAATAACGTTCTTTTATCCAAGGCTGTCTTTCGCCGCACTTCTGATTCTCTTATTGAAATTATTAAAATTCACCTTGCGGAAGTTTAGTTCATCAGACCGTTAAATCCCATAATTAAATCAAATATCAGACAATAATATTCTATCACTTCCATAAGCATCATCGAAAATTTTAACTTAAATTAAACTGATTATAGCTTAATCAAAGATTATATTATTGACACATACGGCGACTTCTCATATAACGAACATTTCATTCACATTTCATTTCCCTTTCGGAGTCGTAGAAAGCAGCATGGATTTTGTGCGCCCATTTCGAAGCTGATTTGTTTATGCCGGCCTTCTTTGCATCAATTTCCATTATACAATTCATTATATCACATTTCTATTTGAGATGGGCAATGGGCAGTCGCTATAATCTGGTTTTTTTCCGGTTGAGTGCATTTTTAACCGAAAATGAAATTTTAAAATTAATTTCATTAATCCCTTCAATGAACTTCGTATTATTTCGGAATTTCAATAATGCCGCCAGAGGCTTTGTTTTTCATTGTCTAACCGGAAAATAGAAAGAGGTATATGCACCACAAAAATACATACTCCATGTATATTACTAATGCTTTTACGTTTCACTCTCACTTTTCGAAGCAATTGCTTAGTTTGCAACTATCGCCGTTGAATGTGTACACATTTATGGTGGAAATAATCAGTACATAATTACCTATTGTGTTTTGCTTGTTAAAACCAATTGATTTAATGCTTTGTGATAATAGTAGCTAACTTCGAAAGGAAGAAACTTACAAATAAGATTATTGAAGAAATAAAATTAAGTATCTGTGGAAAAAACAATTTTATCATGCATAATAACACCAGACTATATCGTCAACATCTATAGTGAAAATATTCCTGATTTCATCGTGTCCCAGAAATCCACTGCAATTCCGATAGAAAAGCTGCTTATGCCTGGACAAACTGGACTTTGAAGGAAAACTCGTGTTTCTTGTTGTGCTAAATTCACTTTTCGCATGAAAACACGGTTTTAGCGGAAAGACCTGTCTACCAAAAGTGGTAATTTCATGATTTCCATTTGCGATTGACGCATCAAGAGAATTCACTTTTTAATCTATATAAGTAAAGTTTCTAATTCATGAAATCGATACTTAAGTCACTAAATGCAGTCTTAAAAAATAATTTTAAGATAATGATTTAATCTTAACCCTTTCGACCTTAGTACTCACTTTCCCAAGAGTTCCTTTAGAATATTTTATGAAGCTTTAGAAAAATTAGAAAACGGCGAAGCGACACTTAAACAATTTATTTCATTCTATCTTGAAATTGTTTCAGCTAACAAGGAAATGTAATGAAATTGTTTGTGTCAGCAGTTGATTTTCAATTGTGTATGTACTATAAAGAAAGAAAACTCAACCAAAAGTTAATCTACGTTTTTTAAGGTACCGAAATGTAACCCCATTAATGCTTCTAAAGTGAGAAAGTGAAAGCATACTTTTAAATTATTTTTTTTTATATTTACTCCTTTGGTTAATCAGTGCGCTTATGAAAGGTAGCTCAAAACAATTTACTTGTTATCTTGTACCTTGTACGGCATTTTAATTATAATAATATGAAATTTTTGCAATAGTAGTGTTCCCATTTATTTGTCCGTAAAATTAACTGCCTAACGTAATCATTCAAAATAAGATTTTTTCTAAGACCTCTAAATATTGCTCTGACATCAAAAATTTATAAATATAATTTCAGCAACAAACATCTTTATTTAAAAAATAAATTAAACTAATTCATTATTTCAATGATAATGACGATTTGCAATCAGGTGTGGTAAGCCAATATTAAAAAATTGTATAAACCGCCAAAACCCAGCATTTATATACATATGTAATTAAAGCGTTAATATATTCAGTTCACGTCACCAGCGCTGATTAATAATTACCAATAAAACCCATAGCCTATCACAGTTCAACTTTTTTATCAATGCGAAACTGTAAAAACTATTATTAATAAACGGAAATCTTTATGAAATTTCCGGACATTGTTCACCACTACTCAACTTTAAAGAGATAAAAGAATGAAAGTGCTTTCGTGCCGATATCAGACTCAAAGGAAGCGTGCAAAAAGTGAATATGTAATTATTTTTGTAAATTGAAAGTATTCACTCCCTGAGAGTGGAGAATTAATTTTCAAATAATTTGCATATTTAATCAGTTTTGGAAAAGTTCATTGTTTAATCAGAGTTCATTTCCTAACAAAATGTCAACAGATTTTAGTGTGCATCATTAAAGTTAGTGACGATTATTTGGTAAATAGAAGTGATTTTTAACTTAATATGAACTTCCGTAAAAAAAAGAACCGCTTGTAGCAAAGCGAAGATTTAAGAGTATTTAAAATTACAATTTTTTTTAAAGAATAGAATTTATACTTCTGTAAGAAAAAATAAATAAACTTTAAGTGTTGCAGAAATACATTTTTTGTATGCATATAAAACTATTATATTATGCGTAATTTCAATAAGATTTCAATCATGAAACCTCGTTAAAAGGCATTCACTTGCCTAAGTTTGGGGTGATTGTGGTTAGCTGGCAGAACATGGCAAAAGGAAAGGTTTCACAAGGAACCATGCGGCTTAATTCTCTTTTTTCAGCTTTAGTAATTGGCGATTTATTTTCATATTAGGTAATTCCAAGAAAATTAGCTTAATTGAGCTTTTGTAATTCGTGGCAATAACTCGGAAATAATAAAGAAGATTAATCAACTTCTTTTTTAAATCCCTAAGTATGTTACGAGAAGTACCTTTTTCTATAGCTTTGTTTTATTTCAGAAATCTAAACGATTTTCTTACTAACTCCGTTTTGTATTATCTTCCAAATTTTTTTCTTTTCATATAGTTTTAGCCAAATGGAACACTTTTCCAGTTTTTCAAACATGCAATATAAAGAAATTCCCATGTCCTTCCAAGTTCATAATTTCGGTAGACATTTTTGCAAAAATAGTGCTTATCGAAAAAAAATGCATAAATATTTATGTAATTTAAAACCATAAAATTTCCTGTCTCAGTACATTGGCCCATAAAAACAAAAAAACTTTACGAAAACAAGTTTTTTAACTCAATTACTCACCTCTTAAACGCCCACGTATGTTTATTCTATTCTTTAATTAGCATAAGTGGGCAATGAACCTTAGTATATCTCCTAAATCCTAAAAATGGATATGTTTTTTCTTATTATGGAATTCCTAAAATCCACAATGGACAGTCACGAATTACAAAAAACAAAAACGTTTGTTATTTTTGGTGAAATATTTGAAACCCAAGCAAATTCACTCAATTCCTAGTATAAGAACCTACTCATGTGATTTATCTTATTGTTAGCTTAAAAGTAAAAGTTAAAAAAGGAAACAACGTTTATAACGATGTCAGTGTGATTTATGGAAAATGTTTACTATTTTTATGCAAAGTGATTATTTAAATGAGTTTCGTGTAAAAAATAGCAAGGAATTAAATGGACAAAGCACCCCTATAAATTAAAAAAATTGAGTTTGTAGCAAAACAGTTTTGTTGCCAGGCAACTTTCTAAAAGAAGCCAGTTTTAAATTGTAAGAATCATCTTAGTCACTTTCGTAGACGGCTACCTGAAAAAAATATCCTTGCATCCCCAAAATATTTTGTATTTTGTTTTTTCGAAACCGAAAATCCGGTTCGACCAAGTTATGCAGGTGCAATTAATTAAATATGCAGCAATTGTTTAAAGCAGCCTTCGAGGCACTACATCCAACCAGCGGATGGGCATTTTAAGACGGCTTGATTTACCATCGCAAAAGAAGCAATTTTATGCAAAAGGTCAATCGAAGCGAATTTCCTTGAACTTATTTTGGCGCCGCAGAATAAAATGTCGCATTCCGATAATCGCAATCCGCATTCATAAATTCAACAATCATGATGATAATTTTTAACGAGCCCTCTGTTTACCACGTTTTTTCTGTGAGCACTTTCAAGAAGAGGTGCAATGAACGCCGAAATGAAAGTGGTTTGGATACCCCTCCGGAGAAGATAATAAGATAATAAGCCGGCCACTATTACATATTTTGCCTCAAGAGTCTTACATACTCACCGGAAGCATATTTTTAAAATTTCAGTTTTCCTCGGTATAATCCAAAATTATGCTGCACTCTACTCTCAGTTACGTAAGGAATCGTCTTGGGTTTATGCTCGAAATTCCATTGGATCGTTGACTAAGTTTCGAAAGTGTAAAGCCACTAAGTAAATTTTGGGAACACAATGCTCTAAATAAACTTTTCACCAATGGACTTTTGTCAACTTTATTTTCTCTTTTATAGTAAAAAAAATTTAAACCACTCCGCTGTAGATAATATTTCAAATGGTGTTGGAACTAAAAAACTAAAAATTCGCGAAACGAACCAACTTTACTTTGATTTTTTTCAGACAGTACCGCGAGTATGCACTCCGCCACGGTGCTCAGTGTTACTCTTAAAAGTCATCAATGCACTGAATCAGAGGTCTAACAGCTTTTACTGTTCGCTGGTAGGTTCAGCTTCAGACACCAGATAGTTTTCAGCATTCACCCCGATTACCATCTCCACCTCGCAGAAATTCCTCGCGAACCCAAAAACCCCTGGGTACACGTTCGTACAGATTGCCACTGTCGAGCAGATTGCGAAGCCAGCCGCACCAAGGTGGAGCACTTTGCACGAGGGGGCTCAGTTTTGTCTGAATATCGAGGCAAACCTGTGCGGTCTAGGGGGCACCTAACTTATGGTAATCGGACGTGGGGCTCCGGTGCGATGCTTTACCATGCTGGCGGTAAAAAAGACATTCACTCACGCTTCTTGGCGAGAAAGAAGTAAGACGGTGATGTAGTCATTACCATAACCTTTTGGACACGGCCTGCGCTGGGGAAAGAAAAACGTATGGGGCCCCACCCCATCCCATTCCACCCAACTGGCCCGGCGGCGGAGGCTCCACACGCTCATTCAAACGGACTAACGAGGGCCAGAACAGGTACGAATTATACATGCTTTGCATAACATTTCACTTCTGCTCCGCAAAGCTCCTCTTGAGCGACATCGGCTCCAGAATATGAAACTATGGGACAAATATTTTTCTCAAGGTTCCTTGTGTTCTGCACGCTTCAAGCAGAACTATCACTTTCAGTCGGAATTGTTAGTGACCACCACCTTTCAATGATAGGTCACGTTTGCGGCGTAAGGTTCTCTCAGAGTGGCAACTTACCTTAAACAACATTTCTCGCGTCGACATGAGGAAAATTAATGGTCATCGATATAATCAATCACTTAGTTCGTCATCTCTCATCTTGCTGGGTTTGTACTTTCAAATTTTAAAAGATGGACCGGGCCGTTAACTAGTTAGGCTGATGCTTAGGAACCTTCGGAATGCTATCTCAAGTTCCGATGGGCGGTTGCCTTTTCTATATTTCCTGGTTTCTTGACCACGCATCTTAAGTCTAAAAAAATCAAACAGTCTTGTTACTCAAAGAATAAACAACGTGAAAATTCAGTAACCTTTAAACAAAAAGTATAATACAAATACTTTCAACGTAATTTTATAAAAATTACTGATCGAGTTCAATAAGAATTCTTTAAGGTTCTAAGATTTTTGAATAATAATGATGAATGGAACTCCGCAGGAGAAACTCAAATTAAAACATAAAAGTTCATATTCTAATAAAATAGGTTTAGTTTTAACATATTTACAGGCAAAATATTTAAATGACTGAAGGGTGGTTCCCCTGTAAGAACAGATTTTGGAACTTTACTTATTTACTTTTATTCCAATTTTTCTTACATTAATCCTATTTTCAAAAATTCTCGCTCTTATAGGCTTAAATCCCATTAAAAATACTGAATAAAAAACCGCATAATTTTGTAAAATAGCCTAAAAACAAATTTATGTAAGTAAAATATGTATTGGTTTCATCGTATTACATTTAAAAATTAATTAGGTGCGTCGCGTAAAAAAATTTCAAAATATAAATAAAATGATAATTAAAAAAATAATAATTTTGGCGATAGCCACATTTCTACAGAATTATTTTACAGAAATATTTACTCTAAAGTCAACACTGTGTGAAAGTAACCTGTTCTTGCTCTTTTAGAACACCCTGACTATTTGGAATTAAGAATGATTCCATAAAATCTTATTTAGTTAGATATACCGGTATAATTTAGTTATCATCGTTACCCTGTATCAAACTATATTTTGCATTTTATTGCATTAACGAAGATCGTCATATTACTTTTTTTTATATTTCGAGATCTCATTCGAAATCCACCTTTTTTTTTATAAACGGTAGTATGAACTCCTAAAAAGATGCAGCAAATCAAACGAAAGTGACTCGTTATGTGGGAATTCATTATTAATATTAATAAGGCAACGAAATTTTCATATGTAAACGTAAATAAAATTTTAAAAAAATTTAACAAATTAGAAAAATAGAACCTGTAATATTATGCAACGAATCAAAGACCGCTTAAAGCATGTTACTATTCGAGAATTTTGCATTTTTTAAATGATCAGCTTATCGATGACCAAAAATGTTGTAATTTATCAAAAATATTCTTTGGAACCGGTGGAGACCCACCGGACCCGTTTTTTATCAACTTTCATTTGCATCAAATGGCATTAAAAATTTAGTTACAAGTTTGCAAATTAGTGCCAGTTGTACGAATTAAGCACACTGGCCTAATTATACATATCCTGTAGGATTAAAATACTGAGTAAAATGTAGATGATTTCCATGATTAAATTTCTTATCCTCTATGATTTAAGATATAAGAATAAATATGAAGGGTTTATAAAAATACTACGCATGTTAGGACCCACATATTGCATACAAATTTTTTATTTCTTCAGAAATTGATGATAATAAGCCACCCGAGGTACTATATAATATTGTAATTTAATTACCTTTGCACAAAAAACTGAATAGTTGAAACATTGTATAATAACAGAACTTTGACCTAATTTTAAGATGTACTTTTTATAAAACTATGATAATTAATCAGGAAATATAAAATACAGATTGAATATTTATTGTATGTAGATTCTAAATTACAAAATATAAGATATTAGTTTTTTTTTTTGCAACCTTGCCTGCACGTAGTTAAAATCCCTTCCAAAATTGATTTCATATCCGTTTGACGATCGGTAAAAAAACATATTTAATTAATTGTTTACAATATTTATAAAAAATTTCAGTTTAAGGAGTCCATAACTTGAGAGAGCAAAATAAAGGAATTTGTTACGATTTTTTTTTTTACTTGGTTTTTGGCATAAAAGAATTTAAAAATCATAGTTTTTCAGTCTTCTGGTTGTAGTGCTTCGAAATCGAAACTAAGGCACTCAAAAAATAAATTACCTTGATTTCTTTGTTTTGGCTTCTAAACGCAGATATTTACAGAATTTCATTGAAATTAAAAATTTTCTTAGAAAACTATTACCGCCTTCAAAAGATCAGAAGCCCAGAAATAATGTGTTCAAAAGATCATAAGCCCTAAAAGGAGTATAAGATTATGCTTATTTTGGACTTCTCCGTTGCTACTTGCAATTATAATTACATATAATCACCCTTAGATCTTATTGGATGTGGAGCTTTAATGTGTTTGTGTTTTGAGTTTAAGTATTTCAGCCTGAAATTATTGGTACTTCTTATTTCATTTGTTGCTTGCTGGACCAATTTTGTTCCTGTCGGGTAATGTAGTAGTCGTGTTGATGTATCCCGCGGCAATTATTTAGCAATATTATTGATTTTGTGCTATTTGGAGCTTGTGTGTGAGGATGTGTACTGCCGTGAAATTACACCAAACTGGTGCTGCATATATGAACATAGGAGTGCAGATAGCATTACCGTTTTATAGTTTTATAATCATAATCCAGAAGAATGTACTACATACAATTTCGAAAATGCAAAAATACATAGTCGTCGTGTACCCGTTAGTAAATAGGAAAACAGTGAAAGAATCGTACAAATCTGTCTAGTCATTTTTGAGATAACCGAGAACATACTCACATACGTAGTACATACGGGGGAAACAGAGAACCTCCTTTTTTAAATCTGTTAAAAATTATGTCGTTTTCAATTGTATGTATTTTTGATGATTTTCTATACATACATTATATAAAAAAAAAAAATTTCAATTTTATAATGTTGCAAACTTAAATTTTTGTGAATAACCTAATATTTTTATATTTATTTATATAAAATTAATTCGCAAATTTTTGAAGATATTTTCGAACGTTAACAAGAATGAGAGACAGTAGAAAGGTGCCAAAAAAGTATAAGTTTTAATATTATGGAATTAATCATAAAATGCATTTTTACATTCCTAATTGAGGCTATCAGCGCAGAAGTGGTGTAACCCACAATTTTTGTTGGGTAGGGTTTTTGTGTAAAATAAATTCATTAAATTATGATCTTTCAATACAATAGTGGCGTAAGCCACCTTTTAGAATTATCAATAGATGGCAAAACAATTGAAATAATGTTCACAAAATAAATGCAATTCTAAAACAATTTAAGCACATTTTAATTCCTCATTATCTCCTAAGAAGTAGTCTGGGGTTACACCACTTCTGCGCTGATAGCCTCAATTAAACACTCGAAATCTTCAATTAACTTGAACTTACTTATTTTGTATTAAACCGTAGCAAATGAACTAAATACTGCAAGTTCAAGTCGGCGTTCAGCCTAAAAAAAATTTATAAGTAAAATAACTGTTCAAAATTATTATTTTTACCTGTAGAAATCTTTCCAAATCTCCTTTTAATTGCAAGACGTTTTATTTTTGTCGTTCAGCAGAAAAAGTCCTTTTTCAATCGGGCATTAATTTAACATAAACCACTCGGAAAACAACGCTTAATTTATAACTTAAAATCCCTTTTATTTGCGAATCAAATTTTTCAACTTCCACCACGCGTGACATCACAAAAACAACCCAAAATCCAAAAAAAAAACACTGGAAGAAGTGCTCTAAAAATCCTGAGATTCGACCAAATTCAATTCATTCGCTTAAATTTGGTTTTAGTTCTTGCTAATTTAAACCTTATCATTTCAAAAGATTTCCACTAAGTAGACCCACATCGAGAAGTGACAGTTGTCATGGAAATAAAAATTCCTAAACAAAAGTTCGGCAAACGATCGGAGTTTTTGAGATAGTTTTTTTGAATTTTTAGGATGGAGCCGCGGCAGAATAAATATACATCGATGTTCAAAATTGATAATGTTCCAATTTTACCACCCCTGGTAATGATATTCTTAAAGTAATCGTCTAATTTCTAAAAATTCCATCGTTTCAGATGACCGATGAAAAGCGCCAGGAGATGCGCCGTTACAAGGAACTAGCTTCAGTGGTTGAAATTAAATTGAGACTTGGGGCAGGCACCGAAATAAAAACGCCACCTAAAAAACAGCCGCAAAATAAGCTAAAAGGAGAAACGCCCTGCGAGGACGAATATCTCCAACTTAAGAAATTACTAGAAGAAAAATCTGAAGATGTCATGCAGGTGCTTTTTAAAAAAGAAAAGACCTTAAATCGGAACCAACTGAAGAAGTCAGACACTTTCATTTACGACATAATCACAAACACTGTAATAATGCCCTACGACTTGAGACATAATCACGATTATTGCAGCAACGCCTATGATAACTACTCGACTGACCGGAACAAGACGGAAATTCACCAGACTGAGATTTATGACTCGATTAAACCAAGCCAGAGCAAGCTAAAAGCTGCAGAAAAGAAACTGCCTTCACCAGCGAGCGCTAAGTTCGAATGGTTCGCAAATAGCAGCCCCAGAAAGGAGTCACCTCCTCGAAAACAATTCAACAATAACCAGCTGCCTCAGATTTATGTGAAGCCTCCAACGCCGGAGTATAAAACTACCTCTCGAGAAAGTCTGAGTAGAACATTTGCTGAAAACACAGTGACACCATCTCGTGAAAGCGACGACAAAAGGCCTGAAGTTAAGACAAGTTCTCGAGAAATTCGCCAAAAATCTTCAGATTTAAGACATAGCAGCTGCAAGGCAGACGCGAATATCATTCCGAAGAGGTCTACAACGAGCCCCACGATAGTAACTAGCGAGATTGCACCTAGGGTAATTCGTTCCAATTCTTTCACTTTAGAGTCGCCAAGCACCGCCTTATTGCGGCACTTAGCCGCTCAAGGGAGTAATTCTTTTGATTCTGAGACAAGGTCGAATCCCCACGAAAATACCTCTGAGGTATTCTCGCCTTCAGAAGATAGCGAAAAGAGCAAGACAAAAGTGGAAAGTAAAACGGCACCAGCTAAATCAAAAGAGGAAACCTCCCCATCAAAACAAAATCGCAAAATCAACACCCTTCTTATAACGAACAGTACAATGTACAAAAACAAGAAGAGTCCATATGATGTTAAATTGTCCGGCCGCACTAAAATACTGAAGAAGCATAAAAATCCCGTCGTAAGGACGGTTTCAGCAATTTCAATAAAACACAGAAGCAGGCATTCGAGCAGAAAGAGTGAAGAGAAAAATTTGGATCAAATTAATTCTTCAGATTCAACGAATGTAAACGAAATGCTCAAAGGAATGGATGAGGTACAAAAACAACGCCTCTTGAACCTAATAAGGAAACAAGAGGAAGAGCAGAAGCGTATGCGAGAAATATTTGAAAAACAGCAAAGAATACTTTTACAGGAATTGTCTAATTCTACTAATTCAGCCACTAGCGATTTTGATTGTTCAGAAGACCCCTGCTCTAAATCTGTTGAAAGCCCTAACTTGAAACCATCGGAGAATTCTTCTAAACTTTCGTTAGAACAGAAGAATGAAAGTGTTTTATCAGTAAGAAATTCAAAAAAACTTCCTTATAATAAGATTGTCGTGACCCTGCAAAATTCGAAGGAACATGCAAGACCTAGTCCAAGAAAAAAACTTTTTTCAGATGATCAGTCAAACAAAAGTAGGGAACGAACTCCGACACCAGCAAAGAGAAGAGTAAGTTTCCAATGAGAAGTGGCCTTAAATTGCAGTTCGAACTAACTTTGTAATTCATTCAATAAATGTTCGTAGAATTTCTTAATAGTTTTGCTATTTAAAATAGTTAACGAGCATGAGGTGGTTGGATCATTTAATACTCTTCTTGCATGTATCACTTATTCTCTGTTGATAAATGTAGTTGCTTTTGTTTTTGTTTTCAAGTATATGGATAACTTTATTATCACCACCATTTTACAGTATATTGTAAATTTTAAAATTGGTTAAAGAAAAGTTATTTTCAAGAATTCACTTCCTGCAGTCGAAATTCAGCAGATACTCTTGTTAAGCTGAATTGAGCTGGCGATTGTCAAAACTGGATTCCAATTCTTATCATTTAATTACAGTTCAATAAACTGGTACTTTTAAAAAATAAAATTATCTACATAAAAATACATCTAAAAAATGTCTCAACAAAAACCTTGAGATCAGTAACCTCATCACCTATTTTCAAAATATACATTGAAGTAGAATTAATAAGTTGCATTCCAACATTTAAGAGTTTTATAAAATTAAAAACAAAATGGACTTATTTGGGTTAATCCTTAGTTGATACTTTTTATTATTTTCTTGATGTGTATAAAAGTTTTGCATGCTGCTATTTAATACGAAGAACAAAATTTTTTAAAAGTAAGTACTTTTATGAACATCGTAGAGCCTTATAAAATCGTTAAAGAATATTAACAAAATACTATCTCAATTAACAAGCTTACTATTCTGGAATGGTGGGTTTCCTTACCTTTCGTGGTTGAAGGATTGATTCAGTAATTTTGCTATTTAGAAAATACTTCTCTTGATTTTCACATAAATATTTATTGCAGGAAAAAGCAGCCACAATTTTACAAGCCTATGTTAGAGGATTCTTAGTTAGACGGCTGCTCAGGACTAAACACCTTCAAGAACTTGTCCAAATAATTCGAGATACGCTCCTGTTCGTCTTGAAATTACACATGGAAACTAGATATGATAATAGCGAGAATAATATCAGATTGAAAGCGAGGTTACTTCAACAAGTTAGTATTATTTGAAAAACTTTTAAATCTGTTTTGTAAAGAATCAAGATTTTATTGTTATGTCGTACGTTGTTTTGCTTCTCCAAACATTAAGATTGTATATACGAAAAGAATTAAGAAATTATTTATTTTATTTTTCAGCTTTCTTCTTCGTCTCAAGCTCTACACAAAATCTTCTTCGAAATATCTACAAAAGAACGGATGCAAATTATAAGAAAGGATAGACTTTTTCTAGCGAATGACTCAGCTAGGTAAAATACTTATTTAAAGAATTTTATTCACACAGTTTAAGTCAAATAAAAATATCCATCCATCCATATTTATGATAATTGCTAGGGAAAAATAAATTGTTATTTAGCTCGAATTCAAATTATGTGGCTGCCCCAAAGTGTTTACGGGAATTTACTTTTATTCAGCTGGATAATTCGAATTCAAATTTAAAATAAAACCTAGTAATAGCAAATGGGGCTTATAAAACTCGAACATGAATTTTTAGCTGGAGTAATTTTTTTTTCATTCATTACTCAATTTAAATGCAAAAAGAATACTTTTAGTCTTCCAGTTTCGTAAGACCCCGTCTCAGTAAACCAGACGCCCTATTTATGGATACGATTCTGGATTTATCATTTTTACTTAGATTCAACAGAGACTTTACTGTATTTAGAGCTCAAATCGAATCGTACTCATGAATTGGTGCCGAGTGTGTCGAACTTGTAGGAATTAAGTTTATATAACAACAAAAATTAATACAATAAATCCAATTTTATTTCAGGTCTCCGCGAAAACAATAAATGAATGAGGAAATGACAACAAAGTGAACATAAATTTGCTGCTATTAAACGAAAGTCGAAAATACATAAATATTTACCAGTAAAGTTTGCTTTCACTTATGGCCAGTGGGGAGCCCTGGGGGGAGTACGCGGATTTAATTGCTTCAACTCATTTAAATCGTACTTAATTATTGGCTGCCCGCAGTTTTTTGGCGTGCACGATCCAGAGGGACATTTCTCATCGATAGGAACATTCGATTTGAGGTGCCTTGGCTCGGTCCGTTCGATGTCGATTTCGTTCTCCTTCTTATATTTTTCAACCGCTTTCAGTAGAGGAAGTATGGGACGGGACTTGGTCTTCGCATCTTCAATAAGTATATTAGCGTATTGCAGGAATAATTTGTTCTCATCGTTGGGGATATTTGCAATTGCTTGATCAATTTTCTTATTTGCCTTTTCATTAAGCTGCTTCTCCTGCATTTGTTCTAAAAGTGCAGTCCTAATTTCTCTCGCCTTCTTTATTTTCTCTTGTGCTCGGTGACGCTCGTAATCCTGATTAACTTCTACGTTTTTATATCTGTTCGCTAGATCCCATCTGTATTGTTCGCAATCTTGAGCTTTTAACATTTTCCTCCTCTCAAGATCATCCACGTAGAATTTTATTCGAGCTGCCTTCATCATTTTATCTTTCTGAATCTTCTCTCGTTCCTGTTGATCTAGCTTAGCATTTATTTCTTCAACTGCTTTCTGAAGTCTTTCCTCTTCTAATTTCGCATCACTTGTATTTAAAGCAGCAAGTCTTTGTGAATTTAACTCAATTTTCTGCATCTTTTCTTTGTACAATTGTCTTTCCTTTTCTTTTTTAATTTTATTAATGTTCTGTTTACCTTTCGTGAAAATTGATATAATTTGATTGTCGATTTCGTTCTCAAGTTTATCTCCTGGAAATTTAAAAGTACAGTAGTAGAATATAATTACAACAAATTTAGATTTTAAATAATTTTAGTTTTTAGGAACTCGTAGTCTTCCTTTGCTGGTTCTATTAAGACCTCTGATTCTACTTTTAAGACAATTTCGCAAAGACTGGGATTCAGCTAAGCATACCTATAGCTGAATAGCTACTTTAATCTTTTTGATCAAAATTCAATAGAAAAGACACGAATTTGACTTCGAATCAAAGGATGATACGAAAGCAGTTTTTAAAAAAGAACACGAGTAAGAAGTGAAACTTACGTAAACGGCGCTGCTCAACCATTTTCATAGCCTCCAAAGCATTTTTGCGCATTGCTTCCTTCTTCCGCTGAAGCGCAGCACGCTCGCGTTCAATTTGCGCCTGAAGATCCTTGTCGGCCTGCTCACGGATCTTCCTTTCAACCTCCTTCTGCCTCTTGTTGTGCTCCGCTTTGCTTCTTTCCTCCTCTCGAATGGTCCTAATAAGTTCATTTTTATATTCCTCATTCCTGTTCCGATTGTCCACAATCTTTCTTTGCTCCTCCTCGATCCAAGGACCTGCCTGCGCTTGCATCTTAGCATCCTCGTTCTTGCTGTATTCTTGCAAGGTCCTCTTGAACTCAGCATTTACCTTCGTTTGGATCTCACGTCCTTTCAACACCTCGCACAGAATTGCGGCGCTTTCTAGATCTCTTGATCCAGGCTTCAACCTCGTGATCATATGTTGGGCTTTTGCTATATTTTCTCGCCTCAACTTTTCATCGTTCTCCTTACTTCTTTTAAAATCCTTCTCCACTAAAATACGCACAATTTAGTTTTGTTGTTGATATATTGTCTTACCTTACTTTCTAGAAATTTTTCTTGTTCCTTGCGATGAATATCCACAGGGACCTCTTTTTGGTCACCACCACCTTTATGAATTGCCTCTGGCCACTTCTTAATCAATTCGCGTGAACCCTCCATTAAAAATTCTTTATACCTCCGTTCTTGCTCCTTAATTTCTAAAGCCTCTTCATCTTTCTTCAAGTGGCTGCGAATGCTGTTCCATCTTTGCTGTCCCATTACCAGCGGTCTCATCATCACCGGACTATCATTATTTACTGTTGGTGGACTAATTTGAGTTTTGCACACCTTTATCTTTTCCATGATTAAAATATCCCCTGTTTCCTGCTTCCTCCTGAAAATGCTAAACGAATATCTTTTGTCATTTGTTCTCCAAACAAAAAATTATATCCTGCCTACCGTCGTTTCTGGGGCAATAGTGGCCAGGTTGCTAAGACGAATAAAGTAAGAAAACAAGTTGAATTGCAACACAAGCGCTTACTTGTTCAACTATTATGATTTATATTTTAAATTTCAAATGTGAAGACAGTGAATTATAAAATGTTACAAATGATTTCCTAAATTTCTTCTGCCCTAGTCTTTTTAATCAAATAATGTGTGTAAATTTAAATAGCGAAATGGAAAAAAAAACAATTCGAAAAAATTCGCTTCTTGTACGATTTCTTACAATTTTTCTGTAAAGCAGTTACTAAAGTAAAATGGCGAAATTCGTAAATATCACTACTAGGGCTAGTTTTTCCTTTTTTTAGTTTTTATTGCAGTAATTAGAAAAATGTAAAAAAACCACACTGTACAATATTTTACGGTTCAACAGCTACAGTCCCTTTTCATCGAATTAGGACCACTCACAATTTTTTTAATTTTTCAAAAATCTCTACCTGTAACGCAATAAAAATGCAGAATTTTCAAATATAATATTTTTATCTCATTGCTATTAGAGTTGTAAAGATAATATAAAAATTTGAAAACACCATCAATCCTTTACTTAGCCTATTAAGACGCGGTTTTTTTACCTGACCTTTTTTACAAGCATCTTTGTTCATATTTGTATGACTAAGTATATATAAACTGATAGAAAAAAATTACAATTCATCATTACTTTGGAAGTGATTCAGAAAACCAATAAATTGTAAGTTGAACCAGGGTATTGTTTAACAATTAGAAGAAAATATGAGTTGTGTTAATTCGTGTATTTTGTTCACACTTGATCAGTACAGTGAAATTTGAAGGAATATGTTGGAAAAAATAAAAATGGGAAGGCTTAAAGACATGATCAATGAAAAAAAGTCAGCTATAATTGCCCTGTTAAAGACAAAAGCATATTTGCTTCCAGAAATCCCGAAAAAGGAGGACATATCTTAATCAAATCAAAGCCAAAGGAAAACAGCGCCTCAAATTGACCGATGAAATATTCTGAAGCTTTACAAACATTTTTGCATATCCCTAAATAATTTGCATCGCAAGCTACAAAGCGACGGGATCCAAATATCCGCAATGACTTTATCGAGACGGTTATACGAAGCCAATTTCAAAGCAAGGCGACCAGTAAAAACGCCTAAACTTACGGCAGGAATGCGTAAAGCTAGGCTGTAATGGAAAAAAACAGAATCTTCGTTACACAGTAGTCAACCTAAAAATAAGTAATTTTAAATATCTTCACTTACGCTAAAAGCATAGTGTTACTAAAAAATAATTCATGTTGTAGATAATATTTAGCGACGACAGCAAAGTTTGAAGTACTAAATGAATCCTTAAAATGAAAATTTCATAAAAATCTTATTATTCAATTAACTATTAGATGGGACCCATCTACTTCGTATAAATATATCGACCCGTTTTAGGACGATTTATTTTTTGATAATATCCACGTTTTTATACAATAATTTTTAGTTGAAGAGTTGAAATTATAAAATCCTTTTTTTTATAAATACCGATAATTGAACAGAACACAGAAAAACAATTGTACTCACCTCCGCATTTCGCAACAGAATGAAAATTACATCGTCTTTATCGAAAGGATTGCATACGGCGTTCTTCTTCCCCAGGACGAAGAATTCTCGCAGTTGCTGAAAAGAAAAGTATCACAGTGCTAGCCAACTTCACCAAAGCGGAGAAAATTCGAAGGTTCAAGCTTTGAAAACTCTTCGCCTGTTCGTGACTTTGCTTAAAAGTTTGTCAGGATCAGGGAATAATACATTGTAAATCTATACATGTATACTATTATTATTATTAATTATTATTAATATTATAAAGAGGTAAAAATTATTTGCATCTAGGGGGTAATCTCTGGAACTACTAAGCCAATTGAGATGAAATTTTACACGTGTATTGCGCATGAGCTCTTGAGTGCTATAGGCAATATTTTGTTATTGGAAATTGGAGGGGGAAATGTTGATCTGTAAAGTTTATGGTAAGCCACGCAAAAAGTATTTATCCGATTGAGATGAAATTCTATGAGCATTTTCCGCTTAACCTCCTGAGTAACATTTGATGAAGAAGTCGGTAACGTCATATTTTTATTAAAGTTTAGCTTTATTATAGGGCTAGTTGTGGCCGGACAACGCCGGGTACGGGTCAGCTAGTTACATATAAGTTTCGACTGTATGAAACGATTTCATATAAGTAGCAGGTTAAATGGGCAAATCGCTGTAGACTCTCTATCCCACCTCAAAACCCTAACCCATATGCAATTCCCAAAACGGTATCGAGAAAAAAGTCCTTTTAGATAAGGCAGCAAAGAACTACTGCCTACCATTCTTTATGTAAATTCCAATAAGAGCGAGCGAGACAAAAATAGGCAACACCACAAAATGCTCAACTATAGCTGTAAAGAATAATATCTAGCATTTTTTAGGGTTCCGTACCTCGAAAGGAAAAAACGGAACCCTTATAGGATCACTTTGTTGTCCGTCCGTCTGTCTGTCTGTCAAGACCCTTTTTCTCAGGAACGCGTGGAGGTATCAAGCTGGAATTTATATCAAATACTCAGGTCTACTGTCCCTTGGAGCTGTGAAAAAATCAAACTTCTAAGCCAACGCAATCAAAAGATACAGCCATTTATGCCGCAAATTTCCGCAAATTTTCGACACTCGCAAGGGAATCAAAACCTACAGGGTACTTCCCGTGAACTCAGAATCTTGAAATTTGGTACGAAGCAACGTCTTATAGCACAGATAAAGGAAAAATTGCGAAAACCGTAAATTTTTAGTTACATCATATAATAAAAATATTTTTAGTAATTTTAAACTTACTACCCCTTTCCTCATGAACGCGTAGAGGTATTAAATTGAAATTCATATCAAATACTCAGGTCTATAATACCTTTAAGCTGTAACAAAATCAAACTTCTATGTCAACGCAATCAAAAGAAACAGCAATTTAAGCCGCATATTTTCAAACTCGCAACTACTCGCAAGGGAATCAAAACCTAAAGGGTACTTCCAGTCGACCTAGAATCTTGAAATTTGGCATGAAGCAATGTTTTATAGCACATATAAAGGAAAAATTCCGAAAACCTTAGATTTTTAGTTACATCACATATTTTTTTATAATTCAAATTTAATAGATAATTATAAAGTATAACGATACGGAACCCTCAAGGCGTGAGTTCTACTCGCACTTGTCCGTCTTTTTTTTTTTACATGTAGTTTTAGAGTTTCTGGTGGGAAGCATGTATGCGTGCTTGCATGGTATTAGTGCCCTCCCCTTGCAATGTTCTGGGCCCCTATCATAGAATGCGAAACGAATTTGAAGTCGATACGAATCTCATTTACGATGCGAAATTGTAAAGCGATCAGGCAATAAAATCGCATCGGATAAAAATACCCCATGAAAATAAACGTAATCTGGAAAAACTGAAATGCTTCGATTCAAATGTGATTTAACATTTTTGTAGTTCAATGTTTTTTGAAATTTGGAAAAAATAATTTCTGTTTATATTTTTCTTCCGATAGTAACAATGAAAGAGAGTCGGAATTAAATATTATATGATAGTGAGAAAGAAAATTCGTGATGAAGCAAATCCGATTGAACTTCCCGAAAGGATGTAATTGAAAAATAATTTGGATTTTTAATATGTTTTTTATAAATTTCATAAAATTATTCCGTGTATCGAAATATATTTTTAAATATTTGATGGAAGACTTGGAGTTGGATAGTAGGCCAGCAGTAACTCGGTTTCCGTTCCCAACCATTTGAAACTTTCGGTGGCTCTCCGTTTCCTTGCGAAGGGGGAATTCAATGAGGTACTGGACAAGACAGTGTCGTGGAATTTACATAGTTAACCATGTCCTCTACCTTAACACATTTTCTCTACCTTGTGCTCACGAAAATATGCATCAAGTGGATAAAAACAATATCAAATCAACTCGCAAAGCAACTAATCCGTTCGGCTAATTGTCATCCAATAAATTCTCGATAGGGAACGAGTGAAGCAGATTCGAATTCGGGTTATTTATACGATATTCGAAGTGTATCACTTACGCATCGCATTCTATGATACGAGCCCTGAATTTAAGAAGGGTGAAAGGGCCTTAATTTCGGATACGCTCATTTTATTGTTGCTTTCCATCTCTTTGAGTTGATCGTGTGTGCTTCTAGCAGACGAGTACAAGGTGGTCCTAATTTTCTCAGAGAAGTTTTACAACTTGAGAAATTAATTCAAAAAGTGTTATCATTTAAGTAATAAAATTTTGTTTATTTTAACAAATTTGGGCTAACATAATACTGCGATGCGTTTTTGTAAAAAATAAAGAGGCACCCTTTAGAAGTGTTTCAATTCTAGTTTAATTTCCTCTCAAACTTTTATCCCTTTCTTATACATGACTTCCTTATTACTATCTACTTCTTGCAAAATTTTCAAGTTCGTTTGGGTAACTGTACCAAGGTCGAAATTAAATAAAAAAAATCCGTCACGAGTGTCACATCTTGCTGAAATCTATATGCACCTTGTTATACTGCTTGGTCCAACATTTTTCTATTGCATTTTTCACTCTACGTATGTAAAGGGAGGTCCAAAAAATTAATTTTTTTAAAAATATCATCATTTATGTTTTTGGGTCATCAATCTACGCCCTACGTTGAATTCAAGATTGCAAAACTGTTGAATTGGAAACGGATCTATAAGCGGATAATGTTAAAAAAATATATACAGGACAAAACAAATTTTTGTTTCTAGCAAATGAACGCTTTATTTGTTTCATAATAGTTACATTTCATTATGCGTACTATAATAAATATGTCTTTCTTAATTACATAAAAGAAGATCCGAATTAATATTAAATATGGTTTAAATTAAAAATAAAAGTAAGATAAATATAGAGAAGGAATTTTTTGTTAAAGCGACTTCTGATCGATTAGTGACCAAGAATAAAATCCAGTGAATTCAGGAATAAATACAGGAGGGCGGGCCTGGAGGAGGAGTCCTCAAGTCATTGGTTACTCGGCTGGGACGACAGGCTGAACAGGTTTCGCGCTCTCGACAGGAAGTTTAACAGAATTACCTCTAGCTAACAAATTATGCCCTGATCGAGCCCCAGGCTGCTCGAGGATTTGTTATTAACAACGGAGCTGCCTGAATGCCGGCATCCAGGACCTGCGCAGGACAGGCAGAAGACGCAATTTTTAAAGGTATCGCTACGATTACTGCTAAGATTACTACGGGTGATGAATTTCACCCCTCCGCTCTTCTCCTCGCTGACCACCTTGTCCTCGTGGTGGTGGTGGTTCTCCTTCAGCTGCACGGGCGAAAGGGGCTCACCGTTCTCTAGCTGAAATTTCTTAACCAAAGCCTTCACACTTGTCGGGGACTCGGAAGGTGCTTTCCGAATGACTTTTGGTGTCGTTGGGGCATCTGGGAAGAGGCATAGGCTCACTTTTGTGCTACTGCTGCTACTAATGTTCGATGACGCACACGTCGTGATCATACTTCTGCTACTATTCTTTTCTAGATTCTTGTGGAGAATTTCGATCTCGTTCGAATCACTATGGGTGTAGTAGCAAAGATTGCCGACTGCCGATGTCGCGGGGGAAGAATTACTTAAAAAATTCTCTTTGTCGTATTCGTCGTTGTCATCGCTGGATTGTGTGCTTGATGTGTGCTTCGAGATGTCCCCATTTTTCGCGTCGATGCCCTGCTTAAAGCTTTGGCAACCGTTGCTTTTATTAATAATTGTACTACTATTTTTTCCATGAGCGCCTTGCTTATTGAAGACGTCATCGCTGGCCGCTGATATGTTTAGAGATGTGCGACTGACCGGTGATTCGTCCTTCAGCCAAATGTGCTCCAGGCACTCAAACGCACTCATGCGATCACTAAAAATATTTTATTTTAATTAAATAAATTCCTTTACTCAAGGTACAAGTAACGAACTCACTTTGGTTTAATCCTAAGGGTACTTTTTATAAAGTCAATTGCGTATTGTGATACTCCCTGGAATAAGTCTTCTGGAAATGATAGCGAACACTGCGATATGTTCAAGAAGGTCTCCTGCTTCGTGTCTCCGCCGAAGGGAGTATAACCCGTGAGAAGGACGTAGGTCAGGACCCCGACTGACCAAATGTCTGTCTGTAACGAGAGCGGCTCGTACTGTAACACTTCGGGGGCGACGTAGTCTGGAGTTCCAAGTATTTCTCGTACTTTACTGCCATTTTCAATAACTCGAGAAATTCCGAAATCACAAAGTTTTAGACCATCTGAAATTAAAGAGTGTACCAAATATTAGTCCATTGCAATTTTAAAATTCTTGAGGTTTTTCGGAAATTTAGAATTCAAGTAAAATTAATTTTGGGAATATGAAAACGCTATCAATTATTCTATAATCGTACACACTATTTCCAGCCTAGTTTAACGGGTTATCTGTCTTTTTTTCTACAGAATTTAGTAGTTTAACTAATAACAAATATTTATGTAAATTTCCAAAAAACAAATCATAAAATTATGGAAGTTATATTACTCCTCGTGGTTTTCTCAGTCCTCTTTAAAAAAATCTTCATATACAATTTTGAATAGATTCTTTAAAATATAATAAAACAACACGAAGAAATAATCAAATTTCCGTTTCTTATTATAAAGTTGCAAATTTAAGATAACTGAAGCCATATTTGTACCACAATTGAGACAAGCTGCAGCCAAAGTTTTCCACAACAAGCTATTTTCTTTTAATTCCCATTAACTTCTTACGAGAAAGACGACAAGTTTTCATCACGGAAAGTGTTATAATAGTGCTAAAAAAACACTAAAAAAAAATTTTAGCCGATAATTATGAGCTTGAACCTTAAACAATTAAATAAAAATATTGAAACCTTAAAAACATCAACTATTAATGAAATCTCATAGAAAAAATGGTGAGAATTACAGGTAATATTAATTTTTCGACTATAATTTAGGGTTCTAGAATTTATTCGAGGATTGTTTTGAGCACCTACGAAATATCAAATTTTTAACTCTGAAATATTTGAATCTCATATTTGCCATAAACCACTGTATTTCTCTACTCCAAGTGCTTTCAGCTTCGAAACTTATCTTGATTAGTTTTATATGTATTTCAATTTAAAACTATAATACTTTAATTTATATGTAGATAACATAAAGCTAAACTTCAATGTTCGTGTCATTTTAAAAATGTTTTAGAAGTACTAAATGCTTTTATATCAATTTCGAACCTCTCAATCGCTTCCTGTATTAACTATTTTGCTCTGTAAAAGCACCATCAAACTCTTTTAGTTGCAAGTAATTGAAAAAGAAGAGATGCTATAAAAAACATCAATTCAAAATGATACTTTGAAGGCACGTTGTGCATAATTAATAAATATAAAATTAAATCAGGTAGATTAAATTGCAAGCCTTTAAGTATGTACTTCAAGCTAATTAGATAACTCATTAGACAAGAAAGTGTATCCAACCGCATTAAGAGTATATTTTTCTAGAATTTATAAATAGTATTAGTAAATTACCAGTGGAATTACATAAAGTGATAAGCTACAGTTATCGGTCACTGCCAAGAGCTCATTGTAGATTCATTTATTATCACAAGATAGATGCAACTCATGATCGAAAGTAAATACAAATTAAACCCTGCTCTGGAAGAGCGAAAATTATTGAGTAATTTATT
Organism: Eutolmus rufibarbis; assembly: GCA_963920795.1. Classification (NCBI taxonomy): domain Eukaryota; kingdom Metazoa; phylum Arthropoda; class Insecta; order Diptera; family Asilidae; genus Eutolmus; species Eutolmus rufibarbis. The sequence goes on from OY987206.1 coordinate 9,869,898, forward strand.
TTTTTTTTTTCCAAAAAATAACGCTTATAAAGACAACTTTTCAAGTGCATTTCGGTATCATTTTTGCTCCAATTTATTATTTTACTTTCCATAATTTGAAACAATAGTTAGCGATTGCGACCGGAAGGATAAAAATATGTGATAATGGAACTAAAGGTCTGATTCCAAGTTATTATCTATTTACTTATTTATAATTTAGAAAAAATATATTTTGAATTTTTAAAATCTGATTACAAATATTATTATTAAATTATAATGATATATTTTATTGTCTTTCTGTCTACTTTTCAACAGTATATAAATATGTTTCCTTTGGAATTTTGTCAATACATATTTCAAAAAGTATTAATTCATTTAAAAAAGTTGGGCATCTATCCCACTTTAACCCTATGTATCAAAGGGTCAAAATAGTCATGATTATGGAAGTGCTCTAAGGCTATGCCCCAATTAATCTTTTGAAAAGAAAATTTTTATAACAGATTGATTTTCAGCTTCCTAATAGATTTTGGGAGATTTGTTGTCTTAGGAAAAGCCAGCTCGAAAATTCGCATTTGGCCGATAATTTCTTGCTTTTCATTCGACAAGTGTACAATTGAATCGAAATCCTTTCGCTTGAAGTCCCTCACTTCCAATGTATGTTAAATTTGAAGAAAATAAATTCAAATTCTTCTAATTTCCTATATATTCACTAAATATGTTGTTATGTTAAATGTCACCAATGCTAGCCAAAAATTCGAAATAATCTTCCTAAATATCGTTGCCCCTTTTTTAAATGCTTTCTGATTACATCTTCGATTTTATTTATTCTTTTTGATATAAAATCTTCATATGTATATTGGTAAGTAAAGATAATAGCTGAGTTTGTAATTTTAAATAGACCTTGTATATTTTAAAATTATATAAATAAAATATCAGACTTGTATGTTATCATGTCATGAATTGGCACAGCTAATATCACGAAAAATTTTCAAAAAAAGATGTGTCTTCCAAAAAAACCTCTGTGACAATCAGACGGACGGACACGAGAGTGATCTTATAAGGGTTTTGTTTTTTTCCTTTCAAGGTACGGAACCCTAAAAAGATATTTTTAACATTCTTTCAAAGGTGCGTCTAAGCTAAAATTAAATAAAACTTTATCTTACCTTCAATATTCGATCCCGTGAGCAATATATTTTGTGGTTTGAGATCTAAGTGCGCAATTGAACGTTTATGCAGAAATTGAATAGCTTTAAGTATTTCCTTCATGCAAATTCTAGTTTGAGCCTCAGTCAAGGATCCCTCATTGTCCAGAAATGTTTGTAACTCTCCCCCAGTAGCTCTGGAAAATATATAAAATGAAAATAAAAATTTGTGCACTTCAGTCATCGTCGATTCACTCGCACCCTGCAGAAGGACTCAAGCGAAGGAGAAGTTAATTGAAAAAACATTAACGAAAAAACCCTTAACAACGAATTTTCCGTGTCACTTACAATTCCAATAGAAGAGCCGTGTCAGACCGTGTCTCATGAACTGCATTCAATTTCACAATGTTGTCGGATCCTGCACAGAGCATAAGAACTGCAATCTCATGTTTTATCTCTTTATCGGACGACTGCGCTCGGCGGCGACGCTTTAAAAATTTCGCTGCAAAATGCACTCCAGACTTTTTATGAATGGCCCGTCGAACCGCAGCAAATTTGCCCCTGGAAAAGACAAGAGGAAAAATTTCAATTAAATTCGTTTGTTTTACCTTACTTATGATAGATTACCGAGTAATTCAATTTTTACAAAATTACTTCGGCACCTGCGGTCATAAAATTTATTGATTGCATTTCATTTCTATTTTTCGTTTGGTGTGGTAATTTTCAAATTTATTTTTATGCTAAAGGGTATCATAAAAATCATAGTAAAAGAATCATTTATGAAAAAAATGTTTAGAGATAATTGGCGCCAAAAAATGTTAAGACGTAAAAGTTTTATAAAGGTTTTGTTTGCTTTTCGTTTATCTTAAAGAAGAACAATTGAATTTCCTATTGTAGAATTAGAAATATTTCGGGTGCGAAGTCGAGTTCGAAAGTCGACACAGGTGAAGAAGAAGGGATTTTATTCCTCTAGAATAGACGAATAACTTAACTCTTCAGATAAAAAATCAACTTGGATTTGAGAGACAATAATTTGTCACTCTATTTTTGATAAACAAACTGACGAATAAAAGTCTTACCTGCCCCATTAGTAGCGGATAAATTTATTCATCAGATAGCTATTTTAAATCACAGCTAAGTTGATTGTTTAAATGTGTTCAATGTAAGAAATAAAATGTTATCATCATATTTTATAGATCATCTATGAAGGAAACTATATGATCCGGGACATAGCAGTTGGAGAACATAGCAATTTACGTGGTACAGTTTTAATTAGAGATGCCGAAGACGCGATTTCGAAAGCACTCCTTACTCCTCGAGTCCCTTTAGACTTTCTTCTACATTATTATAAGAACTAGAAATATAATGGAATATTTTTTTCTGTGTTTTCACTAGCGCAGCACCACAACAATTTAAAATGAGAATGTCAATGAATACGATTCATACGTTTCGAACCCATTCTGATAATATAAAGTAGTTTCAAACAACTGGGTAATCCGAGCTAAATTATTTTAATGCCATGACTAAATATGTTATTAATACGAAAAAATAGTTGAACTATTAAATTTAATTAGTGCCGCTTAAGTGGCCACTAATTTAATTGCGATAATAAAAATTGTTATCGGTAAGACCCACATATTATTAGTCGGATTCGTATTTCTTGTACTAAAGATCGTTTGAGAAAGACTCTTCTACATTTGAATTGAGTTTTCAATTATAAAACTATTAACTGCGTTGTAATAAGATCTTAAGTACCTACATCAATTTTATAAGAAATCATAATCAAATAAAAGAAACGTCAAAATGTGTCTCAAAATTTCTTTTAACAAAAGTTATTTTTCCTTTAGTATTACACGTACCAACATCTAAGAGAGCAAAAAGTAAATTGCACGCGTGGGGACCGCTCTGAAAGTAACTCAAATCAAAAAAAATATATCCTCGTGGGCGCCGCACGTGCATGGAATGTTAAATTTTATCATTCTTATTTTCTATTTATAGCAAAAAGGAATATGCAGAGACAAATTTATTCTAGTTATTGTTCGTACATAATAAGCGCAACAAATAAAAATAATACAATGGTTGAAAATCGATTTGTTGTTTGTTCAGTAAACATTTTGGCACGTTTTATTTTATATGAATTTGTTTTAGTATTTTGGTTGTTTTTGGGGAGCCAAATATGACTTTGTAAACGCAAATTTTCTATCACTTGAGGAGGAATATATGGATAAATAATCCAATAAATGAAATTTTTATTCGCAACTTCGACAGCGCCTAGTTTAACTCTCTTCCAAAATTAATTAAATATTAATGATTAGCACCCCATTTGACCACCTTACGGATCGAATTCCTTCAATCGTTAAAATTTTGAAACAAATACGTGCCTCAGAGGATTGCTGCAGCTATGGTTTATATTATAACTTAGATACGTAAACTTTATAATAACTACATACTAACAGTCTATTAGCTGCGTTTTTTTCATCTGGTTCTGGGTCTAGTTCAGTATAAAATGAAAAAAACGATCCAGGTTAATAACCCGGATAAGGATTTTTGTTTCTTAAAAGTTTGTGTGCCTGAATTTTTGAAGTGACAAATAAAATTGCCAGCGCGAAGAGGAAAGTGTTTTATTTTGCAAAAGTGAAAAATTAATAATTAAAATGGTGTCTCTGTGATCTATCAGAAATTAATATAATTACATTTTTCACATTATTTTTAATTGCTACTTACTTGTTGTTTGCCATTTTCTCCTGTCACTTCAAACTAAAGGTTCCCCAAGAGACAATGCTACCAACAACGAAAAATGAAAGTAGCTCTACGGCGCCTCTGGTGGAATATTTTCGAATTAATCATCCAGTTCTATAACCCAGAACCCGATAAATCTCTGGGTTTCATGTTGTTGTTGTATTTCTCTGTTAAAGCAGAGAACTAGACCCAGAACCCGATGAAAAAAACGCAGCTATTGTCTTTAATTTTGAACTTCTTCGTATTAAGCGTATCTTGCTTTGGAATACTTAGATCTCATAAGTCAGATTATATTAATACACATATTTTAGCTTACATAAATAATTAAATAATAAGTTAATGTACGTCGAGTCGTACCTTTTTTTTTAACATTTTTAGAAACAAAACACGTGTGTTTTTTAAAATATTCCGAGAATTAGTCTTTTTCTACAACGCTCCAGAGATTAATAATAATTTAAATTTGAAAATTAGGACTCAAGCTTTTACTTAATCCACGTTACATGTTCCTATAAAAAATTATTTATTGTTTAATGATTTTTCAAAAATGAACTAAATAGGGTCTTGTGTGCTTTTTGAACTTTAATTTACTCGAAAACCGGAACTAATTGGTAATTTTTATTTATGAATTTAATTGTCTAAATTGCAGTATAAATTGTTATATTGATATCATTATTTTATAATATACACAATATGAAGAGTAAGTTAATCACGCCCATGAGTATAACTGAATAACAAATTGTAAGCCAGTCTAGACTATCAAAATTCGACAAAAAGAATGACTATACCTTGCGATGTGCCTACACCAATACAAATAAAGAAAGGGTGTCCAATAGCACCCAAGTCCAAAGTGAAATCAATGAAAAAGTGCACTTCCTAGCAAATAACCAAATGAATGAAATTTTCTCGCCATGAAATTGAACGCCTCAAAAACATAGGAAACAGAGTTTGTAATTTCAAGAACATGAAATTGTGCTCGCATGAGACCTCAGATGATGGCATTTTTATGGAATTTGACTAAGGAGCGGACCTTGTTGATAGGAATCACTCCAGCCATCCTTAGCAACCATTCACCTCGGAGCCTTCGTTTCTAGTGCCATCTAGAGATCTCGGGCTATCTGGATTCGCACTTAATTTATTTATTTAATTGAGCACGTCACAGTGGGACAAACTCTGAGGTGACTCACAACTGCGCCGCTGAGATTTTTCAGCCTTGCGAACTAAATATGGGAAGGTCTTAGAACTCGTTTTTCCGCTACAGAATCGTGCGCATTTCTGGAGAAATGCCCTTACATTTCCGTAAGATTTGTTTACAACGACAAAATGTCTAGCAGTCTAGATTCTAGATTCTAGAAGATCGTTGAACGAACTCTGCACTCTACAATAGTAGGAAAATGGAGTGGCCTTTCCGGCGTACGCATCTCACGGTCGCACGAAGCGAATAACCTCCATGGAGCGTCTCAGCTACTAGATTCATTCGCTAGAAGCCATTTTCGGCAAGATCGGGCGCCCCACCGCGCGGCCGTTTTACGGGCATCATCAAAAACGAAGGCTGCAGTGTCACCACCTTTAACATGAGCGAGGTATTTCTCAATGAAACGAAGGTTCTTCCTCCTCGAGACATGGAAATAACTCAGAACTCTTTTTATTAATGTCCGAATCCAAGTCGGGAATTCAACAAAAGAACCGCCGCGGGGCCCCGGGATAGTGTGTTTATTCCCGCGAGCGGTTTGGCTAGAAACAGCGGGGAGAAGTGGACGAAGAATTGGCGAGGTAAAAAACAAATTACCGCATCGAGCCAGCGGCTTAAGAAGTTATGCGCTGACGAAGGAATACACTGCTCGTCATAATTTTATAGCCACATCACATTTTTCAGCAGTTTCATCTTGGTAAGTGATACTCGTTATAATGAGAAATCGTATAGTATTACTTATATAAAATGTAAAATACAATTTTTTTCTAATATATAAATTCGTTACATAAAGCATGCAAATCACCTAAAGTTCATTCCATTCAAACATAATTTCATATTATATAATTTTTTATGTTAAATCGAACGAATTAATTTCACACACAGAATTTAGTCCCCTTTTCTATACTATGCATTTTTTATTACTAAATGAAAGGACGAACTGCTGTGTCTGTTTTTAATTGAATTAAATATACTATATAAATAAATCATAAAATATTAATATTCATCACCCATTTTATACCTTTTATAGATTGATAACAAATTATATTTATATCGTTTAGTTAGCCCCATTTTTAATATTCGCGATGATCTGAAAATATTTTTACCTATTTCGTTATTTCGTTATACATATGTGATCTTGTTGCGATTTTTGATTATAAATTTAGTCCAATATGAGAGGCAATGCGTATTCTAAAGTATTTAGATTGTTGGGATTTATTAAGTCTAACTCTACAGATTTGCGGGATCCTATTACTTTAAAACCCTTTACGTGTCTTTGGTTCGTTCTCAATTGGAGTATGCGTCTATTTTCTGGAATCCATATACAGTAAAGCAATCTACACGTGCAAAAGAAATTTACACGTTTCGCGGGTCGAAAGTTTCATTGGCAAAATGGAATCCCTCCGTATAATTTGAGATATTTGCAGACTTTAGAGACGCGACGTACCTTAATTGGTATTATATTTATTCGTGATGTCCTTTGTTTTCGCATTACTATCATCAATATTTACGTTCCTTCTTTATCTGTAAGATATAACCTTTGCTTTATATTATAAAACATAGAACAAATTATGGACAATATGAGCCGATTACACATTGTTTAAATAAATTTAATATAATTATGTTGATTTGTCAATGGATAGAGCTGCTTTTAAATCGATATTTAATTTTAAACTATGACTGTTAAATTTCTCAAAAAAATTATCAAATTCGAAGGTTGTAATCATGGGCACTGTTAAGTTCGAATTTTATAATTTTCTGTATGTATTCGAATCAAACCTCAGACTTCTAAACAAACGACAGGTTATACATATATCTTTCTGTGTAAGCCAGAGTTCCGTCAGGCTTAGGTCGGCTCAAACTCAACTTAGTTCGGCTTGAGCTAAGCTTTATCTGAGTCTGTTCCACCATAGCTTCTAAACCTCTAACTGATTTCAATGAAACTTTCTGCATACACATAACTAATAACTGACTAATAAATCAAAAATCATATTAGCCGACTTAAGTAAAGCTAAGGTCGGCTTGAAATTAACTTAAGCTTGAGTTAAGCTTATCATTCGAAATTGCAGATTTGGGAGTTTAATAATTGAAATATTGTTTACTGCAGGTTAGTTTATGCCAAATTGACTTTGGACCTTTTAAGCAAGACGTTTTAGGTAGTACATTTTCTTAAAAGAAATTATAGTAAATATATATGTATGCATATACCAGGTTTAGAGCCGATAAAGAATGTATGTATGTGCTTAGAAATATATATGCAATGACACCAATAAATGGAACATACATAGCCGCAAAATTACGACGTACATTGTGCAGCCGACCACCGGAGTCTCAGCAAATCGCTGGAACGGAGGGGCTGACTCCGCGGGGCGCAGAGGGTGTCACACCTGGCGTTATAGGTCAGTTTCTGGAAACAGAAGCGGCAACTGTTGCTCACGGCCGCCGCGGCGGTTGCTCCTCTTCTGCGAAGTGCTTTGAACTATGAACCGTGCGAGCGATTACGTTACACAATCCCGCACTTCTTGCTATTTCTGCAAGACGGGGCACCGCGTTTCACAGCCGCGAAGGGAGCCGAAGAAACCGACTGTGGCGGCGGCGACGATGAAGACGACGAAGAAAGCCCATAACCACATTGCGAAAACAACTACGCGATCTTACCGTTACCTCTTTGTCTGGCGGATCGTATTTTTTTAAGTTTATTCTCAACATGGCCATAAAAAGTAATTCCAGTCGCGAATATCGCTGCTTTCTTGAGCCCCCGGACAGTGTGTCTGCCCCTTATCAGATCGATATAAGTCCAAAGCTCCGCGGCCGCGACTCTGAGATAGACCGCGTCGTCGTCACGGTCGCCGCGAGCCAGACCAAATAGAGTCTTGAGGTTTTGGATCCGCCGGCCGCGAGTTGGTCCACCACTCCATCCAGCATCCGACGACTAGAGAGCAGAATTTGCTGCTCGCATCGTCGGCGATCGCCAAGATTCGAAAAGTTTTCCCTAGCCCGGCTCGAGGGGAGCCCCGCTAATTATTACTTGTCCAGGAGCGCTCGCCGCAGACCGGGCGGTGGAGCGCAGGGCCCCACTAAAACCAGATTAACGAAAATGGTCGCACCGGCTCCAGGTTGTTCGCGTTTTTATGGCAAGCGCTGGATACTCCCACGCTCCAGCCAGGCTACGATATTTACTCATTTCGAGCTAGACGTGATCTAGCAATTACTAACTGCCGCTGGCGGGGCTCCTGTGGCTGCTGCCGGGCCCGATGGAGCCACTCTGAAGCTGGTGGTGGCAAGATTTCTTTTTCCGCGCTAACCTTGAAGTGATTAGACGAATATCGCTCTCGCTGTGAACTTATTTAGCAAACGGTCAATGGTTCTACCTGAAGCTGGAGCCGGAGCCCGAGATTAATAATTAATTATATGTTTTGAGGGGACGTAGATGGAAGTGCGGCTGGCAAATGCCCATAAAACCATAACCGGACAACCGGCTGGAGCTAAAATTGATTTAATTATCATAAAATTGGGGAATTATCCAAATTGTTTGTTTGGCCACGCAATAAGTGGTGCGCAATTAATTGGATGCACTGTTTCGAGATTGTTTGATTTTGTAATTAACTGACGCTCTTTGGCGCCTTTTATTAAATATTCATTGATTTTTGTTAGCTCAGTGCGTTCTAGGCTAAGGTCAAAGAAATTAAATAAAAGTGTACGTCAATTGCTTTTTCCATATTTTTACAATAGTTCATTATGAGTTGAGAAATTCGCAAATTAAACTTTGGCAAAAAAAAAAAACACAATACCAATTGTAACATATTTCTTAACTCGAGTATTAATCTATTAATTGCGAAGATTTATTCTAGAGGTCAAATAGATCATTATTTACATTATGCAGATTTTAATGTCTATGTTGTTCAAAGGATAAGCTAAGAAAACCGGTTTTAGCCCACAAAAAAAATTGATTAATATCTCCTAATTTCATTTTTCCAAAGTTTTATTAACTCTAAAAAATAAGACAAAAAATAACATCCTGCATTTTCTAATTTCGACTAAATAATGATCAAACTTATAGAAGTAATGACTACATTTTCGTATTTATTTACACTTTACAAAGATACATATTTGTAATTCTGATTTCTTTAAAGCATCAAGGAATTTTAAATTTTAAGTGGAACATTTTTCTTAACTTAGGTTGTACTTGTAAAAATTAGATAAACAAATTCAAAAATCGTTATATATTGTCATTTTCATGGCAATTTTTTCAAGATGTAAATTTAGAAAATTTCCTATTACTTATTGGATTTGCTATCTTTAATTTCTACAACGATCTATTTTTGTAGAAGTCAATAATAAAAATAAGTAATTCATTGCAAAAAGACCGAATGTCTTGATCCCAAAAACTTGGTTTAAGCAAAATTTTAATTACTTTGCGTTTAGAGCGACGACCCATTTATTTTAAATCATTCTAGTTAAATGGGCTAGTAGCACATTTCACGGCAAATCGCTTTTAAAAGCAGCCGCCTCATTTTATTTCACAAAATATTTAAATCTCAATTCGTTTGCGTAATTGAGGTGAAAAAATACGAGTTCGAAGGTATTTAATTTATATTTTTTTTTCCTGTATTAAACGCACCACCTTCACCATTTCTGCTCATTTATTTTCGCGGTTTAATGTTACCAGGGATGTACACTGGTTTCTCAAGCAACAAGCAATTATGTCAGAAAAGGTAAACAATACCCAGTTCACCTCTCAGTACATTTAATTAAACAGCGATATTTTTGCACGAAAATTTTTTTGCTAAGAAAGATGATTTGCAAAACAATGATGCAATTAAAAGACTTAAAAGGAAGACTGCTCGTTTAACGATTTCGCAATATTTAGAAGATAATGAGCGATGACTGTGATGCGAGAAGATCTCAGTTTTCAAAATTAAACTACGACTCAAACCGGTTTTAAACGGTTAATAAATGTTACATAAAAGTTATGATTTCTTTTGATGCTACATGCCAAACAAGGTGACGCTAAATTGGCAGCATCAAAACATTTAGTGGACGGCAAAATTGAGTTTACTACAAAGGCCTTTAAAAATAGTAAAAGCACTTTTAAGGAGCGTTGCGAAATTTCTAAGTGAGTCAATGGAACCGCCCACGACAAATAACTCCGCTGGTCGGTCCTTCTATCCACCTGTCATCGAGACGTGTAATCATAAAGTCGTGAAGATTTATAAGGTTACAAAAATTGATAGAATCGAACCATTGGATCATTGTGGCTAATCGCGAAATGATCAATAAATCAGTTTAGCTTAAACTTGGAAGACGTTGGTTAAAATATAATAGAAAGAAAACTGATTTTATTATTAGCAGTCAACCAAATACTATTTTAAAAAAAAATTTTGAGTTTACATTTATTTTATAAGTATAAGTTTACTTTCGTATTTTCTTCTACTCTGTGATCAGGATAAATTACTCTAGATTTGTATTAATCTACCGTCAAATGAGCTATTAAAAACGATTTAACATTTTACCAATTTTTCGAAGAGCAATTACTCAAAAGTTGAATAATTCCGAACGATTTCGAGTAGTTTGACGTGCAAATAGAAAATTTGAAAAAAAGTTTTTCTTTTATCATTAATAATAACAAGAGGATGACGGTCTATTTGAAACTTTGAATGCATATTTACCTGGTGGGTAAGATCTCTAATTTTTTTAATGCCCATAAGTATGACAAATATACTTATGTTAGTGTTTAATAATATGAAGTTTAATTAAATATTTTTCTATAATTTCCATGAATTTTCTTTCTTTTACTATTTCATAATATTCCTATTAATTTACTAACTACTCCAATTTTATTATTGGCTAGGTACTTTTGATTTAGGCATATGTAAATTCTAAAAAATGGTCTTAATCCTTAGCGTATTTGTGTTTTTTATGCAGTAACTAACATAAAATTATTTGTTTACCTTTTTATATATATTTCTTTTCCAAAAATACTCCAAAGAATAAGGAATGCTTGCAGAAACATTTTTTATAATGCTAAAGTCTATTATAAAAACAAAAAGATTTTTATGCAATACAGTGGAGGAAATAAATAATAAAATCACAATGTTCTTTTGTAAATGTATAAAGGCATAGTAGTTTCCTCAAATTATTTTTTTTTTAAGAAATACCCTAATTATTTCATTGCAGCCGCGGAAAAGTCAGATAGTTTACTATAAATTAAGGGCTGAAAAATAAAATCATTTTCAATTTAGTGCTCGATTTTAAAGAGAATAAAAAAACGAAAATATATAGTTTTAAGATCAATTTATATATTTTCGATTTCATAAGTTTGACCATGACCGGACTTAAATCTCGTCGAAAATTTATGGAGTATCCTTACCAAGAGAGTTTATGATAATGGACTGTAATTTAATAATTTTTCAGAACTTAAATAAAAAATTAATGAGAAATGGGGAAATGTATAATAGATAAAAAATATTTTAAAATTGAATAAATAAAAAAATGCGGTAACTGCAGATTTGAAATTATTTTATATATTTATGTATACGAGTATGTTATCTAGTTCCCTTCCTGATGCTCTAACATTTGTAAATATGATATTGATTTATACATTAAAAGTTTGTTTGAAAATATCCATAAAATTTGTATGATACAATGACCAAAGGATGAGTAATTTTATAGCCTCCAGGAAATATTAAGTTTAACTAAAATCTCATTTATTCGATAAGAAAAGAGATAACAGCTACTGGACATTCCCTGGAAAATAGAACCAAAAAATTCATTTTAAAGATAAACTAGCAAAGTTTAAACAGCGATAACTCAAACCTGAAAACTGAGTCTAAAACTTTAATAACTTATTTAGAGAATAAATTGCCGCAAACTGAAAACCCGTAAATTAGTAATTTAGAATACCCTTTTAATGAGAATTTAATGACCTTTATAAGGAGCTCTGATTGATACTGTCGAACCCAGGTAAATTGAGTCAGATTAAATGTTTTAGTAGCCAAAATTTAGATTGATTTTAGCTCTGTGAATAATGTTCAAATTCCTCGCCGCACTCTCACCTCAGCCTGTGACATAATTAAACAAAGCATCATCACAGCTGCGGAATTCCCATTACAAAATTAATTCTCGGAATGTTTAACCAATGACTAGAAAGTCTCGCCGCCGTCGTTCTGAGCGGGAAAATATCCGCGAGACATTTTCACATTTATCAAAACTCTTCCCGGCCAAATATGTTCAATTTAGATAAAAATGCACGAGAAGCATGCGTTTCTTGGGGCTCTTCTCTGGGGCGCAGCACCCACAGAAGAGTTCGTGGTGCAGGCCCGCCGCGCGGGGCCACTTCAGTCCCTAAAAATATTCGGGTTTCCTCTCGACTCGAGACACGGTGCGCGGTGCGTTTCTATTTTTAGGCCACCTGAAATCGGTGGTGCGGTGGTGCGGCGGATTCAACTCCTCTGCTAATTTCAATTTGAATAATTTCGACGTCTTCGAGAGCGTCTTTTCGAGTCGTGTCAATCGAAAGAATTTCTCCCGTATCAGTGGGATCCAAATCCAACAGTTAGTCACCGAGTGCGCGGGTGACTCACCGCGGTCGCAGTGCATACCTCAAGAATTTCAGAAGACATCATCATCACCGCGAAGACGACGACGAAGACGAAGACGAAGTCGACGCATTCGCGCTTTTAAGATATTTTATTTATCCACAAAGACGTTGTTTGGGTTTGAATGAGAGGAGGGACCGCGTCGAGTCGCACCACACCGCGGAAAAGGAACTCGGTCCGCCGCCGCTGCCGGCAATGAAGAGGCGCCAATTGTGCGATCTCACAAAAATTTTTCGCGTGAATTCTTCGCGCGATAGTTTTTAACCGAGTTGTTTGTTTAGGATGTTGTTAAAAAACTGTTAAAACTGCGAAATGCTAATTCGAATCCCACTTGAGCGAATAACTTGCAATTTCTCGTCATTGTGCCGCTCCAAATCGGGCGGCTGAATGTCGGGAAGTTGGCTCTCCTCATTTAATTCGTATTTATTTATTTTTTTGATCGCGAAAACCCACAAAAAGACAAATCACATTAAAATTTTCGTCGTCGTATTTTAGCGCTGTTAATGCGATGTTTAAATCCTTAAAGGCATTTGGCGCGAAAGTATCGACGCATCAGACGAAAGAAACGTTCCCACGCCGCGACTCTTGCGTCTAACTATCGCGCGGACGTCGAGTAAAAGCGTACCTTGGGTACGAGGAAAAATAAAAAAATAAAAAAATCTCGAAATTGTGGCCAGGTGAAATAGACCGTGACAAATGGCACATGCATGTCATGTAGCACTTCCCTGGCACGGTTGGGGCCACTGCGGAGGCGCACCGCAGCAGCTTCTGAAAGCTTCCAGGGAATTTGAAGTACTTTTCCGGCGGCGAGTGCACCTCGAAGTTTACCCGCGCTGGGTGAATGAACCTTCGTTTGGGACCGGTGCAACCCAGAAGGGTTCAGACTTGCATTTTAACTTGGATGCAAGTGTAGTTCCCACTGCTTTTCATTACTCCCGCCAATCCTCCACACATCCAGCTCCAATTGTCGAGCAAACCTGGAGTTGACGATGGCACTCAAAATCCTGGCACAATGCTACCGGCAACTCAATGCAACATGTCCTCAGTTCCCAAAGACATAACAAAAACAATCCTTTTATGCAGGAGCATTCGAAATCATCTTGAAAACTATTCTTCAATAGAAAACTTTTACGTTTACAAATTTCCATGTAAATTTAAATTAATTTAAACTACGAATAATTTATAAACAACCGGACCACTTCTATTTTTAATTAAAATATTATATTTTCCATAAGTTACGTTAATTTGCGTTAATATACCTGTTTTTCAATCGTAGTCGATTCGAATGATTTTACAAAGTAACAATGATTTAAGTTTAGTTATCTAAGGTTAAAGGTCGAAAAATTAAAAGTAAAATAACTAGGATATCCAACATAATGTTTGAAGGTCTATCTACAAAATTCCACATTCCTTATAAAACAATCTAAAATTTAAAAAAAATGGGTGAAAAAAACTTTTTAACTTAAACGATTTTATTGTACAAACAATTAATTAGTTCAAAAATCGATCGTTTAAAAATGATAGGTGGAAATCTCTCAATTAGAAATTTTATTGATGAAGAGTAACTAGGGCTATTTTTAGTAGAAAGGAACTGCCTCAGTCATAAAATGAAACATTTATTATTTTAGATGCATGTGACGCCTAGTGCAATGAACGAAAGAACTCCTTAAGCTAGAGTTTGGCTCTATGTCGTCTATTTAAAATGAATCGAGGGACTTTTCGGGATTAACAGAAGCAAATAGATTTTCTAAACTTTTCTTATCTATGCATACATACAATAAAACAGTATAGAGGTTTCGCGCCTCGACATTAAGTTATATACATATACATATACATATACATATATATTTAGAAATATTTTTCTTTCTATTTGACTGATTGTACTCGTATACCATTTAAAAATTACTGAACGAAATTTGTACTAACCTGGAAGTAGACTAATCCCTGGGTCACGTCGATACAAAATCAGGAAGAAAAGCATTAGAAAAAAAGATTACTTAAACAATTTTTTACATTATCATTAAATTTTTAAAATCATGAAGAAAAATTTTAGACATCGCTTGTAGAAACTAGTAGTCTAGTATCAAATATTTATAAAAATATAAAACTGATTTTCAAATGTGAAATATAATACGTGTTTAAAAAATCAGCCCATTTGATTGATGTTGTATTTTATATTTTAAGAAATCTATTTATACTATTCTTCAATCCTTTTCGAAAGTGAATCAGCTTTCAAATTTCTAATGAAGCTGCGAATGAATCTATCGCGGGAGTTCTGACTCATTCATTTAAATGCAAAATTTCATTCTAAATTTATTCTTGAAACACTCCTTAAAAATACTTAATCCAGGTAAATTATTATAAATTAAAGAATTATAAAAGTTATATTATAATTTATAAAATCTTTAGAAATAAATGCATTTGATCTAAGAACTTTGGAAACTAATTCTTGCGAACGGTTTTAGAAATTGGGTGTACATGTTTTAAAGAACGAGTAAAACTTTAAGCATAAATATTTCAGACATTTCGCTAAAATTATTTTTTAACAATTTTAAATGTATTGAATGAGTTATGAATTAAGGAATAGAATTATTATTATAATACTAATCAGATTTTGTAGGGTAAGGTCAAATTCTTTCCATTTTACCGGTAAAAAGTTGCATTATCAATTATTTTGCCCCCTACACTCACTTTTTGACGTCAACATTTCCAAGATTACATGCATTTAACAAACCTTGCAGAACATATCGCGTATCTTTTTGTGGGCAGTGGGGTTCATTGTGCCTTGCATTAAATAAAAATATGTTGTTGCCGTGCTAAATGGACCATAAAATAGAGGAAAAGAGAAATGTAGAACTGGATTAGTAGGTTACTGGGCTGGGGAGGGTTTGTTCATTCCTTATGCAATATAACAAAATGCCACTCCTTAAGTCTCTGACACACATTTTGAAAGATGCCAGAAATCCGCTTATCAGTTGTTGTTATATCACCGCACCACGTGAAAACGAACCCGGCAAATTACGTTAGCACCAAATTGGGAACTGGAATTTCTCAAATTTCGGCATATAATACACATGATACCCAAGTTTACCGTCTTATAGATGACTTGTCTAATAAATCACCTCCAGACAAAGCGATAGCAATATTTTGCTAGAAGACGGAAGACGCAATCCGATTTCGGGTTAACCGAACGCCAGTGCAGCATAAAATGAATGGAAAAAAATTATAAAAAAATCTTTAAAAATCCAAGAGGTTTCGAACGCAGTGACCGCGAAGCCGCGGCATATTTTGAGTGGTTTGGCAAACAAGACAAAGATTCACGGCGAAGTGGAAGAAGCCACCTTAGACATTTTTTACAGTTAGTCTAGCAACCATAAGTCGGAACATTCCCCGCGTGAGTCCGATTAGTCGAGGCAGAGGATAAACGCGGCTTCATTAGATATTCAAAATATGCTAAGACGATGAGTCGAGCAACGGTCAGTGGCAAATGGGAGTTTTGAATTTGATTAAGCCATCCACCTACTGCCTCCCGCGATGCACGCTAACAGGGCTCAGTTTTACCACTTCGACACCAAAAGTTACACTATCATTATTCGCGAGTTGACTTCGATGGATTTATTTAAAGAGGAGCTCATTAAGTGGTTGCCTCTTCCTGTTTACCACCATTAATTTTCCAATACTTTTTTGAAAGACATGAAATTAACTGAATTTTTACGATCAATAAATTTTATTTTCTAAAAAGAATTCATATGAATGGAGTTTATTCGCCTGATATCACGCATACCCCGAGTAGAAAAATACGGACTGAAAAATAAAACTGAATACGGACGGAAAATAAACTGAAAACCTCCTGCAGCAAAGGCCAAACTGAAATTGCACTGAAAATATTCTAACTACTCGTAAAATATCGATCAATTTATTAATTACATATAAACAAATTTACATTTGCGCAAAAGTATAACTTACACAATGTTTAACTATTCAAGAAAATTAGTAGTAGACATTTTCTAACAATAACTCCAATATTTAAAAAATTTCTAAATTCTATAGCGAAAAAAAATTCTAAATCCTAAAGTTAAACATTTTAGTCTGTTTTCAGTTTTTCTATGCTAAAATAAAATTTTCAGTCTGAAAAAATATTTCCGCTTCATTTCAGCTTGAATTTTGTCTTAACTTTCGAGATGTTAATATGTACCTATATACATATGTTTTCAGTCTTATTTTTTCACCCGGAACTTTAAATCGACCTTAAACTAAAACAACTATAACTTTATGTAGAGACTAAATAATTATGCATTTGTAATTATTTCAGTGCTATTCTTAAAATACTTCATAAATTAATATATAAAATAAAAGAAAGTTACTACAAGCCTTCGAGTAATCGATTCGCATTTTCAGGACTATTTAAAATTGAGCCGAATGTAAAATTTTTATATTTTCATAGTTATCTTTCATAGCGACCGATTTTTTATCCCTTTTTTATTTTATGGGAAAAAGCGAGTAAAGAGGCTTTAATCAAATTATTACCTATGTATATTCTTTAAAATTCGCCAAAAAATCGGACAAATGCGAGTTAAACTCGCTAAGATCTTATTACATATAAGGAGATTGTCAGTGATAAATCGTAGAGTTAAAAAAAAAAATTGTATTTTAGATTCGATAAAAACCATTAGAGTCGAATTAATCTCGTCTAGCCCGTAAAATAATTCAAATAAAAAAGATTTATGGAAAAATAAAATTAAGAGTTTGAATACCGGCGATTGTTTCAATATTTCTTTATTTCGCACAGATTATCGCCGATATGGTGTCGTGATATCGAGGAATTCTGCGAAAAACAATCGAAATTATTTTGAACGGCGAAAATTTCACGCTTTCTGGAGTAAAAAGGAAAAGATCCGGTGGCGGGGTGCGATGCAAATTTACACCTCGCGAGTCCGCTAAAATGATCTGCGCCGGTAGGTGCCTCCACCTTTACGCGGAGGTGAAGGAGGACGGATTTGGATTAGACCATATAAAAGATAGTTATGCAATTCAGCTACACATGCACCAGGGGATCGCATTTCAGCCGTGCGTTGTGTAATTCAATGCAGCCCCAAGGAGGCAACGAAGAGCCCCAGCATAAAACCTAAGACGACTCCGCGGAATGTTATGCACTGAAAAACCTTTTCTCGGAATTTTTTTCTCTTTTCTTCGCAATCTGTATCAATTGGAGGCGAGAAAGCCACCGCATCAGGCTACCCCGAAACCCCGGGGCTCCGCGAGTCTGGGGCCCTCGTGGACTAGCTGCCGTCTGGGGCCTCGGTATCTTTGTCTTCAGCCCACAGCGGCGATAGGGCGGCTCGGATCGACCAGGGGCCGGCCAGCGCAAGCTCTCATCTTTCACGTGTGGGTGATTCTAAGGAAATCGAACGTTTGCGGAGTGCATCGCAACGCATCAATGTCCGCTTCAATGAATAAAGTTTGATTTATTTTTTTGTCGCCGTGGCCTCATTAACGGCTCTCGGTATTCCCGACACGCGTCGTCTTAGCATTTTCTTAAATTCATTCTGAAACTCGCCCATTGTCGTTGGTGGCGAGGTGCTGCTGTTACCGGGCAGCTGGCAAACTCCCAGCCCGCTGGACGCGCGTGGGAGCCAATCGATCTCTTACTTATTTCCATTATTAATTTCTTTTTCTTTCCACCCGGCGAGGAAAAGTTTTAGGGCATGGAAACAAGAGCCGGCTGCTGCCAATAAGTCAAAACTGGCATCCATCTCCGGGGCTCGCCATGGGCGAAGTTCGGAGGTGCCGGAGGCGCTGGCACCTGATGACGCCCTTTCTTTTTATGCTAATGACCGTCTTGAACACCAACGCAATCGAGCAATTGGTCTGTCTGTCTGTCCAGTTCTTGAATGGGCCTACAGCGGAAAAAAGGGGCTCCTTCGGTCAGTGATCACCTGCTACTCGATATGCAAATTTTTTCGCAGTGCAGACACACCACGAATGCAGTTTGCAGAAGTATTTGGGGATTTGCAGTGGCCTTCACCTTTAATTTAGCAGAGGAAGTACACCGGACCGACGTCATTTTCAAGACGATTCACGAACGGTGCCGCTCCAAGAACAATGCGAGCCATCGGTGCTGCGGTAATTAAAATTCTCGCCAAGGAGCGGAAGATTAATTAATTAAATAAATCATGACTCTATTTTTTCTGCGGTTGCGCGACTTAAAGTAAGATTTACAGCGGTTATATCCCCCCATTTTTTTTTTTTTTTTTGTCGGCTTCTAGTAAGTGGCTCGCGGGGCACTGATTGATTAATTTTAATTAGAAGTATCTGAGAAAATGAGCAGCATTTAAGAAACATTGTAATCATTCCGCACAACTTATTAGCGGGGGAGTTTCTATGTCACGGGTTTTGTAGATTTCATCAGAAGAATGTTTTATATGCAGAACTGTATTCGATTTTGCCTAACCTTCCTAGACGGAAATTAGTAAAAGATGCAAGTTCCCGGGAAACGAAATGCATTTCCTGCATTTTATACGAGTATTGCGGCGAATTTCCATTTAAAACGATCATTTAAAAATTTCCATCGTCATTGGTGAAATGTTGAAAACATATTTTTCTGGTCTTATTACATATTTCCGCAGAATTGTATTTTATAACATAAGTGCGCCATCAATAATAGGAATCGTACTTTCAAACTAATTCAAAAGTAGCTTCCTCAAGTCGTTTAACATTCATAGAAATTTTTCAAACAAACTTATTTCTCGGATTTAAGCTCTATTTGAAATTAGAAGATAACTTACAACTTTGTCATTTGAGAAAGTTTCTTCATTTTCAGTACAAAGTTAAAAGACTTCAAAAATTCGTACAGATCAATTTTTGTCATTTTGAATTTCTCTGAATAATGAAAACAACAATTTTGAGTTAGCGATACTAAAAACATATTTTAAGTCGTTCCGGTTTTATACCAGGTTCGTTGGAAGTAAGTAACTTGTGGCTTTGAGTGGCACTTTCTAAAAAATTTCAAACTCAAATTACGTTATTTATTAAAATATTAAAAAAACAAAAAGACAAGCTCTCCGAGAAATTTAATAAACAAATAAAATAATGCTTAAATAAACATATCGTAAACAAAGTAATCTTTTTATAAAATTCAAGCATTTTCACATCGTATTTGTTCTCTATTCTTTATAATTTCTGAGATATTACATATGTATGTTTCAATTATGCGCTAAATTTTAGAAATTCAATTTTGATGGAATATTTAAATGTCTATTATTTTATTACAAAAAAAAAAACAAATAAGCGCAAGTTCCATTTACCATTTCCATGGTTCATTTCCCTCAAAGATGAGAATTTTTGCGATCGAATTAAATATTCAAATTTGAGTAGTATATAATTTATTTTCATGGAAATAACTTGTTTAATATAATATCAATAATCAAAAGAAATTTTATGAAAGTCAAAAATACACACATATATACATTTTTGTTTTGTTTTATATGTTCAAACATAAAATAAATGTATATCTTTCTGATTTACCCAAATTTGGGCAATTCTTCATGTTATAAACCATAAAGGCAATATAATTATTTCAGAAGTTTACATATTTCTTTCTCACTATTGTTATTAGTCTTAAAATTCATTGTTTGCCCCATAATTAGGTACACACATTACTTCCAAGTTACTTGTTTGTCTTTTCTTTAATCTTTGTTAGCTAAATTTTTATTTTTGGTTTCTGTTTGCTACTGTATGAACTGCTTAAACAAATAAATAATTAAAATTAAAATCAATTTAAAAATATAGTTTGCCAAATTAAACGAGAAAACCAAGACCTTAGCTCATAAATAATTCAAGGAGCGTAAGACTTCCTTTTTGTCGAATATATAATACAAGGGACGCGAAAGAACGTAATTTAATTTTATTTTGAATTAATTAAAGACAGCCCTCCATTAAGTATCAAGATAAATAATTTAAACGGTGGTTGCTATACATTCACTTATTTAAGAGTAAAATGATAATGTTACAAGAAAAAATGTCCAAGACTTATATTGCGACATGTCACGGCTATGGTGGCGTAATGATAAATGATTTTAATTTTTTGCGTTTAATGTCGAAAGTTGTAATTATATCCGGTTCCCTTAAAGCTCCGCAAACTTTTTAGCCGTTTAACACGAACAACACGTGCAGAGGATCATAAGTTACACAAGATTCGCATCTTGCTTGCAAAACTATCACGGCCCGCGGATGTACCAATTCTCAGCGGAACGTGCATCGGGCTCCATGACGCTACCATTTGAAGATTGCATTTCCGCCGAGAGGAAAATCAGTGCCATAAGGCGTGGATGCAAAAAAATAATGAAATTCCCTCAATCTTCCCCTATCAAATGTAATGAGCCATTTATGCATAAAAAGTCGAGTTAAATCGCCTCAAAAGGAAAAGAACAATTTCGTGAGGGCTGAGGGGCAGTCTGCACGGGGCTATTATTTTCTAAACATGACTGGGGAAAAAATTTTAAGTGCAGAGGTCGTATAATAAAACAAAAATATAAAGACAGAACTAGGAAAAAACATTTTTGCAGAGGGACAGAAGAAGAGTGGCTGCAATTGTTGATTGCTCTGCAAGATATCACAAGAAAACTGTCTCAAGTGTACACAACTACTTAAAACAAAATGTTGAACATTCCCCTGTGGAGTTGCTTTTCCAACAAGACAACTCGACAAAGCGCACTTTTTATAAAAACACGAGTCAATGGGGAGGAGAGGACCACTTTTGTTGCAAAGTTGCAGAAAGACAATTTTGTTGTGTTATGTTGTGCACTGGCACCGAGAGTTAACTCGATGACCACACCGCGCTAATCGGTGTAAACATGAAGGGAAAATTATTTTCCGGGCCACAAAACGAGGGAAGTTATGGCTGGGTTGATGAACTGAAACCCAAGAAAATCGACTTGCTTTCCGTGCGCCAGCTTTCCACGCCGTTTTAAGGAACGCTCGCTTAAATTTAATTTTTCAGTAAGAAGGCCAATTCCACTTGAAACGTTAAGAAGAAATGGGCAAAGTACTCGCTCGCTTCACGGGACAAGAATAAAAACAAAAATACTCGCCCTCATGTTGGGCCCTTCTGTTCTAACGAGTAAGTGAAGCGTCAGGGCACGCGACCCTTCCACTTTATTTTTTCTTATTTCTAGTAATTTGAAGCAGAGGAACGAGTTCACGCTGGAATGAATTGAATTTGTTGAATGAGTTTACCACAGATGTACTTTGGTGCAAAGTTGATAACTTCTTTAAGTAATCATGCATATAAACGTAAGACATTAGGAGATTTAAGCCAACGAAACAAATCCACAATTTGTACAATAAAATAAAGTTAATAGCTATACTTCTTTCATAGATTCATGTAAAACAAAATTCAATTCGCGAAGCTTAAAACTTTACAGAAAATTAAATCTAGTCCAATATGGAGAAATTTTCTAGAACAATAGAAAAAAAGTGTAAGAAAGGTTTTATTCAAAATCAGCGTTGAATTGGATTTGATCCAAGTTTCTAAGATAAACCATTATTTTTAACTTATTTTTCAAAAATGACCAAAATGCGATATTTTGTTTTTAACTCTATTATCTCGAAAATATGTAGTATTACCTGATCCAGAATTTTTATTTATAAATTCATAATCTACGAAAAAACTAGAAATGGAAATGAGCTGCTACTTGATCGGCACCAACAAAAATTGTTGTTGTCCAGTGTAATTCGAATGCTAGAATCTAAAAATTTTGTATACGTTTTTTAAATCTATGATTGAAAAAATAGGAATTAGAAAGTTAACATTTCATAAATCTTAATTCCAGTTTCAAAAACCTGTTCAATGAGACCCCACCAGATGGTTTGCCACATTTTACAGTGAAGAAAAAGGAAATATATTAACACATTTAATATATTTGAATTAAAAAATAATAATTTTGTTAAAAATCGCTTACTCAAAACTCCTTTTAAAATATGAAGTTGAAAAAATGTCGAGCAATATTTTCAAATGTACATTAGTATAAAACTAGAACTTTGTTATACCCCATAGATAGTTTGATTTCGTGATTTACTGGAAACTTAAAGAATTAGATTTACCATGTTTGTTCTATATCGGTTCTAGTTTTAAATAAAATAAGATTTTCAGGTAGCCAAGTAATTCATTATTCTACAAAACTAATATCGTGTTTTTGATTTTCGAAATAACTAAATTAATATGGCACATTTATCGAAAAATATAGCAATGTATGAAATTGCCACCATAAAAAGAATTTTAATAAAACTGCCGCTTTGGAGGTAACACCTGCTAACAAGTGACATGATTTTGAAACGGAAATTGTTTAAACATAAAAATAGAAACCTTCAAAACAAAGTCTTTCTAGGATGATATTTCTAAGCAAACAAACTTGAACTGTACACTTCCTGCCCATAAATATCAAAAGTGTAACATCTGCTAGCATTTACAAAAGATTGACGAAATGAGACAATATTTTTGCATCTCCAGTGAATTGACTTTTTATCAAAATAACCATGTTGTTGACGAAACATATGAACTGCATTAAATGAGTTAAGCAAATCTGCGACTCATGAATAAACAAAGTTCAGTTGGCTAAGGTCATCCGAGTGGTCATGCCACGGTCAATTTTCTCAGTTGGCGCATTCGACCGACTTTTTGGGGCTACTGCGAACATAACCAAAATTCAAGGGGCCATTAGCCTGGCTCAAAGATGCATAGATAACGCGCGCATTTTGAGTTATAGTACGCGAGATAACAAAACCAAGCGCACCTCTCGTCGTAGTCGACAACGTCGGAAATTGCGAAATCCACCTGAGTCTGACCCAGAGCGGGGCGCTCATCCGAAACCCGTTCGGAGCCCCGCGATGAATTTGTAATTTGTAAGAGCCGTTTTGCCTATAAATAGCGCCACAAACGTATTTTTGATTTGAATTTATTTCTCCTTTATATTCTAATTATCATGAAATTTGCGCGACTTTTGCATATTACACCGCGCCAGTCCCGGCGGCAGCGCCAGTCAGCAGCCGAACTGAGTGCGGCGCGGCGCGGCACGGCGTGGTTTGTCGTTGTCGCGCGCAGCATAGCTCAGCGCTCTTTGTTTTCCTCCGTGAAGGTCGCGAAAACAAAAGGAATGCAGAAGAGAATTGTTTTTGATTAATTACGTGGCGGAGATCGTGTTAAGCGTTTATTTGCAAATCCAAAAGACCACGGCCTGCCGTTACCGAGCAGCAGATGTTTATTGTTAGCAGTCGCGCGGTGTATCGGATTTCCTGCTGCAACGCGGCGAGAAAAGATCACCTGCCCTCGGACTCGTCTGCCGTTCTTGGGCGCGAATTGTGAAATTCCCAGTATTATTATTATTTTCTTTTCACCACAAACGGTACTTTCCTCTATTCGCGAGCCAAATTTTCATTTTCTTCGCTTTGTTCTCGACGAAATGCTTACTGAATGCGATAGCACAGCTGCACAGAGCTCAATTTTAGCAATCTATATGAACAAAAGTCTAAAAACGAACTTTCTCTAAAAAATATATTACTAACCATATTCAAACAATAAGAATCCCCCCCATAATATTAAAAAATTTATGAATCGGAGACCAACTTTCAAGTTTTTCTAGAATGATTATGATCTTTTAGGTTGCTTTTATTTATATAAAAATTTGTCAGTTATGCTTAACTCATATATTAATATGTATGTATGTATATTAAACAAAAACCAAAGGATTTTTTGGGTATCAGTGATTTACACCAAAAACAAATATTGAATCATATACTCTCTACATATTAAAAAGAGTTCTATACCTACTTACTTTAGTGCTTATACAATTTTAAAATTGAATCCTATTGAATTAAAGTCAAAGTATGGTTTAACCTGCCATTTATATTAATTAGAATGTTTAAGACGACATAATATCTCTATAAAACGATATTAAATTTATTTTGAGTATGCATTACGAATACATTTACTAAAATAAATATTGCATTTAATTGTGAACTTTGTGAATAAGGGACGTATTCACCAACATAAATAATTTTTATCTATTATAAGATACTCGTTTTTATATTCATCGACCAAAATAAAAAGACATCGGATAAATTTAAGACCACCCGAAGGTAGTCTTATATTTATTTGTCAAATATAACTTCAAAAGTCAAACTTACTTCAATCTGTGACAATTAGCCAAGCTTGACAGAATCAGAATTTCGAATGACTTCTTGTTAATATTATCAGCTCATTCCAAAAATGAGTCCGAAAATGGATTTTATCTAGGTCGGTGAATAGCACCAGTTCAGAGTTAAAATTTGACAGGATAAAAATTATTCACGAGATTATCTATGTCAGTGAATACGGGCCTAAATCCTAAATGTTTAGTAATTTGAAAAGAAATCATCGTAATTTGAAATAATTAAAAAAGCTTTCAATAAATGAAACGTTCACAGATCAAATTGACTAACTCCACAAGCAAAAAGTTTAGATGACCGATAAAATTACATATTAAATAAAAAACCAAATAAACTTTGTTAAAGTACAATAATATTACTTTTTCGTAAAATTATTAAAATAATTCATTTCTCGAATTAAACGTTAAGCATATATCAGGTGCTTTAATATTAGATTCAGAAATTTTCAGAAGTGGGGTTAATCGATTTGCCCTGTGGACCGCTCAAATAGTGCTTAGTTACGCCCGGCATAGTAAAATTTCAAAATTTTCATAGCACCACATTTGAAACTTCTTTGATGTCCTACTTTATGATAAATATATAGAGTTAAACAATTTATGTCCGCCACTTTAAATTTAAATGTTTAACTGTTGAACCCATATTTAAAATCAGACTATAATTATAAAAAAGCTATTGTTTGCTAGATTGTTCAAATTTCACGTTGTGCGCCACCGATCAGTACACCTCCTCCACTGCGACGTGTCGCATCGCACATGCATAGTTCACCTCAAGGCTGTGCCACAGCAGCATCCACCGAAGCCTTGGCGAACTGTGCTAGTTGGGTCGGCGGGATCGTAACCACAGTTATAAAATATTAAAAACGCATTATTGCGCCAAATGAAAGACGATACCGAGTGGCACTGAAGTCAAGAACGCGAGAGCGGCGATCGGAGACCCATGCGCGAATTTCTTATATATGACCGCGATAGCCTCTGGAACCTGTGCCGCCGGCCGTCGCCGTGCTGTCGAGGAGAAAATTGGAAAAGTTTATTGTCACCCGCTTAAAAATAAACTTGTTATCTTCGAGCGTGGCCGTCGGCCGATAATTTGCCAGCTGGTAACTGGGATTCCTGTAAAATATCGAATTTAAATTTTCATTTGACTCACGTAAGCCACTCACTGCGCTTTCCTTAGGCCTTCAATTGCCACCTCCGAACATATCCATTTCACCTCGCACAGAGGAGACCCCAAGGAATGGCGCGCGGATTTCTTAAACTTCCAAAGCAGCTACTCACGACCTTTGGTAGGCTCGTTACGTAATACCCTCTAAAAGTTTCGGTCGTGATGTTAACGACAGGAGCACCCTGCAGACCATGAAGTGTTCTAAAATGCGCTAATTGACCTCCAGCTAACCGTTGTAAATTGATGGACAATGCACGCCGCTAGCGGTCGCTATTTGCACCTCCGGCAGTCGCGAAACCGCTCGAAGGCACCGCCTGCTCCTTCCTGCCCTCGCCGCATTGATTTTGCGGCCAGGTTCGCAGCCGCGGAGGGAGCCACTCCGGCGCGGATTTATTTATTAGCGGCAGAGATGCGATGAAAACTGCACTTGTGGGGAGTCGCGCCCTGGTGGCATATTTCACACCCCGCCCGACTCTGGGGCCCCATCTTGGGGCTCCACAGAACTCGAGAAAAGCCTCGGAGGTGGGCAGAAGACGCGTGTCGCGCTCTGAGTTAATGACAATCTTCCAAATATGGGGGTGGCGTACAAATAATAATAAAAAGCAAATGTTTTAAGAAGCTTTATTACGAAACAAACAGCAAACAAAATTAATCATTCCTTTTGCGAGCGATTTACACGTGCGAGCGTGATTAATTGCAGCCCGCCAAATTTGATGGAACTAATTCTTCTTCACTCGCAATGGGACATTTTACCAATTTTTTTCTACTGAAACGGAAAGTTTTTTTTTTATCGAATTTCCGCACACGTTATGCTAACAAGATAAACAAAATTTCGACACGAGTAGACCATATAATGTATTACAAAAAAATTCAAACAATTCGGAATATTTTTTTTTGTTAAAAGTTTAATTTGGAGTTGTTTTGTCTTCCTGAATATTGTTTTACAAATTCTTACTACTATTGTTTACATTTTAACTTTTTCTAACCCTTCAAGTGTTTTGACTACTACAAAATCTGAATTTTAAGTAGCCCTCTTTTTGCTCACTAAGAAATTTGTTCAAATAGTGAAATTTAACTAGGCGGGCTCGAGTAAATTATATTAATTTAATTAATAATAATAATAATTATATTATGGAATTTCGTTCAACTTAACTAAAATTGTAGCGATTTCCACGTATACCTTTAAAAATATGAATATTGTTATATTACCCACAATAATTTAATTTGAAGAATTTCCCTCTTATTCTTTTAAATCTAAAAATTACTGATTTATCAGTTGTACGATATAATGTAGATACTTCTGACAAAATTTACTGAATTTTTAGCAAAACCAACCAGAACTTAACACTCGATACTTCAATAAATTCAATAAATTTTCCTAGATTTCATATGAACTTTAATGGTAAAACAGGTAAAATTTCTCCTGTCTTTCTAGTTATATTTCCCAAAAAAACACTGAAATAAAGTAGAAATGCAGGAAATAATTACAATAGAATTCTAGTCATTCGCTTTTACTAGATTTTGAACCGCATATCTAGGAAACCAACTCCAGTTGATATTCACTGTATGTATTCTGGTGAGAAAAAATTTGAGTGTGTGTATTTTAAACAAAAAATCAAAAGTCCCCTTGTTATTAGAGATGAAAGGCAGTCTTTTGCATTAAAATTAATAAAATTCACTTGTCGAAATCATGACGTCAACACATAACTCAAAAGAAAAATGATTTTAAATTAAAGAGGGAACAAATAAGCAAACAATTTCAAACCGCAGAGGAATATAAACACCATTTTATTAGGGGATGAGAAAAGTTATGTGGCCTGATGCCTAATCAGAATCAGATAAAGTCTCAAAGAACTCAAAGTTTAAATCATCCGGGGTGAAAAATAATTAGCTTGTTAAAAACAGAGTTCAAAAGTCAACAGAGAGAAATCGAGCTACAAGAAATATCCTTGAGGAAAACGCAAGGTATGGAAGAACCAACAAATTATGAATATTTGAAAATTGGAAAATAATTTGCAAAGATAAATATTGGTAATTGGAAGGCAAATTTAAACCGACCTTTGTGGAGGCTTTTAAAGCTCAATATTGATGAAAAGATGAACAAAATTAAAAAGGAAAGTCGGATGGCATAAACTACTACTGTGACTAATTTTAGTAATTAATTTTTGGTATCGCATGCAAAAATTACGTCTTTTCCCTTTAATAGTTAAAAAATTACTTCAAAAAATATTTAGCCGACAATAAAATGAATCGCAAATGATGCAGCAGCTCGTGTTTATGAAATTCCTTTGCGATAGATAAGAAATTCCTCTCACACTGAAGTCATCTTCATGGCAACTAAACAAATTGTGACGCAATTTGAATTATTTTTAATAAAAAAAGCAATAAAATTAATCATGGCTTTATTACGTTGTTGAAAAAATTATTAATTAAATAATAATTGCTTTAAGTAGCAGCCTACGGCAAATCACTGATAAGGAGAAAAAAAATGCATGGCATTGAGATAACAGCGGCAGGAAGATTGTAAATCAAAAAAGACCGAAGTCTATCTGTCCCAAGACGGTATTAAAATTCCTCAAGACGTAGCAGATGTTATTTTTCCTCAGAAGGACATGGAAGCCCAGCGGCTGCCCTTACCTGCCGAAAATCTCCTCCGATGGATATCTTAAAAATATCCTCAGGTTAATAAGAACGAGCCCTGCCGTCTTACAAGACGAGGCAGATGCAAAGAATTCTAGGGAGATATACACGAGTTCCTCGAGGGATTTCATCTTGGATGGCAGAAAACAAATTTTTTCCTTTATTTTCTCTAACCATCCTGTCGAATTACTTTCGTCCCGTAAAAAAAAAAAACAGGCAAAAGACAAACCGACTTTGTGAATTCCAGGAATAAGGAATAAAGATGGCACGTGCCAGCAATTTTAAATTAAAAGTAAAATTTAATTAATAAAGTATTTTGTATTACGTGAAGTTAGCAAATAAACCGAATCGTCACTATCTCCTCTCATGGGGAATTAATATAACATTTCAATTTGAATCATCTGTAGTTAATTACTTAAGTGCAAATGTTTGCATCCCATGCAAACAAATAAATTGTTTTAATTAATCCAGTAACATTTGAAATTTTCCGATTTTGTAAATTCCGTCACGGTGTAAAGTTTTAAATTAAATTGCGTCATACTCGAAAACAAAATGCGAAGAAAAATGGAAAGTGATTCAGCGATTAGAGTTCAATTGGCGCAGTTAATTGGGATTTAAATTATCGATCCGCAGTCCGAACGTTATCTTTTGTACTATGTCACTTACAACTATTGTTAAAGGGGTTAATGGTATTTGTTTGACCTATTTTTCTTTTACAAACACCATTTCGAAGAATTTCAGTTGAATATTGTTTCCATTGTTTATAAACCAAGGCTTTTAGTTTAACTGATTTTATAATGAATGAAGAAAACAAGTTTGAGAGATATTTCGAATACCTCCTTCGAGGGCAAAAAATCTCATCGACAGCTGTACGAAAAAGCAGATTTCCAACCAGGAAATAAAAAAGAACCAGAGACATCTGGGATATATTTATTTTGAAAGTACATATTACGGGGAGAAACGTCGCAGAAAATAATCTTAAATGTCGGGTGAGTGTCAGTTAAGATCACAAGGATAAAATCGGCATGAACAGAATGGGTCAAATGCCGCAAGGTCTTAACAGTCGAAAAATGGAAAAGCTGAAGAATCCATAAATCAAATTTAAAATTTAAACTGCTAATGTTGCAGAGTATGGCGGAAAAAGAGCTCCAAGATAAAAGTTTTGTGCTTCATATTGTATGTTGAGGAAGATATTCGCGTAGCTAAAAAACAGTTTTGTTTCAAACAAGATTATGCACCATGTCACACCGCAAAAATATTAATAAATTTTTTTTCTATTATAGAAATATGTAGGTATACTTTTTCTCATGGCGTACTAATTCACATAGCCGATATTTTATATTTGTTTATTCAGTACGAACTGTGCTTCTTAGGGTATATTTTATAAAAATTACTTAGTAACCAAATTTTTAATTAAATGCAATTACTATCTATAAAAGTTCTTTTTTTTTGGAAAAACGATTTAAAAGAAAAAATTTTAGTGTCTGGGTCATTCCATGGAAGATGACCTTTGACACCCTTGACCAAAAAATAAATAAACTGGCAGAAACCATTTAATTTTTAGACTTAAAACATTGTTAAAATTTTATAGCAATCCGAAGTATGTTGTATATGTTCACCTACATTATATCTATGAATTTAACAAGGTTAAGACAGATATTCATGATTTTACTTTCTCATTACCTTAAAAAGTATATCTAGACTAATGCTATCATTAGTTAGTGCAGCATATATATATTATTTGCTTTGTAATTTGTAAAAATGTCCCACCCGCCACTCTTTTTTGATAATTTACGAAGGTCCTTACTATCAGCTGCTTCCACAAAGCTTGTTCGAAAAACATCTTAGTAACACTAACAATAGTATTTTAGAACTATAATTAAAAATTCAAGTTTTCTCCTTTCAGAAATCTATGATTTTTTCAATATTGGAAAAATTAATTTTATTGATAAAATTTAGTAAAAAAAAAACTGAAATTAAAGTGCCTTCATTTTAAATCTTAAAAAAACAAATCTTGAATTAAGCGAACCCATATGCGGTGGAATCGGGTGATAGACAAATATGGTAGTAATTAAATTATTCAGTTGCTAGAAATCACTTCATGGAAACTTGTATCCGAAAGCGTGCTCAATAACTTTAAGAAATTCGATACTTTAAAACAATTTTGCTTAACATTCCTGTGTCTGTCCAGTCTTAAAAATTGGCAAAAAGATATGCCAACATGTGTTTCACAATACCGAAAACTTGTGCCAAAGAAAAGCTGTTCTTCTTATGAAGCCAATCATCTTATCATCACTTATACTTTTATAATTGTTCTATATTAGTATTAGATAAGATTAATACTCTTAAATGTCGGATTAAATTAAACTTGAACTACAGTGGCCAAAAATAGGCATTTGCATAAAATTTCAAAAACTCACAGACAGGCTGTCGGATCGCATACAAACTTAGTGCATATAATTTTTGTTGAGCTTGTTATGCTACAGCGACAATTTTTCCAATTGTTCGCATGACCGCCGTGGAGTAATCAACCTTGAATATGTTACAAACGGTTCGCCGTAATCGTCTAGGAGCGATTAATTGCTCGGAATGACATTTAAGTCAATTATTGAGATATGCCGACGGAGGAAAACGCGTGAACATTTTCTTCCCCCCGGAGCTAATTCCGCGACTCGAAAGAATTACACCGACTCTAGGTGAATTATTTAAAGATGTTTTCATGAATATTGCCGCAGAAAATAGTTTCTTCCATGGGCTGGGCATAGTGCGGAGGGTCCATCGAATCGACGACTGCCACCGTGAAATGCAATTGTTAGGGCTTGGCTGGGGCTCTTAAGAGCTGCAAAATGGACAAGGCTTTCAGGGTATTGAATTCTTTCCCCCGGAGCTTGGTTAGTGCGCTGCTGAAAAGATACATGAAAAAAGATAGAAGAATAACTACCACAACCCGCAGCTCCTTTTGCAAATCGTAGCACCGGGCATTCTCTTTGCGAATTTTTCCTTCAGAAGTATTTCCATGAAATACTTCGCCAAGTCTGCGATTTTTGCAAAATCATTTTGTACGTTCACTTTACAGTTTAGTTGGCACGGCACTGTGGTGCTGTTGATGCCATTCCGGAGCCCCAAAGCGTGCATTTTGTCTGCCCGACGCCACCAGAATGAGCAGACTTTTCTAAACTCCGAAATAAAATGTAACAAAATTACGCGATCGCACTTCGAAATCGCCGAGGGCAAAAAACAAGTAGACATGTGTATTATAAAAAATAAAAAAAGTAAATTAAAGTTAACGGCATCCGCGCGATATGCATATGCTGCAAAAGTATGATTATATTTTCGCGGTGACTTCAATCAAATGCAAATTCTAACACACCCCGCCGCCTCGGGCGAGCCGCGCAACGCGCTGCATGTAGACGCGTTGTGCAACAGCCTGCGCGCGCGGCTCGGCTAATGGAACTTTGGTTGATAGCGCGGCGGGGCCCATTGTTGCGCGCCGCGCTAAGACCTTTTTGCTTTTCCTTTCTAATCAGTGCAATGTTTATAATTTGCACTGGTCGCCATCGCGCCACGATTATCGTTTACAAATACACAAAACGCTCTTTGCTTCGCACGAAAGCCAGTTACAAGTCGCGTTCCGTGTTTATCGAAATAGTTATCGTTACCCAACTGCAAGCCCCATAGGGTTGCCAACTTTTTTTAAGGAAAATATTACATCTATTGCAGACGATAAATGCAGAAGAGAGTCAAAATATAATACAGTTCTTTACGATAACAAACAAGTATATTTTTTTAAAAGGTGGTATAAAAAGAATTTCGTTAAATCAACAACAATTAAAACTGATTTGGATCCTGAGCAGTAGTTTTTAAAAGTAATAGCTACACAATTTTTCTTAAATAAAAAGTAACCAAATGTTCTTCAAAATATTGAGAAATTCCATTCAACAGATCAAAAATTTCACCAAAAATAATTCAAAGTAAGTTTTCTTGTTTGGAGAGTCTTGTTTGAAATCTTGTTGTTCTAGTAAAAATCCCATATAATAATTATTCTTTATTTTAAATAAATTGTTTTCGCCCTCCAAACCTTAAAAGTAAGAATGATTGTTCATCTAAGAAGCAGTTTTTTATAAACTTCAGATTGTAAATTGCAGATATGTACCTGTTTTTATATGTGGAAAAAATTCAAAACCAACGATATACAATTCAAATTATGAAAAAAATCTAAATTAAAAATAATACGGATTCCAATTTTGTCTATTATCTTATTATTTTATATAAATTGATCGTATAGCAAGGTTGGTAACTCTAGTCCCTGATAAAATTGTTCCTTGCCGCTCAAACAAATTTTGCACTTCACGAGGCATTTTTTCGCAATTCTTTTTTATCGATTTCATGGGAAATTGCACGTTTCACTAAACTAATGGATATTTCCCTGAATATGCATTTTTTTTAACTGTACATTCCGAAATTCGAATCAAATTCGAGCCATGCGCGAATGTCGAAGCACCCCAAGGCTTGCGATATCTCAAGAACTTTTGAAAGTGGCGGCAGCATTTGCAGCAACGGAAGCAGCAGATAATTTGCCCACTTACTTGCTGGAGTGACTGAATCTTTCGAGTTTCGACTCGCCTTTATCAGTCCCTCTCCTAAAATAAGAAAAAATTCGCTATCTTTTGCTGCTATCCGCTTACTTCCACCTATTCAGCAGATTAAACTGCTCGACCTTGACCAAGTGATTGAAGATATTAATCGAAAAAAAAACTCATTTATCCAACTACAATATAAAAAAGACTAACTGATAAAACAGGCATGAGTAATGTTTCCGTCCATTTCAAATTTCAAGTAGTCTCCTTGCTTTTTATCGCAAAATATACGCAATCCTTTTGACAAAAATAAACGTGGATATCTTATCGAGACTACTTGGGAAAAGGCACGTCATATTTTGCTTGACTGCTGCTTTTCTACAGCTATTAATTTGATTAGAACTGAATATATTAATTGCGCGCACGACAAAATATTTGGGGAGCAAATTTTCCATTGTGTACTTTTGCACTTAGTGCTTAAGATACATTGCGGGGGAGTATGACATGTACGAAATATAATTCGAAAAGTGTGATGAACTCGCAGTACATTTATACAAATCGTGCGTACTTTTCAGTAAAATTAATGACACTATAAATTTTTTGAGTTGCGGTCTTTTTATGAAGGTGCAAACTTTTAGCACTTTAGTAAAATAGAGATGATCTTATGGCTAACTAACCTGACGTGTGATTAGCACGATGAAGTTAACTCAGTCTTGATTGTAGACATACCTGAAAAAAAAGAGAGGTAAAGTTATATATTGCCTTAAAACATTTTAGATTTAATGAGACATATAAAGCCCGGTACCGGTGTAAACAAATACATTTCTTCCCATGTTATCTTCTTTTGTATTACATAAACGAGTGGAATTTGTGCCCTTGAAAATCGGAAAATATAATATTTAGCATCTGCCGAAATGGTTTGATAATTTCCCCAAGGTCATTTATGTTAGCCACAATCATAAGATCACTTTGAGGAATTGGAAGCCTTACTACTTAATTATGCAAAGTTGAAAGTATGTATAAACAAAGATTTGTAGGCTGATATACAACTATTGTATATACACTGGATTTATGCTCTATATTTATTCGGATGCACTTATTTCCGGCTACGCACCTCCCTTTATCGTGATTCCACAGTTGTATGAATGAAGATTTTTAGAAACAGAATATTTCTTTTTGTTAAACATCTCAGATAATAAAAAGATTTAAAAAAGCATTTTAAAATTAAACTTTGTGATAAAATTACAGCGGTTTTAACCTAACCGTGTACTGGGGAGTCTAACACTCACCCAAAATTTTAAATGCATATAATATCATGCCACTTCTTTGGGTGTTTCAACAGGACAACGACCCGAAACGTACTTCGAGGTTGACGAATGATGGGGTTGCAGAAAAAGGTCTTGATACATGAACTGGCTCGTCGTCACTAGATTTAATACTAATATAATACATGTGGGGCATTATTAAGCAGAAATTAAGCGATAAGAGGATCCAAAGCAAAATATTTTTCTTTTAAACCATCGACACTCTAATTAGATTAGTAGATTTTATGCCACATGGATGTGCTGAAATTATCAAAAACCAGGAACATCTATACGCATTAATGAAAGAAATATCAACACGGCGTTTTTGTTTTGTTCAGGCGTTTTACGGATTTTTAGAGTAATTTTGTTTATAACTTGTAAACGAATGAGTGAAATGTTATGATCTTTTTGCCAATTAGAGAGTAAGAACAGATTAATAAAGTTGCGAGTTACTTATCATTGTAACACATGTAGTTTGCAATTAACAGCTTTATTGCAAAGTCGTGAAATGGTGATAATGATTTGTACAATAGTGTATATGTATTACTATATGTTTATCTTCCGAAGAAAATACACTCATCACCCTGACGTCGTGCATTATTTTTATTAAAATTTAAATAATTTCGTGTAGCACTATAGAATGGCTAAATTGTGGATTTAAAAAATTGAAGAAGCCAAGTTGCAGTAAACAAACAACAAATGAGAATAAAATTTACATTACCTGAATGAGCGTACCTACTTTTTTTTCAAAATTATTAATTGAAATCTGACTTGCAAATATTTTTTAGTTCAATGGGTAGCTTCTAAATAAATTATGTCCTGCCATGTTTATAATTTATTAATAACCCTAATTAAACATGTATAAAAATTAAAATAATATGCAAGGAATGATAAAACATAAAAGATTAAGAAATTCAATTTCTGATCTAACTGATCCACCCATTGTACCAAGAAATCGTCAAGAAAAAAAGAAAAATAAATTTAAAACACAAGCTCTTTCAATTTATTGACTTGGTAATTGTATTGAATTAAATATTGACATCTGTTTCCAATGACGACAGTCACAGTGCGTCAAACGCGAATATTGGGTGCAATAAACAACGTGTTCCGACGACGATATTTGCGAACGACCTTTTTAATGGAAAATACCTATAGGCAGTAAAATTCTTTTTAAAAAATTCGCATATTTGTGGTTCTCATCGTAAAAAAGGTTTAAAAAACACCACTTTAATACTCTTCAGGCATTGTTAATTAAAGGCACTAAACAAATATTTATGCAGCTTCTTATTTACTCTGAAAAACACCAAGGTATTCATAACCGAACTTAAGATTTTATTTTCATTAATACCAGTTATTTTCATCCACCACTTTGCCCATTTCTCTTCAAACAAGTCCAAAAAACACAAAGGCTTAATTTGAAATGTTAGTTATATAATTTTACTATACCAATTTATATTTCATTTTTAAAACTGTGCCACTTAAAAGGTTAGTATCACTCAACCTTTTTCTACTTAAAAATTACATTGAAAATTATTGAATAAATTCTACGATACCTTTCACTCGACAACTTTTCAATTTGTACTTAAGAAAAAAGGTCGTGAAAAGGTGCAAGTGGGTGCTTGAGACAACACCTTCTGCTCCGCTGGATGCTGGAGCTGAGATGATGGATGCATTACAGGCTCGATACGAAGTGCTATTTTAACGACATTTGCTGCAATGCGCAATATTATTAGCTATAGTTAGGAAGGTGTATGTAGATGACCCAATTAATGGGATTAATTATGAAAGCATTCCCACTTCGAAGTACCTATGGGACCGCTCGAATACCTAGAACAGCTTCTGCTCTGTATTCAGCCCAAATAGAACTCGGATGCTCTGATTTCTAGAGGACTAGATAGAAACGAAAAAGTGGAACATATGAGTTCTCATATTATATCTTTTGAATGGGAATAGGAATTCCGTAGGGATTATTTTATGACAAAAGAAATTTTTTTAATTACACTTAAACCTAGGAAATTGCAAAACTTATAGACTAAATTAAACAACATGTATACTTTATCTGCAAAATTTATTATTATATGTGTATTGGATTCATCTATAATAGGATTTCTCGATCCCGGTTATTAAAAATGTTTAACCTTTCCTCATAAACCTCCCTAATATTTTCCCACAACAAGAATCAAACTGTGAAAGTTCAAAAGTTTTAATAATTTTATTGATTCGCATTCAGTTAAGTTAATAAAATTAAAATGAGATTTGCATTCACTGAATATTATGATAATTGGTATATGAAAAAGAAAGTAAATTTCATGGAATTCATATTTCGAACAATTTTAAAGCCTTTCGTGCTTAAATAGCTTTTTGTCTTAAAGTCTGTGAACCTTTTTGTTTTTAAATATTAAATAACTTCTTATTAATTTTGTACTTTTTTTAATAGCTAGCTCTTTTTCATACATACATACAATTAATTGACAATTTTATATTGAACCAAAGGTTATTAACAGTTCCTCAAAATACGAATTTGAAATTTACATCAACAGTGCATCAGATTGTAATTTTTTTTATTCATGCAAGAATTGAATTGAAAATTCTGCGAGGCTAGCTACGTTTCAGGACTGAATTCTTTGGGGTTAAGGGTACTACAAAGAAGCAATATTTTAAATTTCATACGTCTAGATGGAATAGTTACCAAGATACGAGTGAGTGACTGAGTGAGGGTACTTCTAGGGCTTTGAAATTTGGAGCATAGATAGTGTAATTGATAAAACAGACCAAACTTGGCAAATTTTTATTAAAGAACTGAGCAATATTGAGAACCTTGAAATCTTGCCAAGTTTGATCTGTAAATTTCTCAACTCACACAATATTTTTTGCGCTTATCAAAACACTGCATAATTTCTACATTTCAGTTTTTTGTTCATATATAACAACTCTTGACGAGAAATTAGCTTGTTTTTAACATATGTGTTTATGGCGTCATTGCAATTTAATATTATTTTTAGAAAATTTCAGCATAACAATGCTACTACTTACTACTTTTAAAAATAATTCTACAGTTAAAGTAACTGCCACTGATAGTGTTGTAAAAGTAAAAGTACTTAAAATATTACTTTTTAAGATTCAATATGGGCAAATGGTCCACATGTTGTGGGTTTATTTCTTTCAGAAATTGTGTCAGTCACATTGAGTAGAAATAATACGAAGAGGCAGCTCAGCTGTGACTTCATTTCATCTAGAAAGGGACCTTCAATCTCAGTCGCGTTTTTCGAAAACTCAAGGAAAGGCCTCTCCGATCAAACCGATCTTGGACTTGCGATGTGGTGCGTGTTGGCGCTTACGCCGCGTCGGTATCACACACACCGCGCGCCAATTAAAATCGTCCATTACTTTTTCATTTTTTCCGAGATAAAGCGAAGAAAATGTTTCTCCATCGCTTCCTGATGTTTTCGCATAATTACAGACGTCGTCGGCGGCGGAGGAATTTTATCAGGCGAGCAGATTAGATCGATTTCCCTTTCGGAGACCGCGCGCGCGCTTTGTCTCGTGGAAGTAATTTAGCGCAATTATTTACTTGAGGAGGCATTGGATTCTGTGACGAAACGGGTAAACAAAGCGACGGTTATCACCGGGACGGGGAAGCGCTAGCGGCTAGAAGACTGGGGCTAGAAAATAAACAGAGCCCCAGAGCTCCAGCGCGCGTATTTGTAACATCGGGCAATGAGCGATTTTTATTGGGTTTTTATTGATTCGAATTTGATTAGATCGGAATGCGGGTTCAAGGTGATGCCAGCCAGCGAGCGAACACAGCGCGGATAGCCGCGCGTTTCGTGAAATAATTTTCCGAATCAATTCCATTAGAGCTCATTTGTTCGCATCACAACGAGCCGTTTAATTTGCTCGCGTCTCGAAAAAACAAAAACATTTAAATGGTAAAGCAGTTTGCTTGAGCCCCGCGCAGAAATTGGCGGCTGCGAAATCGCGGTGCATTTTCGCAAAGAGAGTGGAACAGAAGCGCCTCTGCCCGCGGCGTCGTCGTCGATTGCGCCGCGTTGTAGGCGGTAAGGTCACGAAGCGATCTGCAAAAGTATGGGCAGGGTTGCCACCACTGAATGAAAATATGGTAAATTTTTACGAAATCAAAACAAAACTGATAAATTTAAAGAAATTAAAATAAAAATGTGCATAGAGATTTTCAGCACTACTGATTACTTTTTAATAATACCAAAAATGTCATAAACAATAAATTGAAGAATACTAAAATACTATACAATTTTTTAACTAAATTAAGGGGGCAACACACCTATGACCCCATTCAAAATTTTATCATTTTTGAATTCCAGATTTGGCCGACCAATCTTAGAATAGTTACTTTGATATGGTCTCCTTATTATTAACGTCGTCGTATTAAAATGTACAATTTTATGAAGCATACTTTGGCGCTTGAAAATTCTCTCTCTTGCATTTAAGCACAATTTGTAAAATACATATTATTTCGAATTATAAATAAAAGCAGATATGTATACTACTGGAACCAGAATTGAAAAGCTTTGGTGGCTGAGAGTAGAAAGACGACCGCAAAGGATTAATATACAATATTATTAATAAGAAACTATAGTAAGAAGTGTGGAGTCACACTAACCCCAGGCTCTCGAAGAATGTTCACTCTGTTACACTATCAGACTATAACTACTTATTTTTCCTGCACAAATCTAAATCTAGACAGTTCTGCCTCGTAGTTTGATCAAAAGTTTTGACCTGACTACCATAACTTGCGGAATGTTAGGATCGTACAAATTTTATGGGATGTTCAAAACCCCTGTGTAGGGTCTTAACGTTAAACCTCCTTCAGTACCACTCCAAATAACACCTAAGTCAATTATTGAAACTACAAATGTTTTGTATCAGCCTAATTTTTCAAATCTGTGTAAATTAATCAACGATATTTGCTAAGTTTGATTATTGAATTTTTATACTAAC
This sequence comes from Eutolmus rufibarbis, assembly GCA_963920795.1. NCBI lineage: Eukaryota > Metazoa > Arthropoda > Insecta > Diptera > Asilidae > Eutolmus > Eutolmus rufibarbis. The sequence continues at coordinate 9,909,405 of OY987206.1, forward strand.
CTTGTTATTTATGAGGAAAAATAATTAAGGTATGTATGTATATAAATAAAAATACATATACGTAAGTTATGATTTGTAACATTTCAAGTTACTGCGATTTTTAAAGTTACATGCTTTTCAGGAAGAGTGGTAAATGTAAGATTTCGGTTATAAATAGTGATAAATCTACCACAATTGTCGTGAAGTGGTAACCCTTGTTCGAGAGTTGGCCGCTCGCCGAATTGGCGAACCTAAGCGGAAAACGAAAAAAATTATGTAAGACGAGAGGGGCACGCACCTCGAGCCAGCCTAAAGGAGCTGTTGACGTATTTTTTCGCAAAAATTGCTGGAAAAAAAATGAAATATTTTCAATAACTCAACTGGTGACACTCGTCGCGGATTCCGCGAACATCTGTAGTGCGGCGGCGCCAATTGATTAAACATGGAAAGGTATCTCCGGAGATGAGGAGGAGGTTGTCGACTGGCTGAGGCTGAGGCTGTCGCTGCGAGTTGCGCTGTGACTTGTGAGGTGAGCCCCACCGATCCTCCGCCCCAACCGCCGCCGTTGCACCGCTCCTCGCCGCACACAGGTTTTACAAAGCACCCATTATGCGCCCCGCACGGCGAATACTTTCAACTCCTCTTTCTTGGCGCTGCCGCTGCAAAGGTCGAGTTTGTGTGATCGAAAAGTTTGCGGCTGTTCTGTTGTTCGGCTCGGGGAGCAAGGCTTTGTGAGAAACTACGATCGGAATGTTGAATATGGAAGAAATTAGGTACCTACATTTGTACAGGTTTTCCTTCGGCCGCTCGGACTCCGCCACCGCCGCCGCACTGATGAGAATATTGGCCTATGACTTGAACGAGGCCTGCAAAAACCGAGGCAAAATGGTTCCATTCAATTGGAAGAAAATAAAATGCCTCGGATGCATGTCCCCACGGCGCAGTGTCTTCCTGGGTTAAATCATGACTTGGATGCCGATGCCCGTTTTTCCATTTTACTTTTTTTTATATTCATATTCATAAATGTTACGCAATTTCTCAGGCAGTAAAGTCGTTATGTAAAAAAGTAAAGTTCAACCGCAACTGAGAGGGCAACTACTTTGGACCACTTTTTGGCAGTATAATTCTATCAATTTTCTTGGTCGGTTGAGGAAATGGTTCGAAAGAGGCCCAATTTTTCTTTACAACCGTTGCAAAATTATAATGAACCATAAACTGTTGCGGTAACATCCACTGTAAAGAGAATTATAAGATAAGGCGTTTCGTCACTCCTTAATTGGCTTATGATGACAACCATCACTAATTTATTATGAGAAAAATTCAATTTTTAGCCATGCTAAATGGAATATTACGTGATAGAAAACAATTTCTAAATTATGAAAGGGCTCGATCACAATCCTCAGTAGGTCAGGTACGTGCATTTTGAAAATTTTCACTTCCGGATTGAATTGGAATAAAATATTTTTATTTTAAATTGGCACACAGTAAGCGCGCCACCTGCCGCAATATTTGAATACTATTTTCTTAATTTAGCACGAAATTGGGAAGTGATAACTCCATATCCAAATTCAGTTGAAATGTGGGTCGAAATTGAGAACAGAGCCGAAATTCTAAATTTCGCCGCAGTGTGTCAGGGGTATTATGGTTGTGATACGAATTATTTGGAAAATAAAAGAATGAAAAAATGTTTAGTTATTGCTTTTGTTATTTGTCGTTTACGATATTTTTATCTTGTGATCCAGATATTATTTTTTGTTTGGACGAACAGAATTTATGCTCCTGGTTCTCTTCGTATGTAAACAGTCAAAAACTTACGAACAAATTAAAACTATTTACTTTATTTTATTTGAGTCTCCCTTTAGCATCCTGTGGAGCTCTTTAAAAACTCAAGGTTAAATCCGAAGAAAAATACAAAGTGAAAAAAGAGCAACTCAAAATATAAAACAATTAGGTACTTTGGATCCACTCGACTTGTTCTTCTATTGTCGAAGACGGCAAAAAAGGTGTAAACTTTCTCGCTTGTCCGCGACTATTTAAAAGAAGGCACCTTCTTCGGTCCGAGAAAAAAACTGAAAAATTCCAATTTTCTTGGGAGTGACGACGAAGAGCAATAAAATCGCTCGTAAATTTTCCCACTTGCGAGATTCGGTGCGTTAAGCCAATTATTCGTCTGAGGACAAGCGATAACAAGAGCTAGGAACCAGCAAGTTCCCATATTTCGCGCTGAATTTGACGGGTTTACGGTCAACTCTTAACGACCAAATCAAAGAGAATCAGCGAAAATTTGCATACTGCTGAAGATTGGCTGCCTGGTTGACCTCAATAAATCTCGCTGAGAGCCTCCTCTTTAAGATTTGTTGAGGTTGCGACGAGTGTTGAATTTGCTCACGTTGAATGGCACATTTCCAAAAACCATCGACAAATTTACGAAAGTATGGTCCACTCCCTTGACCTTCTGTGACCCGCGCAGCAGGGCGGATTCGCGCTAGAAGTGCATTCGGATTTTTCGCGCCAAAACGACAGCGTCTTTGTTCGAAAAGATCAGCTCAAATGCGCCTGCGCTGCCCGCTGACTGCAAATGAGCCAGAATTTACCTTGAGTGTATATTGTTTTTCCTGAAAGTGATCGAAATTTCAAAACATGAATGAGCGGAAGAAGCGAACACCGCGCCGCTCGAGCCCCTGAATCTTGTATCTTTTCCGTTGAGACCATAATCCGACTTTAAAAAAAAAATCGACAGGAGCGTGATTTCAGCCTCAGTACTCGGTTCCGATCTGGAACACCTGACACTGACACGTTATCGCGCCAGACCCGTCCGAAATTGTTCGCAATCTTCTTGTTAATGAGATTTTCGAGAATTGATAAACCAGTCGTGCGTTGAATTTGTGTAGAACATCGCGTGGTGCTTGCGAAATTTTAAGTTGAACCGAGAGCAATTGAATATTAAGCAGCCTCGCAATGAAATTTGCATCACCCGTTTTCTGCTAATTGTACGCATACCTCGTGTGACTCAAATATTTGATGCAACTGACTGCGGAGTTATGTTTTTGTTCCTTCTTCCCGCGCTTCTCAGTCGGCGCGGCGCGCCACCGCCGCAAGCGTTTGCGTTTGATTTCGCGATCTTGTTGCGTTTGGGCGAACAATGGCATCAACACCCACAGCTGAACTTTACTTTTTTCTTGCCGCTACGCAGTTTGATCAGTGCTTCGGTTGCAACAGAAGTTTTGCAGTTTTTCGAAATTGAAAGTTCTTGCATGTTTGAGGCCATGCAAGAGATAAGAATCGTTCTGGTTTCGAGCCAATAGAACTATTTTGCTTTCCAGTTGCGTTTAGATAGATGTCTTTCGACACCATTTTTTCTGCATTCCGCAATACAGTTCCGCTTTATTAACCTTCGTTGTCTCTTACTTAATAGGCTCTTTAATAGATTTCGTTCTTTTATAATATCTGAGCTACGTCACATTCAGAAGAATGAAAAGCTTGTTTTGAAATTTTCAATAATATGTGTAAAGATAGGGAAAATACAATTAATAAATGTTCATCAAAAATGTGAAGCACACCGGAAATAGTGGAATTCGATAGTAGAAACACCTACACTCCATTAGCTAAAATAAAGATTGAGTTAAAAATTTAAATGAAGATTTTATCGAATCACTGATTTCCTAATTCATCCATAATTATGTCGCTGAGCGCGACGAGAAAAGAGTGAAGATTGCAAACCTCCCAGATAGAAATTAGAAACAGTTTTTCCTCACTTTGAAATCGTGAAAAAAAACTGATGCAAATGAATACCGCAGAATCAGAACTGTTTTAAAAGGAAAATAGGGAGAAATTTTGCAGGAGTGATTAAAAAAACTGATTAAAAATTGATTTTAAATTGATTCCTAACATCAGACATATTATTTATTGATCGAGTCATAGACACGATGGAAATCAATTTAAAACTGATTCTGGTTCAGATGATTCAGTATTAAATAAATGATTCTGTAGAACCGTGCATGGGGGCCGCGACTGCATTGATGGCGGGCCACTGGACCTTAGGGTTGGAGGTTCGATTCCAACCAGACAGCCTGGGGACCTATTCACGAATTGAATTCGTTAGAAATTTGTCTCGAATCCAACTTCATGATATTCATGAATTCGATAGTCGTCGAAACGTCAATAGTTACAATTAATGACTTTATATACTTTCTTAAATATAGTTTAGAATCGTCCTTGAGTCAACAAAAGGCTAGAAGTAGTGAATTATAAAATTTAAAGGTATAAATTATTTTATTGAGTATCAAAAATTTAAGTGGAGTTATTCCAATAGGCATCACATTTTTACATACGACTTTAACCTCGTCTGTTATTATTATCCGCAATTTTGCTCTTGATAGACGAACATAAAATTGTCTGGCAAACAAATTAGAATGAGGACTTATAGAAATGAGATTTGCACTGGACTTTAGAATAACAAATTAGGTGTAGGTAGAAAAGTTAAGTACCTAAATACACTACAGAAGCAGTGTAATTGTACTGGACAAGGATAGGCGCTCCAAAAGGTGGTCTTCAGCAAAATTTGAAGTGCTATTTAAAAATTGAAAGTGGACTTGCCGAGAACAGGGCAAGTAGTGATGAAGTCACCGAAAACGAAAAGATCAGCACAAAATCGACTCTTGGTCTTTGCCAGGTAAGCCCCAAAGTCGTCAGAGCAGTGATCGGAAGCGATCGACCAATGGTATGTAGTCCCATAAAAAGAATTTCGCCACATATTGGGGGCCCGAACGTAATGAGCAATTTCATCCGCTGGACGGTAAACAAAAGCGGCCAGCTCGTGACCGATTAAGCGGGCCTTCAATAAATACACTTTACTCGAGCCATATTAAAGCAATTAAAATGTGAGTTATGAAAACAATTTCTGGGCTCAAAAACGGCGAAGAAAAATCCACACATTTCCCCTTTATGTGGTGTGCGTAGAGATCAGCGCAGCGGAGCGCTCCGGCCCCGTGTTTACTCAAAAAATTCTTCAGCCGTTGAGACAACGGCAACGGCCTAACAAAGACCCCAAAAGCAAACGACCTTCACAGCCGTTGGCCTGCTGCACGGAGCCGCTGGAGCCCCACAGCCAGCAGAGATCTTGGCGATGCTTTAAAAGTTGCGGAAAATAATCTGGAAAGGGAGAAGAAAGCATCCGTGGTTCGATCTCACTTGGGCAAAAGGCGCAAAAAGAAAATAAAAACTTGAAGAGGAAAAAAAGGAAAACGATCTGCGACAAGAACGGCAAGACAAGCAAAAAGGCAAAAAAAACGAGAATTAGTAGAGCTGAATGGCGGATTTCGTTTCGTTTCGTCCGCCCGTCCGCCGCAATGCACGAGGGATTCCGGAAAATTGGCGTCGCGGCGTCCTGGGAATTTCATGGCCGAAATGCCGATGTTATTCTTATGAGTTTTGAATGAGTTCTTCACGGGTTAACAACGCGACAAATATTCAAATTGAACCAACCGCAGCATCCGTCAAAATCGGGGCCCCGTAAACCAAAGTGAAGTTGCTCGCAGTCGGCATGGCAGTGCTTCGGGCACCAACACCGCGAAAGAGGTGGCCAGCGACAGCGGAGCGATGATTAACAGCCCGAACTCGGCCAGCGGATTGCAATTTAATTTCCATGCTTTTTTGTGATAATGCGAGCCCCACGGGCGCTCCTTACCTGGCAAAAGGTGTCTGCTCCACTTCGTAAATCTCGTTTATGTCATCCTGCACCAGTAATCCTCTGAGGCGCTCCTCAGCGACTTCGAGCAGGCCATCACCCGTCGGATGAATCCCGTCAGCGAGCATCTGTGGTCCGAGTTTTGTGTTTTCCCCCCGGATTTTATCACGAATCCACAGCAGAAAAACTCTAAATAACAAACTGTAACAGCTTCAAACAAGGCACTCTTCGAAACGACCGATTGCTAAGCATCCAGTTCATATAGCTAAATAGAAATTAGAACGAAAACACACCGCGGAGCTGCATCCGATCGCACTTCTTAACTCTCGCTGCTTAGGGCCATTTTGAGTTTCCGCATAGTTTTTACCGAATTGCGACGACTGCTGGCTGATAACTGGCCACGGACGACGGCTGGTGTCAGTTTCTCGATTAATTTCAGTGTACCACGCCCGCTCGTTTACAGACAAAACTTAAATTTTGGCTTTCGATCGCTGCGTTCTCGAATCGCACACACGCCCCTTTCTCGGCTTGCTCAGGAATTGACTAAACCGTGGCTCTGACAAACTGACCGAAGAAGTGTACTACTTCAACTTCTCCCCTGCGGCCTGCTCCGCTTCACGGTTGGAACACTTTGCGCGCTTCCACTGGATTCAGCCACATATTCAGCGCTGCTCGGGAGAACTATAGCCGACCGCCCTGCCAGATCAACACCGCCTGGAAGCTTCAGCTGTTCTACATTGAATTACCCCGCCATGGTATTTTTTGTTCGAAGAACGAAATATTCTCGTAAATAATTACAAATTGCATCCAGCGACATTATGAACTCGTTTACAAATTTAAATTTAGCGAGATTTTAACGCCTTTCTCGAAATTCAAAAATCAAAACGAGAAGTAGAACACTTTCCAATGTGAAAAGGGTCTTACTGGAATTTCTGTTCGAATTGGGTCTTCCCAGTAAGAAAGAATCACCCTCACGATCTTTCTAACCAATTTGTTTACAGCGGCAAATTGTAGAAATTATGATGAACAAATAAAATTTTTATTTTGTTGGTCTGCAAGGAAAATATTCGAAAAGTACGCATACTAACAATTTATTAATAATTTTGACTAAATTATATTTTCCCAGATTACAAATATATAATAGTACTTTAATGAGATTGTGGTTATTAGCTATAACTTTAAAGTTTAAAAATAATTGTTCCGATGGTACAAATTTTCTTTAATATCTTTGATACTATAAATTTTCATAAGCAAAATAAACGTGCTATTTTTCTACATTCCTTACAATTATAGTTGGTGAAATACAGGGAGTAGCATAGACTACAGTGTACAGAAATAAACCACTTTTTTTAAATGTTGCTAAATCAAAATCTTTTATGCTAACAAAACGAAAGGAGTTGTAAATCGAAACCCCATGTGGCATATCTTGTCTGGAGCGAAAATCGGTTTTATAGAGTGAGCACCACAAGCACAAAATAAAATAAATTTGCTATGATTTACACCAACTTTGTGTCAAAACCTTATTCCAAGAATTGTTTTAGTTAACGATCTGAAATTCGTATGTGCCATTTTGCAGTTTCAAAATATGTGCCATAAAAAAAGATCAAACTAAAACCCTTTCACTGGACGCTTCTTAAACTGGCGATTCGCAAACAATTCGACTCTGAAGCAAAAGACGAGCAAATCTTTTTAAGCAACATAATTGTCGCTATCGTTAAACGTAACAAATATCATTTTTTGCATGTTTCTCAAAAGAGTAATTATGTATATCTCCTCAAAACAACAACTAAAGATCCGAGCACATTTTTTGCATTTAAAGTAGCACACAAATTAAAAATTATTTTTAAAAAATTACTACGTTAACGACAGCCACGGAGATTACTCAAATGTTTGTGAAAAAAAAAGTAAATAAATCGGACCATAAAAGTTAAAGTTTTCGATGCCACCCAGATCGAAAAAAGTTAATGTTGTTTGATGTGCTTTGCTCTTGATCACCTCTCACTGTGCCTTTTCAACAGATAAAAACTTAATAATAAACTTAGCTGTGATTTTAAATCCTGTAATATTTAAATTAAGATTTTTAAAAATATAGTAAAAAATAATAGTTTGCTCACAGCCAGATCGATTATTTATTTACAGAATAAAATTACCAATCTATTGAAAAATCTGCTCTTAATGGCCTCCTCAACAATGTTATTGATCTTTTTGGAGTCCCTAGATAGAAAAGTTTAGTTTTGTTTAGTCCGTCTGTTTCCATAGTTTTTCTCAGAGATTGTTTAGCGTTGGGAGTTAAAATTCGGCATAGCAATAATATTTCAATATATGCAACATATGTACATATTTCTCAATTAAAAAATATTTTCAAAAATTTAATTAGTTTTGTTACAACCGGACAAGAATAATAAGAAAATATCGAAAATTAATAGAATTTTCCAAAGCGAGAAAATGGATTTCGATTTTTGTTAAAGTTTTTTTTATCTTTAAAATATAATATTACTAAAAACAAATGACTTTGTATTATCATGGTAGAGGCAATTGGGCTCAATTACTTTAGACAATCTTGAAAAATTAGGTTAGTCAATTCGCTTTTCTTCTTTTACCTACCGTGTACGCAAACTCATTATTCGGTTATATATTTTTCTTTTACACTGCAACAATGTAAAACTTTTTGTGCAAATAAAAGATTATTCAAAAAGTTCAATCGTTAGATCTACGGCCCTAATGTAAAAGTTCTAAAAATTATCATAGTACAACGCTATGTTAAAGTTTTAGGTTGAAATTCTTTCAGTACTATATTAATATTATTTTATATTTATGGTTTATTTCATTAAGTACTATCTATACTATAGGATAACTAAAACACTACTTTTCTTGAAAATCTTAGAAACTGTTTTCAAAGTCATCCATGGTAGCGAGAAAAATCCACTGAATGTCACAAAAAACTCACCCTGGAAAGAAACAAAACTAGCATTAAGACTCAAATCTAAATTTCAATGTTAAAAGATTAAAGCAAAACATTTCGGTGAAGTTTTGGCTATTACTTTTTTATATTATTTATTGTTTATTAAATTTTCCTTCGTATTTTTTAGTTCTGTGGATTAATTGTGTGGCTGCCAACGACTATTTTGGGTGCATTGACACCAGGTGGTACATGTTGAAATCTTTGAGATCTTAGGACATTGAGGAGCATCTCAAAGAAAGATGAATGGTGGGCGATGACAATTTTTACATCTCCAGCCTTGAAATACGCTCCCCAATAAAAAGACAAATTTTTGGTCGTTAGTCATTCAGCGGGAGGTTGGGAAGATCGCGACGGTATCTTAACTATTTTGGGCAATCCATCAAAAATTGTCCCTAAATAGAGCGGCCGATGCACAACCGTCGCCGGCGCGCCCAACTCTCCGCGGCGCGGACTTTCTATTTCCATCAGCACTATCAGGTCTACTTTTAGCGAAATGCAATAAATAAAGGTTAAGGCAGGAATAGTGGTGCTGTTGTGGTTTCTTTGACATAACTGCAGCTAAATTCTCCAACTAATTAAAGACATCTCGAAATAGGCCTCCTCGGCGGCGTCTCAATGCACCGCTCCACGGCGATGCAAATCATCGAATATTACGAGTTACGAGTCAATTGCCCTGCCGCTGGCCGGCCGGCTGCATCTCGTCGTGCGCACTCACATTCAATCAAAGTCGCGCGCGCAGCCCTAGCCCCAGGGCCCCCGGAGCAGCCCCGGCCCCATCCCGCGGACTGCGAAAATTGTTCGCTTTTATTACGTAACGAGCAACGGCCGGCGCACTGCCGGCTTCCCGCTCAACGACGACGACGGGCCTATTTCAGAGCCCTAGGGCTTGTCGCGGGGACGGAGACCAGTTGACACCAAAATTTAAATTTAGGAGGCAAAATATTTTGCTCTATGCACTGAGAAACATTTGTAAATTTTTTGGATGCCAAACCTTAACAGAATTCCATCAGCGAAAATAGCACGGACCGGCTTTTCTTAGAATAGACGAAATATTTGCAGCGCCTGCTCATATTATTGTCGCTGGCGATGCACTCGTGGTGCATTGGAGTGATTGCACTTATCGGGAACGCCGCACCGGTCCAAGGGGTGCTTCCTTCTTCAGAATGATCCGCGACAGGAAGGACCGCAGCGGAGCCAAACATCACAATTTTATAAGGTTCAACATTTCCGACTATGGTATTGACCTTTTATTTATAAATGTTGTCTATAGGTAAAAATGGCACCAATTAATCGAAAAGGTACAATAACCGATTAATTTGATTTGATTAATCGAATAATCATATTTTCCCTTTTGATTAATCAACAATTAATCGATTATTTTGAGAAATATCCTTTGTATGTTTGGTGAGTTGTATGTCTTTTTTATTTGCTTGCACATTTCAATATCAAATTGAACTAGTGGCTATTGGACATTACATATTAATCGATTATTTCTTTGCGATTTTATTTCAATACAATTATTCTGTCGCGATTGATCAAATGACTGATTATTCGCAAATTTTATCCAACTCTTTGTCTGTCTCTGTCTGATCATAAATCTTCATCCACATACAGACAGACAAATCAAATGGGCAATATAAAGATAAACGGATTTTTATGTTATTTTTCATTTCAGAGAATAAGAAAGGCAATTTATATGTACTTTGTAGACTACGCAGAAATAAAAATAAGTAACATTTCAATTAATAACATAAAATACACTGATGACTCTATGATTATTGCGAAACATATAAAAGAACTAAACATAATACTGGAAAAGGTAGATCGTAGCAAAAATAAATACTAAAGATCTGCATCTCCAAGAAAAAATTCATGATACTTGTAGTATAGAAGAGACGCAATCTTGGAGTTAAATCCACTAAATAATGAAGAAAATAGAAAGTTTATATTTTCAAATATTTGGATACGTTGCTTAATTGTCCCTCTGCCTCTCTACCTGAAATTAGAATTCGAATAGAATAAACTAAAGGAGCGTTCTGAAAAATGAAGAACATTTTATGTGGATGAGTTCTGTACAAAATGACGCAAAAGAAAATAAAAGCCTTTTAAATTTTGTTTTTTCGAAGAGTTTTAAAAGTTTCATTGAGGGACAGAATATTAAATATTGATATGAAGAGAATGAGAAAAAAAAGAACAAAAATATACCAAACTTAGTCCGTCTTGAGCCAGGCTCAAGCTAGGCTTAAAATTCAAAATTGCGTATCTAACGCAGCTTGCATTATACATACAAATTATATAACTATGCATGTAATACTACCAAAGTAACGAAAACAAATTATAAAGAAATAGTCTAAAATTAAATTTTATGCAGTAGATTAAATTAACCATTCAAAAATCTTTATGCTTTTTATTTTTTTCCAAACACGATTCTTTATTCTCTTTACCATTCAATAAATATCGTAAAAACACATATTTTCGTAAAATTATTTAAAATTTTAAAGCCTAGTTCGTTCAACCGATAGAACTTTAATAAATATATAAAATTTTGTTCTGCATATTTTTGACTATTCAGATTTGTTCTAAAAAAAAATCAAAATTTTAACTAAGTCATGTCTTCAATTTGGAAACATCTAATGAAATTAATAATACAACTACAGAAATTGTCTCATACTCTACTCGATATGTTTATTTTTATTATTTGTTTCTCCAACCATTCGTGATACGAAAAAAATTATAATGACATTTTTTGTTCGACATCAAATTCTCTGCACAATCCTTTAAAACCTCAAGTTCATAAGATTAATTACTTTAAAAACCGCTGATCTCTATATAAAATTATTAAATAGTAACAATTTCTCCCACAATCGCCATTTCGTTGGATTTTAGTTAGAGCATCTCCAGAACTAAGAAAGAAAAATTGTTTTTAGAATTGTTGCAAACTTTAAGTACCTATTTATTGAATTAGTTCTTGAGTAGAATAACTGCCGACTTCCTAAATTCTAAAATATAATTTACTTTGTATTTAAAAAACAAAATTACAACTAAATTCAGATTTTCAAAAATGTAAAAAAATAATAACTTAAAAACTGTCCTTAACTGCTCCAAATTGTGTTTTGCGCTGATATTGGAAACAATATTAAATTAAATGTTACAAGATGTAAATTTCGTTAAAGTATAAAAAATTGGAAACACGAAAACCTTACCCATAACAATAAAAGTGAGTAGTTGTAAATGCATAAACGCTTTTATTCAATTTTTACATCTTCTAGTCATACATACATGCTTATGATGTAATTAGTTGGTGAGAAATAAAAAAGTGGACAAGATGATAGCGTTTTGAGGCGTGTGATGCGCCAAGCTAATCATCGCCTGCATGCTATTAACAAAAGTTAAAGTACAACGAGGTTAACTTAACTATTGTTTTTATTTTTTAAACAAATGTTCGCAGTAATTCACAAGATTCTTCACTCAATCCCTACACTGATTAAAACCAAACCTAATCCTGTTCGCACATTGGCTATTACCTCGCACGCGTGGGCGTCCTATTCAATTTGATCTCCCGCACTTAAAATTAATATCAATTTAACTAAAATGAGAGGAACAGCAATGGTCGGCGCTAAGGTAGACTATATATAGATATAAAAATAAAACTTCTCGCTCCAAAGGTAGACGTAGAGGACAGTGTAAATAAAGGTTGATCGATGATTAAAAAAATGAATTTCGCTTAACTTTTGGGTTAATAAAGGATTTGGAGAATAAGACAATAAACAGGTTCGGCAAAGTATGTTACAGGTACTTTCGGTAGTTTCTTAGTTCACCATGCTCGTCAGTTGTGACGCCCTCAACGGCGGCGGCAGCTGACTCGAAGGATGGTGGCTCTGAGATCATACCTGGGCTGGGAGGATCGACAAGGCGCGAGTCCCGTGGGTTTTTGCGCCTGCCGCGGCCCCTCCCAGTTAGTGTGCCCGTGGGTCTGCCTTTTCGAACGCTGTCTGTGACGTGCGGCATCATCGCCTTCTTCCCGGGCCGTCGTTTTCTTCGCTTTTTGTTCCCGTACCGCGGATCGTAGTCGTACTCATCGTCCGCTGGAGATTTGGGCTCTTCTAGCGCGTCTATCTCGTTCATGTCCATTTCGTCGTAAAACCACTCTTTGGGTAATTCTTCTTTTAAGTGCTGACTATCTTTGCTATCTGATGTGTCTGCTCCACCCAGCGACGAAGACTCTTCTAAAATAGTTCCATTGAAATCCGAGTCTCCATCCACACCTACCTCCCTTCGCAGCGACTGAAAGGGCCTTTCTGAATATCTGAAACAATAAAAAAATGTTTTATAGAACAGCGACTTAATGCAGAGTGGAGTTCATTTCCTTTAACACCTAAGCCCGTCAAAATCCCAAAATCAAATTTGGTTTTCCTCTAAGTTAAGTATAGACAATTTTCTGAAACAAACTTGATTTTACTTATCCCATATTTTAATTAAAGAGTGATGAAATAAAGGTTGTTAACTATTATTTAGTTTTTGGAATCAGAATAAGATAAAAAGAAAATAACCTTGCATATCTCGAAAAATTCCGAAGGTCTAAAAAGTACAAAACAATTTTTAATTTAAAATTTACAGTTCTTGATACAATTTGATTGTTCAGATCGGCGAACTTTTAAAATAGACCACCGGATTTGAAATTAATTACTCCTTCATACCGATTTGTTGTGAAATTTAACAATTAAAACAACAAACTGGATTGGCATATTACTGAAGCTGTAATTTAAAAATGCATATGTCTGGCAGAATTTAGCCACTAGCAGTGAATATTGGAAGTGGTGCTAGCAATAACAATACAAATTAATTAAATTAGTAAAACAATACATATGATCAAAATCGGTGTAAACTTATTTTATTTAGAGAGAGGTATAGCTTACTCTTTAGTAACAAGATTTTTCAAAACATTCATCCGATAAAGTATGCCTTGGAGCAATTATTGAAGAAAAAAGACGTTAAACTGGTACAGAAGACGCTAAACCAGTGAAGAGTTTGTTTGAAAATAAGTGAACAATTAACTGCTCGAAGCTTTTAAGCATGATTAAGTAACAAACTAACTTTTTACTGGCACTGGGAGATTTCCAAGCTCTGAAAATTATATCCATGATGACTATATTAAATTAAATTTTCAGAAGGTTCTATATCCAATGCAATTTTGACCTTAAAAGTCTCTTTTAGCTGTCGAGTGGACTGAAATTCGACTACCGTAAAATAATTCAAAATTTTCGATGCGATAAACCAAATTCTTTGCTTCACCCATTACGGCCCAGTTTTGGTTTTTTAAAAAAATTGAAGAATTGGATGTCAGGATTTTTTAGAGTATAAATCTTACAAACAAATTAAAAAATAAAATTGTAAAACTGTCCTTAGAAGGGCTTAAAAATATATAAATATTTGGAATTAATCGTCAAAGTATGATTTAATTACTAGTTGATCCAAAGGAGATAGAACTCTAGAATGTTAATCGACGCAAACCGTCAAATAATGAAACAATTAAAAAATTTTTTTTTCTCAACAATTCCACTGAACCCTTACAGCCAAGTTGAAACGAGCCACAATTATTTACAAATGCTCTATTTCCAAGAATCTGTTTAGACCGATAAACCTTTACAAATAGAAATAACGAAGGCAGCGTTGTTTGTTTATTGATACCAAGGAAATGGTATGTAAATTCACTGTGGATCAATAGACTGATTTCATTATCTTTCCTCATTTGAGGTACAGAAATCGGCCTACGAGGCGTTTTGCGTTTATAATTTTCATAATTTGATATCACACGATACTACAAACAATTGGAAAAAGTTGCAACATATTTCTTACGTTAAATATCGAATGATCACAATGAATGCAATAATTGCTTCTTGTCAAGATATACCACTGCGATAGAATTCGGATTTCACTCATCAGCGAATTTTTGCAGATCGAAATTTGAGTGCCGCATCTTCAAGCGTATTGATCGGAAATATAAGGCAATATGGCCAAAACTGAAACATAAGCAATTTTTTTTCGAAAAACCTTGATTAAAATCAAAAATCTATTATATGAATCAGCCGTTTTGAGTTTTCAAAGTTAAGCTCTCAATTTAAGTTTAAAAACAGTAGTCCCAGTGAGGCTATTTTTTTGAAATTTCAACTAAATTTTGTATAACAGGCCATAATTTTGTGAACATTACGCGTCGGATTTGAAATCAGTGACCCCGTAAATTAATTATTTATTGGAAAATAAAAATATTTTAATTTAATTAAAAATAAAACAGATATAACTACATTTATGGAAACTAAAACTTCCTGTTTAAAGGAAAGGGAGTGTTGGGATTAGACTTTTTTACAATTTGATTTCTAGTCAACTCGACTGAAAATCAACTATCGATAGGATTTGCATTTTTGGATTCAGTGACTTTAAAATTAAACAGACAAAATTAAAATTTCATGCAAATCACCGACCTATCACCTGAGTTGTGCTATGCGAGGCAACAAGAATTAGAGCGACCGCGTAGTACAAGGCGCACCGCAACCTAGCGTTATTGCAAGTAGAAGTTTTACCAATCATTCTTCTCTCTGATTTTTAATGAAAAGTGTGACCTAAGCGTAAAAATTATCAAATCAATTTTTACGGTGGAAGTGACCCAACTTTCTCTACCAGGAGAGGTGACCGCGACCGTTTTCTATCATTTCAACCGACTCGATCAAATTGAGGAGCTTATTGTTAGACTAGTCGCATTAATTAGAATGTAGAAAAGGCGTACGCACTCATTACCTGTACATTTTACTCAAGTACTGTCTGCGGCTCTTCCGCCACCGTGTCGCTGGATATGAATATATTTGACCCTCTCGGAATCCCGGCATCCTCTGCCGTTTATCCATGAACAAATTGGAATGATTCTGTGCGACTCCGGTCTGGGGGTCCAGGAAAGGCAATCGCAGCCTCCGTTCCAGGCATAATCTTGTGTTGAAGTTCGCACTGAACTCGATCGTCTCTCGGTACGTGGGATCCTTCAGAAAGTTCTCAATCTTCTCCAGGTTCGGGCTATTTACGATTTGTATATCTATAGCGGACGTCATTTTGATCGCTTTGCTCCACAGTTTTCATTCATGTAGAAATGGATCTCATCGCAGTCCGTGACAGCCGCTCCAATCGCATAAATTTTTATTCCTTCGCGGTCGGTCGGTGTCTCTGCGAAAATCTTTAATCGGTCTACTCTCCGTCGGGTAACTGACGTACTTGAGGCGGATTAATTAAACACTTGTGTGCACTGAGAGGCCGCAGTGGCTCTATTCATTCTCACATTAATATTTATCGCAATTGCGGCCCGAAACACGGAGTTTTATCGCTTTAACACCGAGCAGTGACAGTGCATCAGTTTTTGACAGTGTTTATACAAATATGGTGGATGGGATATTTGATGTGGCCGAAAATTTCCCTATGGCAAAATGACATTTGTTCGATTGTACTAGATTACTGGGTACAAGACTAAGCAAAACTTATTTGTGAGGAATGCAATTCGCCCATTTTATTATTGCATAAATCATTTTAATCATTTTGTTATTTAATATTAAAATTTTACATAATTTACCACTTTGCGATATATACCACTCGTAACTGCCCATCATTTTATAAAAAGTATTTATCCTGCAGCATTAACCGTTGAATAAAAGTAGAAAAAAAAGTACACTTAAATTATTAAAAACTAAACAGAAAATCCGACTGTACAAATAATTGAAGAGACAAACAAGTTCTAAAATCTAGAATTCTGTTTAAGCAATATACGAGGGCAGTTTGATAAGTTAGTGAACTTTTGAATTTCTCGCGCAGTAATTTTAAATGCAGCACTTCTCCCGTCAGCTGTCATCAATTAATAGACTACTCTAAAATTTTGAGCAAGCTGCGTCATTTAGTTTGTGTTTGACAGCTTTGAAAGCAGACAACCTCGCGAATTTTAACGAAAATGGAAAAAAAGTGAATTTCGTGTGGTGATTAAGCATTATTTTTTGCGTAAAAAAACCATCACCGAAACCAAGGAAAGGCTTGATAAATACTATGGGGACTCTGCACCATCAATTTCAATGGTTAAGATGTGGTTTACTGAGTTCCGTTGTGGTCGTACCAGCACAAGTGACGCCGAACGTTCAGGTCGCCCAAAAGAAGTCGTCACGCCAGAAATCGTCGATAAAATCCATGGAATGATATTGGCCGATCGTAGAATGAAAGTGCGTGAGGTGGCTGAGGCAGTAGGCATCTCAACTGAGCGGGTACATCACATTTTACATGAATATTTAGACATGAAAAAGCTATCCGCGCGATGGGTGCCGCGATTGCTCACACTCGACCATAAGCGCAACCGTGTCACAATTTCAAAGGTCTGTTTGGCGTTGTTCAGCCGCAATCCGAACGAGTTTTTGCGACGTTTCGTTACCGTGGATGCGACATGGATTCATCACAGCACACCAGAAACAAAGGAACAATCAAGACAGTCGGTTTCTCCGGGTGAACGTGCACCAAAGAAGGCTAAGGTGGGAATGCCAGCCAACAAGGTCATAGCCATAGTTTTTTGGGATGCACGTGGTGTCATTCACACCGATTACCTTGAAAAGGGTAAAACGATCACCGGCGAATATTATTCAAAACTATTGGACAGATTCGATATTGATTTGAAGCAGAAACGACCGCATTTGGTGAAGAAAAAAGTGATGTTCCATCAAGCATGGGTGCGTACGAGTGTAGTTACCATGGCAAAAATCCGTAAATTGGGCTACGAACTGCTACCCCATCCAGCATATTCTCCAGATTTAGCCCCCTGCGAATATTTCCTGTTTCCAAACCTGAAGAAATGGCTGGTCGGTAAGAGATTTGAGTCGAAAGAAGAGGTCATCACTGAAAAAAATGCCTATTTTGAGGGCTTCGACAATACCTATTATTTGGAAGGAATAAAAAAATTGGAAAAACGCTGGACTTAATGTATAGAGCTAAAAGGAGACTACATATATAGAGAAATAAAACGCTTATTTGCCGAAAAATATCTCTTATTCAAAAAGTCACTGACTTATCAAACTGCCCGCGTATGCTGAATTTTTTCTTGTTCGATATCTATTTAAAAACTAAAAGGTTTTATAGAAGAGAACTGTTGAATTTGTTAATAGCAACATAAGATTTGACCCTACCCATTATATTTCAAAGCGGAAGCAACACCAATGCATAGTAGTCGATGCTGTGAATTATATAAATAACATGTAAATTCACTTAGTTTTGTGAAATTACATTTTGCATGTAAAATTACAGTCAGCAGGTGAAATATATTTGCGAAATATTGCAAAATTACTTAATATACAAGTTATTAAAGTAAAAAAGATGATTATTTACTTTGAAGACCTAAAAATGTGACCAACTTCCCACCACCCCATGGTATTGCATTGTTTCAACCGTTTCAACTCAATCAACTCGCAAGATTCCTCGACTTGGTGAAGTTAAATAGAAGCTAGTAATAAAACTAAATTACTTGATAGTGCAAAAATATCACAAAACGTACAAAGGATGTATGTAAATAGAGATAGCAACAACTAATCAAATGGGTACAATAATCGGTTAATTCGATTGGTTTAATCGAATAATTATAAATTTTTCCTTTCTATTTATCGGCAATTTATCGATTATTCTGCTAAATATCAAATTGATATTTTGTATGTTTGTGATGCGGTTATGGAAGACAGGTAAACTGGGGAACTTTTGCTGCTACATATGTATATTAATCACTTCTTTCTTTCCGCGATGGTTCTAAAATTGCTGCCACCTTTAGATGTAAAGTGGACTTCACCTACGGATGTATGACTATCCTCATTATGTACATAGATATAATTATAATTTGACTGCAATGTACATTGATTCCTAGAAATTTAAAAGTAATTTTATTCCCACATACAAGAGAGCCTACATACAAATTAAACCGAACCAGATCAAAGACCAATTAATTATTTTCGGATAATATGGATCGGATTAGTTATAATCTGTCTTATATGTAAGTTTGCTTGAATTTGTGAGAGCTAGGAATTATTTTCTATCGTAACTAATTCGCGCAACTGCCCTCGAGAGATATTTAGTTTCTTAGGTCCACTTTTTTAATTTCAACTTTAATGGTATCAAATTTATTTCCTTTAACTTTAATTGCTTATGCTGTAAAAAATAATCGGCCAATTGTCCTAAAATTTAGCGCATTAAAATAGTGTAATAATTTGTTAACTTTAAAAAATACTATATCACTGTTTTTTTAGTAAAAAAACAAGGTATTGTAATAACCAATGCTAAATAAATTCCATTTGGCTTGATCTAAACCATATTTAGAAATAGCCAGAATTAAGCATACAATGAAGGAGGCAGTTTATGATCGCGACCAGCGAAAGTTAAGAATATGCAGCTGTTTAATTAAGAATTGTCTGCTAGGGGTACTAAACACCGGCTACAGGCTTAGAAAGCAAGTAATTAGGATGAAGGGTATGAGGAAATATTAATTTATTGGGGTATTTTAAGCAGAGAATTATCAGGAAACATGAACATGTTTTGTCGGGAAAACTAAGAAAACGATCTGAGAAGTTGAGGAAAAGACGCAGTTAGGGAGTTCGGTTTTGAACTTTGCAGACAAGAAATATATTGCCATTGGGCGGATCGCCTACCAAGCTGTTGCGGTACGAGTTAAGAGTGAGATTCTTACAGAATTGATTTTCTAATTATTACATGCTATGGGGAACGTACGAATTTTGAAAAAATAAAAAAGAAACGCTTGCTGCTTTAAAAAGTCCGCACAAATTCAGTCGAATAAAGAATCTGATTCTAAAAAGACCACAAGTCGACTTTTTTAATTCCCATTGAATAGATCTAAGGCATTAACTACAATTTAACTCTTAATTTGTTATTTTAACTCCAGACTTCTCAAACAAACAGTAATATTATTAATTATAAATTCACATCTTTAGAAACTTCTAAAAACTACACCGTGTTTTACAAAAACTTCACTGTAGTATTTTTATTTCATATTTATTTACCTACAATTTCATGGCAGCTTCCACCACCTTTCGACTTCCTACCAGTCTTATTCCACAGGTACCCTAATTTATTTTAATTTTCACAAGCACTATCACTTTCACTTATTAAGAAATTCACTACATAAGAACAATATTGTGCCTGGAAAAAATGCTGCATCTATGTACATACATAGCTTTTGGGAAATATCATAATTAACTTCCTTCTCAATGTACCCAAAAAATTTGACCATTGCTGCCAAATCAGCACAAGGCGAATTGATGCTAATTTATAATTTAAATAAACTCTTTTTTTATTACACATATTGTGTCATAGAGAAGTCGCCGTTAAAATGCATGATGATAACGAATATTAATGAGGAAAATGCAAAGATTCATTTATTTACAGAGAAAAATTCTTAAGTTTTGAAACACCAAACAATTCTCCATTTCAATTAATCCAATTATTCGATTGCAATTCTCACCAAAAAGAATTATTACACAAACAGAAAAGTCCTGTGTTATTAAATCATTTACATATATTCATTTAAGTACATTAGTTTATGTTTTTTTTTTCTTTCGAACAAAAATAAACAACACAAAAATAATATAGAGAAAATAAAAATGGTAGTAAATTTGAAGAAAACCTCTCTCCTTACGCTTTCTTTCGTTCGAATATATCACCTCCTGTGCTGGTTCCCTGGGGCCGCATTTGCGTTATGCGGCAGCCAGGGCATAAGCCTACGTAAGTTGTAAGAAAAACCATTTTATAAATGTTTTAACATCTGACTAAAAAGGAAATACGCCGTATAATTATTAGAATAATGAAATATATATAAATATGCTCTTATGAGATGCCTTTCTGTCTTTTATAAAAAAAAAAAATTAGTTTCCCTAATTTTTTTTTTATTTTCATCGGCTCTGCGCGTGATGTTTTCAAATCCGCTTGAGCTTGCGCCCTAACGTAAATGTAACTCTTAAAATAACTCTATAATAATCCCATTCTTTCTCTTTTTTCAACTTTTTGTATAAAATTAAAATACATAGTATAATAAAAGATATTTGAAAATCAACAATACGAAAAACAGGCTATGCATTCGACTCTCACTCAAACGAATTGTCTGGGAAGCCGCTGACCTCGGTCTGTTCGAGCACTGGTTGACCGTCCACTACATATGATATGCGTAGTCTCATCCGAAGAACAGCCTTTAAAAAATGAATTTAAGTGTTTAGGTAAAATAATGTGCACCCAATCGGACTCACCTTTGAAGTGCTAACAACGCGCATTTCTTGTGTTATTGTACCACCTGGCGGCAATAAAGACCCGGAAGGTGATAACATTTGAAGGGTAAAACTTTTAGGAACAGCAGCCTGGAAATACAAAAATTACATCTATGGTTATTTACATGACACCAAAACATACAATCGTTTTCACAAATTTTGCCCGTCTGTTTATTCGAGCTCATCTTAAGAATGGCTAAACCGATTTTGATGAGTATTTTGTCGGGCATTATTTGAGGTATTTTCTTCTGCGGAAATATTTTGGGTATTATCTTGCTTAAGCCAGGTTTGAGCAATGCTTGAGATAGGCTTGGTCCAGATTTGCCCACGCAATACCAGGCTCCGGCAAGCTAGTTAATATGTAAAATGTGGATTGGTTGACGATGAGAGTGTTTCTAGACAAAGTCTTGAAAAATTAATATTCCCAGATAGCAAGCAGTATCAGTAATTACTGTTTGCCACTTTAAATCTGGAAAAGACATCAACTTAGAAAGGTAGACCAGTCACAATTCTGAACGATTAAAAATAAGAAATAGTCTTCAATTTGTTTTTATGCAAAAATTTGTTCTATGACATCCAAATCCGCAATAAAAATAAGTAAGCCTTTTGAAAATTTTAAATTGAAAAAATTACTCCAATGAAATGGCGAAAATTTCCTATTTGGTCGTACAATTTTTTCTTTAGATAGTGAACGCCAGCGATCAAATGGAAAAATAACCGAAAAAATGCTCTCATGAGACAGGAAAATTGTCTATTTTCTCTCATCATGTTTTTATTTCAAAGGAATTTTTAAGAACTCAAATTGTTATATGCGTTGAAAATTAGATATATTATAGTGTACACTCGAGAGTTCGAAAATTTGTAAATCTTTTTTTAAATGTTATTGAGGAACTGAGTTTAGAATTTTGGAATTTTGTTCGAGAACTAAGAAAACTAAAAATTGTTATATGTTACTTACTTGAAATAAATATTGCTCTATTGTATTAAGTGAGCTGTTTGTAGTTGTCATAAATATCTGTAAGCACCCATTGCCTTTCGCCGGTGCTAATTGAACTAAAATACCATTCTTATCTAAGGCCGTTAGCTTAGGACCAGGAGGCTGAAAATATCAAAAGTAACAATACTATTAAAACCTGCGTATCAAAGAAAAAATTAAATAACTTACGCTTGTTGTACTGCTCAATGAAAGATCACCCATAATCGTGTTAGATATAATACTGGGATCAGCCGGTTGCGTTGAATTCAAATTAATACCAGGTAAAGTCGACACCGATGTCAGATCATTCCCATTAGGGGTGATGTTGTCCCCAATTATTGCTGCATTATTAACCGTCGATGCACTCATATCAATTTCTCCAAGGAGCAAATCAAGGAGATCCTGATTTTTGGGAGTTTCCGTCGGTAATGTGTTAGCATTTTTAGAATTCTTACGTTGCACATTCGAATTGCTTAATTCGGATGTTATATCGGTTCCGCTCAGCAAGTCTAATAAAATATTCTAAAAAAAAAATAAAAACAAAAAAGTAAATGTGTCATAAGACTGAGGTTTTTTAGCTTTAAAAATTCTTACAGATTGATCACTAGAACCAATAACGTTTGTCTCCGTCTCATCAAGACCATTTTCCAGCAGCTCTGAACAATTTTCGTCTAATGAATTACCATTTTGAGGTGAGATACGGGTTATCTGTAACGGTGGCATTTTCTCAAGGAGCGCTGGCCTAAGATGATTGTGTGTACCGAAAAGTTGGGTGTATTCAACTCCGCGCTGTTGTAAATCAACGTTTAGATGGCTTCCGAAAGATTCAATGATTGCTTTTATTTCACTGTGATCGAAGGACAACACTTTTTAGTGATACGCATCTTTTTTATAATATTTAAGTCAACTACTTACTCTTGGTTGTTGCGCAGTCTTGTACTTAGTTTAGCTAGAGAAACTAACGCGTACTGCTTGCTTGTTATGGAAACCTGAGCTGAAGTCAAGAATTTATGGTACATTGCGATAAGCTCGGATTCAGTTGGTTTGTCCAAATCTAAATAGAGGAGACAGCACTTATGAATATTATATTTAACTAGTTTCCGTACGCGGAAACAACTGGGATAATTTTTATATAAAATAAGTCTAAAATAAAATAGCATAGGTTTATGAGATAAAGGGCAAAATAGTTTAAAATTTTGGTATATACTAAATTGTGTCTTCTACTTTGTTTAAGTTTTTTATGAACTTTATTCACTAGGAAAGTAATGAGTTTTACGAAATATCTAAGAAGTTTTGAGCTTCTCTATTTTTAATTTTACATTATTTTATTCATTATTTTTGAAATTTCTATGTTAGATTGTAGGTTTTGAATTGATTTCAGATGAATCACGAGTGAGAAAAAAATAAATTAGTGCATCGGCGTACGACAGAAATGCTTTGCAGAACAACCTACTGTTCAGTAATTTTATAATATTACTAAGTTATGCTTATACACAGTTTTAATCAATATATTTGTTTAGATTTATTAATAAAAAGGGGACATTCTTTTCATTAAATAATTGTATTTAAGAAGATTTTCAAATTTTAAAATATTGATCGTTTTACGAGTCCACGTAACCTCTTAAAAAAACTAAACGTTTATACTGTATTACAGATTATCCAGTTGCTAGCCAATTGATAAAATACGTGTTTGATTATTTGAGAACGATGAGAGTACTTTCATTTCTTATAAGACCTTTGATTTATTAGAGGAACAATTAAAATTCTTTTCAAACTAGCAAATATTGGCAGATTTGTTTATATTTTTCTGGAAATGAAATGAAATTGCTTGAAATAACATAGCCTATTCTTTATAATTTTTATTAAATATAAATTTCTCACAATGCATTTAAAGGATCAAATCAATTCTCACTCCTCTCTTTTATTACTTTTTATCTTTATCCGACTTGTTCCTGCGTACTATTTCATCAGTCATTTGTTTTTGTTTATTTTCATACTCGTGTTTTTCAATTTCATTTCTTAACAACTTTTCCAGTAGCTCCTTATTTTTCTTGTGAAAATATCCCTCTTCACGAGCAACCTCCATTTTTCCAAAGGCACCACCAGCGTCTCGGATTGATCCAGATTTACCATTTCCATATTCCCTCACACCTTTAGATAACTTGTTACATCGAATTCGCCGCAAGAAAGGCAATAAACAAAACGTACTTCTTTTTGGAAACATCCGAAGAATTTTTACTCATAATTTTGAAGATCAATTGTGAAATTATTTTAATGTAATTTAAATCAAAGGATGAAAGCAATGACGAGGATTACTAGATAAAAATTGAATTTACGAGTTTTTTTGTAGCCATACACGAGACGATTTTTAGAAGCACGCGTACAAACATAAGATTGACTTAAAACCGTCCCAAATATTTCTCACCTTTGATTTTTCCATAGTTTTACTTTGTTTATCATCCGTCAAGATGAATCGCTCCGACATTAGATTATGGAGTCGACATTTCTTTCTTGTATTTAAATGTCGCTCTGGAAATGAAAACCAATACCGTTTGTGGGTAAAATGGCATACAAGCAGAGTTTGTCACAAATTTGTACGCCAAAAGCTGTCGTCGTGTGCGACTTTTTTGTTACTTTTCCACTTAATAAAGCTAAAATTTCATTATTACCACGTCCACGAATATTTTGTTAGTTTGGAGAAGTCTAAACTCTCAACATTAACAAGGATATTTTCACAGAACAAGTGATAGAAAATGTTTTTTTTTTTTCACAAAACAAATGATAGAATATAGACTAGAAGTTAGAAAAAACTTCCTATAACTTGTAACTTCGCCAATAAAACATAACATTTTAAAGACAAATTTACAAGCAGTTATAGTTTATGAAAATTAAGAAAACAATAAATAAACAAGAAAATTTATCGGTACGATGCGTTTCGCTCAAAGTCAGTCTCTATGCTTGAGTAAATAGAGTTTATTTTAGCGAATACTACCATAAATTCATTAAACAGAATCTCACAGCCTTGCACGCAATAAGAGTTTAATTGGAATTTTGTTGGATTAAGCAGAACGTAATACCGTTTAAGTAGTGTACGAATGTCTAAAATTGATTTCTCATTCCATCAATATAAACTGTGACAAAACGTGAAAATAATGATTTCCACGAATTCTACGACCACGGCAGAAGCTATCGATAACTCCGACTATATTCTCAGAGTTTCAAGACACATTCTTCAAGAATCAAATACAAGAATGAATTAATATTTCTAAACTGTACACGCTAGGTTTAACTTCTTGCGCGTCATATAGGCCGAAAGGGCACGAAGAGTGCGACTTCCCTCAGGTTAGGGTATCATTGAAGTGCCCTTAGCCCTTATCTAATAAAAAAATAAATAGATTATGATGTCATGCAAGACTCACCGTCAACGTTTTCACCATACATGAAAAGATCGCCATATTCGCCAATAGCCCACACAGCAACCTGCAGTAAAGGCTGCTTATCCTCGCAGTGATTCGACACTTGAAGCGATTCCCATAACCGATTTGCTATGTAAGTTTGCTCTACAACTGGACTACTAGAAATCAATTGAATTGTAGATGAAACGACATCATCTCGAACATAATTGCCCGCCTAAAAATTATAATCATAAGATAAAATATCTTTCAAAAAATTCACTATTTTCCATACCGCTACGAGGACACTTAATTGCGTGTCGAGATGCCAACGTATTGTTGGTGCATAACGCTCGGCTGCAAGAATCATACCGGAACTGCACTGCGCCTTAAATTCAGAATCTGCCTTTTCAAGGAAAAGTAATAGTTCTTTCGTCATTGTTCGAATATTTTGAGCGTTAATTAGAGCAAACGACAGCTCCATAGCCCTTCTTCGGATCGAGACATCTGGATCCTTGAGACATTCTAAAATTGTTGTTCGATGACGCTGTACGGCAGATGTATCCGCGTGCACAGTCCGTAACAGAGTGTTTAAGGCGACGTACCTAATATTCTTGTCACTATTTAATAAAAATCGACCCAATATGTTCACTGCTAGCACTCGTAAGCCACCTTCAGAGCTGTAACATAAATTTAATTATTTTAAAAGTTATACCTTTCTGCAAAACTTTTCTTTAATTACCGAATATCCATAATTGATAAAACAGTTTCATATAAAATTGTATTCCCTACGTTTTTGCTAGTTTCTGTGTTAGTCGCCACCTGGGCTAAAATATCATTCATAGCTTCAGAAGCATCCGGGTCATTGTGGCCCAATATACGTAAAAGCCTCAGAATTTTAACTTGCAAGAAGGGATCACTAACACCGCTCACATCATGCTCAGGGGAATATCCAGCCAAAATTAGATTTTTAAGTATACGTACAAGATTCGGTACAATCTGTGAATAAAAGCAAAATGTTAGTATGACCTATTAAAACGTAAAAGTTGGCAAATTGTTTTGTATTTTATTATTTTTTTCTTGCATTGCATACCTCTCGGTTTCCACTATCCTGGCAAGCAACATACAAACGTATAATTAAATTGATGTAACAATATTTCACTTTACATGCAGTTTAAATGAAAAATAAATTTTTTTAGTGCGCAGTTAGCACATGGCAAAATTAAGATTAAGTGCCTTTAAACATTTGCAATTATTATAGATTTCAAACTAAAAAACTGTAACTAGAGAAAAAAATTGATTTTTGTGCTTATTTACAGTCAAATTGGCTTTGCATTCATTTACATAACTACATTTTTATGATATACTTTTAATAAAATTATATAGCTCAAGTTAAGGCGAAATCCGTGCCATTTAACTTAGTGGGTGAACCTTAAATTAGATTCTTATCAGATTCTGAAGGCGTACAGTAATAAATAAATACATAATAATAACTGGAACTAACACTGCTGAGTTTATCCGAAGAAATCGATAGACATATTCCGTTCTACTTATTTTCAGGCGATTATCGTTAGATATCTCATTTTTTCGGAAGTGAAAATATTTATAAATTGTGTTCCGCAGCCCTGCCCTGAATTATTAAAATTTATAAAAACAAAACCATCAAAAAGACCAGCCAATGATTAAAATTTAAAATATTTTGTGGCGCTCAATATTAATTTAAATTTAAAAAATTTTTTTGCAATCCAATAACCTATGTTAGGCGAACAGCCTAAAATGCGCCCACCATTCATAATAAAATTAAAATAAGAAATATAAATAATAGCTACTTTTTAAAAGTATCATTGCCATTGAAACTGTAATATTAATTAAAAAAAAAGTTCTTTAAAAAAACAAATACTAACTGCACATTAGTGAATATTTCAGTTTAAACTTGCTCTATTTGTTCTTATCAATTTGATTATGTTTTAAATAATTTTTATAACTAAAGGAACAAGCAATTTTGCAGCGAAAGCAAAATCCATAAGCATTTTCAACAAACCTTTTTAAAATGATTTAGTGTGTCCACGCTATTCTCGCACATTTCTGTAATCAATGTAACTCCAGTAATAAGAATTCCTAAGAATAAACAAATTTATAAACACTGATTATAAAATAAATTAAAAACTAGCTTACCATGATTCTTCTCACTTAACAAAGATCTAGTTGCTGGCAAAAATATTTCCATTAATTCGGGTACACGCCGTATCACACGAAATGCACATAATGCAGCTTTTTTCCGAATATACGTGTTGGGAGATTTCATTAACCTTTCGACTTCGCTGGCCAAATCTCTAGCCATTTCTGGTGATGCGATTGCTCCTAATGTGCATAGAGCTAGGCCGACAACAAATTGTGTGGGACTATTTAGGTCACTGTATTTAAAAACGAATAGTATAATTTTAAATTTTCCTCTATTGGTAGACAATGGGTAACTCACTTTTTTAAGCAGTTAGTTATTAAAAGGTGTACATCCTGTCTTTCGTCTAGAAGCAGCATTGCACCCAAGTAGCCTATCCTTTTATCTGTAAAACGTGTGCTTGCTGTTAACTTAAGACATTCGAGTTGTCCAAAATGTGCTGGATAGCCAAGCATGTGAATGTAGAGAAGCTTAGCAATATTTCTGCATCTGTAAGAAGTAAACATAAAGCAATTGACGGATTTGTAAATTTCCCTTCATTTACAAGGATTTCTCTTGTCTTAGAATAGGTTTTATTTAATTTAATGCATTTCAATAATTATGTAGTGTCCCCAAAAATATTTATGCGAACTATGTGAATTCGTGAATGACTTTGGTAAGGAATTCAATAGTTTCCTACAGAAAACATGAAATTGGCATTCCGGCCTACGCATTCCAAAATAGAAACTCTGGCATGCCTGCACGCCACTAATAAAATTATTTCTCCTGACCGTCGAAAGTAGGACATCGGTTTGAAATTATTAATTTTATTGTGATACAGAATTCCTTGTTTATAATTCATGAAATATTTATGGATTTTTGTTATTTTCACTACGTTAGTTGGATGAATTCAATTCCGCCAGAATAACAATTTCAGTATATTTCACTGCAACACTTTGGCAACTTAAATACAGCAATCGGTGATCTTTTTCTGCCTCGTTCACAATTTTAGAAAAACAATAATTCTTTAATTATTGTTCGAGTTTTTTGATATTTAGAATTGGAGTTATATGTTTCGCGTTTTTCGCTGTTAAATAAAAATAAGATATTATTCTTAGTCATGGAACTTAAAAATACCTCATTAAAATGTGGGCTTTCGTATTTTAAATTTCATTTATATATTATACCAAAAGAAATTAGGAAGGACCTTAAAGACACTTTTTTTGTTCATGATCTAGTTAGGCTAGTACGAAGTTAAATTGAGCATATTTCAAATAAGTTTCAGATTTAATATGCCCAAGCATGATTCATTTCATTTTTATTTGAAACCTACATATTTTATTTTTCTTACTTAAAACCAAATTTATCAAAGCATTTATTTCAAAAGATTTTTTAGTCTATTTTCAATCCTTGATTTATGCAGAGAATAAGACGGAGACCAACAACCACAATACTTCCATAATCGAGATTTGGTCTAACGAATCCTACAAATAACATTTTTAGAACAAACGTCCATCTCACCACCTAATACAACTTGGCAGTGATACTTTCCAATTATACGCGGATGACGTGAATATCCTCTGTAGTTGATAGAGAACTGTATCTGCTTAATTAATGAGAACCTTATTAACATTTTCCGCTGGTCAGTGAAGACCAATTTAACAATTAACTCCAGCGAGTCCCAAGCTCTGGTATTAAGTAGAGAAATCTTGAATTTGTCCTACTTTCCTCCCATTTAGCTAATTCAAACTAGTAAGTTGAATTCCAGGGTGGGATGTTGTGATCATATTAAAATGATATTAAGTAGGATATACGAAATTCTCCGAAGACTCTGCCTGTGTTAGTATTCTCTCTCCCCTGACTTTGGAATTCGGCTGATAACTGTACCAGACTACTGCATTTTACCCTTGGCTCTGTAATTTACTCCCTCCTTGACTCTAGGTGTAAACGTAAGCTCGAGGTTGTCTACAACGACTGCATACGATTGCGTAGATATAACAAACTATATACATATCTCCATTTCGTTTAAGATATTAGATTATTCACTTGATGCAGCGTCGCATTTTAGTGTTTTTGCATAAAGGATAACCAAAAAGTAGCATGCTTGCTACCACCTAGATGTTGGCACGCTGTTTAAAATAGTTCCTACTTTGCCCAAACCATTCGAATTTGGAACTCACTACCACTAGTAATACAACGCACAAAATCGAAAACCTCTTTTAGAAGACTGCTTTATGAACATTTCCCCTGACTTTTTTCTTTATATCTTAATTCTAATTTTCCTACTGCTGCTATCTAAACCTCTCTTCATCCTAACGCTATTATAAAATGTTAATTAGTAGTACTATATAAAAGACTCCTGTCTTATTGTACTCGTCGAAATAAATCGCCATAAATGAGAAGCTAAGAATTAGTATGAAGTAATTTTAAACTTAAACAACTTCGAACCTAAAATTTTGTTACGTATTTGAAGTGGGCGCGATAGTCCCAGTGATGTGAATCCCAAATCAAAATTACCTCCAAACAGAGTCCTCCTCCCTGAAGGTGCTCCTGATGTAAGCACACTCCCTATTTACAACGGCCCTCTCCTCGGCCGCGGTCCTGGCAGCCCGAATCTGGCGGATGAGGTCTCTCAATCTGGTGGGTGTTGGCATCCTCACTGCAACGAGAGAGCCCCATTAGACGGGTTCGTGCAATAGCACTTTCATCCGATTAATCTGCACTCGGGCAGGAAGCTGTTAATTACGGGCAAAGCAAAAAACCGTGTTAGAAATCAAAATTATACGTTACCCCGCTCGACGGCCTCGTTGAACGCCTGCCGTATGGTGGCCATGTTGAAGGCCGGATTAAATCTGTAAGAAAAGGATTCAAACGCAAGCACAAAAGGAGTAAATTAGCGAGATTTGGTCAGAAATATTAAAGGCGCTGAGGATATTACCCATGCTCGGAATTCATTGTTTTCGGAAGTCAACAAAAACACACGGGATCACGCTAAGATTAATAACTTCTTACACTTCTAAATAATTGCGAACGGTGAATTGGAAACGAATTCTTCTCTGGCTAATTCCAGCGATTCGGGAACAAAAATACAGTGAGCAATGTTTCTGAACAATTTTTTCTTCCCCCGGGGAGTATCAAAAAAGTAAACGTCGATCAGAATTTAACCACAATCATCTCATTTCACTGAATCAGCTCGAAACGATTCGGAACAGCTCGCGGCATATTTTACACGGAGGAGGCGCCCATTGATTATTGAGAAAATCTAAAAATCTGGAACAGGTTGCCTTTTTGTTTTTTGCTGAGCGTGCAGTGTGAAGTTAATTCTTCCCGTTTTTATTTTTCTCGTTTTTCCGTGACTGTGGTTTTTTTTATGTGCATATATATTCAGGTGACATTCGGCGATAATCGCTACTCTGTTTTGGTAATTTTTTTCCGTTTGATTTCTCAGCGAAATGACGAATTAATATAACGGGGAATGTACTGTTTCACGATTTAAAACTTTAAATTTAAAACAAACTACGAAAGGAAATTAAATAAAGCCACACGAAATGTAAGAAAAGCATTCCAAGGCGACCGAACACTTTTGTGACGATGACATTTTATGCTGAATTTCAGCGAAAATTGGGCTGAAAATTGATTTGTCTTCCAGCTAACATTATTGACATCCAGATGGCGTTGCATCGCCAGGGTGCTGAACTGCAGGGTTTTGACTGCGTACTCAGCTCCAACCAGTTTTTAAGAAAAAAATTCCAAGAAATATTTCATAACCAGAACGTTATCTCGCATCGCGATTTATCCAAAATGAAATTACCTCCTGTTCTGCTCCGGAGGCAGCACGCTCCAGTCGGTCTCGTAGTACGGATACATTTCTTTCGGGTTGCAAAAAATACTCGGGGGCTCTTATTCGCGGGTGTTCATTTCATTCAAAAATAATTTTAAAACTCCTACTGGGCAATTTTCTCGAGGGAGGTTCAACTACTACTGAATTGCTTTTGGTACGAAGAACTGTTTAACTGATAAGCAGCCTCATGAGTTTTATCACAAGCTGATAACGAAATTATTCTTTGATACGCGCGCTCCGTCTGCCAGTGCTTCCAGGTGAGCGGCAAGCCGGAGGAGTTTAAATCGCTTATCTGCCGCCGCTCTATCTTCGATTAGAAACAAAATAAACACTAATCAGTGGGATAAATGGAAAAAATAATGAGATCACAATGATACAGAACATCGCAAAATACAGGCTTTAAAATATACGTTGCGTTTTTAGGTTTATTAGCAAGCTAAGCAAATCCATAGTACAAAAAAATATTTTTAGAAGAATAAGACCACCAAAAATAACAATTTCTCAATATCCGTTGCTTTAAATAATTTATATCCTTAAAATTTTACTTATGTTTAAATTCAGTGACCCATGTGGCGAAATCAGTTTGGTCAAAAAGCAAAATTAGTAGTAAAGGATATTCCAAAACTAAACTAATTTCATGTTTTGAATTTTGGAAGGGAGTTCTATTTTTTTAAAGTTGTTGTTTCCAATACTAAAATTTGTTATTAGATTTTAATAAAAGTTAACGGCTATGATTAATGTATTACAGTTTCGGTCAGGACGATAAAATATAAATCACTAAAAAACATTAGATTAAGTAGTTTTATAATTTTGGTTAAAGAAAAATCTTCAGTAAATAGTTATTTAGTATGCGTACTTTTAGAATTTTTTCCGTGCAGATCAGCAGATATTCTTGTTTTTAAATTAATACAAGAATTAATTGATAGCTAAAATTCGTACTTCTAGAATTCCAAACTGGCGAACTATTTTATCCAACTGCTCAATCATTCATTTTACCGCTCAAATAAAAATTTTAAGGAAAGCAGGTAATTACGCACTGTCAGGTTTTGAACTTTGTCGAGTCAAAAGATAGATTGCCATTGGACGGGTCGCCAAGTTGATTCGGCATGAACTATGAGTAAAATTCTTACACTATAAAACATTTGTTTATATTACCAGCTAGATTTCACTGCCACATTCATTTAATTACCGCAAATTTTACTACTACAATGTCTGACCGCCCAGATATTTAAAAGACCGCTTAAATATATAGTAAACCGGTTAAGGTCTCTTAGCAAGACAATTTAACGAATAGAATAACAGAAATATTTATGACAAAAAATTAGAAATATTAAAAAGCTTTATTTTTTAACGGCAATAATCTTCGGTTAAATAAATATTTCATAACACTGTTTGAAGAGGTCAACTAGCAGTCAATTGATTTGAATCTAAAGGGATCGCAGTTTCCTCCTTTTGTTCAGTAAGTGCTCTTGCCTGATGAATATGAGATGCGATGTTGATACCCTGCTCAGATAAACATACTGGTAATCATCCCAGCAAATTAAAACGATATCTGAATACAAACCTGCATTTTAGCGGATCTTATAAATCCCTCATTGGATGTAACAGTGACTGCTTTCATAACAAAACCAAAGGCGAATATTTTTAGACTTCTCTCTTTTATTTTACCCCCTAGTTTTAAAGCCTTCAATTCGGGGGGAATTTCGGTAACGTCTGGATGAATTTCAATGATTTTAAGTAAATCTTCCGCTCTTTGTTTTTCATTTGCTCCGCCAAGTAGTGAAATTATCTCCCGGAAAGAGTTAGCAGCCGTTTCGCAACAAATCAACCGTTTTCCTGAAAATCACACTTTGATTTCTTAAAATTTAATTTTGCATTATTTTTCTTATACCTTGGAACAGTTTCTCTAAAACACATTTCACAGGAAAAGTCCTTTCTGCACGCGCCTGATCCGTTAATATCCCTTCCTCGAATTCCCAGTCGGAGCTCCCATTGGCTAAGGCGCTTACAAATGCTATCATAGTGCTCACATCGATGTTCAAAATATTAATATCAGTTAAGGAGCTGGACGTATTGTAACTGGATGTGTCGACCACTGACGTGGTTATTTCGATTCCCATTTCTTCTAGAATTTTAGCGGTGTCTTCGTCAATGTCATGGCGGAAAAAGAACACTATCTGATTTAAGTACATTAGTTAGTATTATTTTTAGTTTTTCTTTTTATTTTAACAACCTTAGGGGGCTGGTACATCCAGTGATGCTCTGATGCGGCCTGGATGTATTCTTTGGCTTGGTCAATTATGCTCTTGGCCCCATAGCTCGCTCTTCCCATAACTGCATCATTTAGTGACCTTGAATTTCGAGCAATCACTGCGAAATAGGATTTTTTAATTCTAAGATTCGTTTTTTTAAAAAGAAAATATTACAAGATGACCTTAAATGTATCAAAAGACACGATATCTTCAGTCAATTATAATTATTTTGTAAAAAGTAATGGTTTTCTTTGACATCTCGAAAACGGATAGGGATGCTTCGGAAAGCACTTTTAAATAGGGCTCCTACGGAAATCAGACTGTCCTCCAGCTGATTTGATGTAGATTAGGAATAAAATTGGGCATAAGATACCACATTTTACTGGCAAACGGTCAGTGCCTATTTTAATGGCTTGGCTACTTTAAACATTTACATCAGGAGTGAGCTAATTCTTCAGTTAAATTGTGTAATTGTTAGCAACGAGAAAAAACAAATATCTTGCATTAAAATCATCCTCGGCTATCTCGACACACATAGAACTGGGAAACATAAAATGTATAAAAGATAGTGTATGACAATGAATTGATGAGAATAAATAGGACGAAGTGTTTTACCCACCTTTTATCCATTTAGCTCCATTTTCCGAGACGATGTCCACCCGCAGGGGCTTATCTTTTCCTTCCATGGGGAACACGCTGTCCACCTGGAGCACCTCTTTTTGGTTGAGCAGAACTTCCACGAAATATTCATAATGAATTAAATTCGTGCACATAAGCTGATTAACTTTCAAAGTTTTCTTTGCCTGGGCCTGCAAAATTGTGATAGTTATTTAAATAGATCTCACGGTGCATCACCTCGGTCTGATCTCACTTTCTCCAGAAACTTGAGTTCCTGCGTGATTTTCCTCTGCAATTTTCGCACTCCATCGATGCTATTCAAATGGTCCAATTTCCTAACTAAATTTATTCCGATATTCAACACATTTTGCGTTAATTCGTATAAATCTCCGCTTCGAAAGTCGAGATTTTGCATTTTGGAGAAGGAACACTTTGACAGTTTATGGTGGAGGAAGTTTTATACAAAACTGTACAACAGCTGATTGAATTTATTTGTCAAAATATTTAAATTTTTAAAATAATAAAACAATAGCTCAAAGCAAATATAAATGAATTACTTACTGCAATTTGCAACCCAATTTACCGCATCAGTAGTCGGATTTATTTAAATACGATTCGGAATTTAAATTCTAGTTTAAAAATGACCTAAATTTTATGTTCAGTGCATTTAAATAACAAACGACATTTAAAACGTCAACCTCTTTCCCTGACAGCTGTGCACGTGTGCTGTCACAAATTCTATATTTTGGGAACAAAACTCCTAAAATAATCTTGTTTTGAGCGTTAGTTTTCGTTAAAATTCTATAAAACTATAATGGAAACCGAAAATATTAACGCGGAAGAATTTCTGCCACCAAAGCAGGTGAAGAAGGCGAAAAAACGAACTGCCAACGGCGAGCAAATGCAAGTGGATGAAGTCTCAGGGGTTGAAGGCAAAGAAGGCCGGGGCGCTCCGAATCAGAAGAAAAGGCGCTACGCCAACACGGAGATAAGAAAGATCTCCGTCCCTCCGCATAGGTAAGAAAACAAGAGACTGTGCTTATAGCAGAATAATCGTATTGCATTTATAATGCAACTTCCTTAAACACTGTCAAATGATTCGATTTTTGGCTTAACTAAGTGTACTTGAAAGAAAATTCACCGATTTCGATGAAGTTTTGCAAGTCGCTTCCATTTGTCCTAAAATGAAAGGATCTGAAGGATTTTTTTGTCGGTCGACTATAGTTTTCGATATATTTAATTTTGGCACTTATTTTCCTTCTTTATATTTAACATTGCGTTAATTGCTTTCTTTATCCAAGCATTAATTACATGGACATTGGTTACATGGTTTTCCAGCGTGCAATTATAGCATTTTTAGATTAAATGAAACCTTAGGAGGTGTTTTACATAAAAAAGTAATCGTAAATGTCGATCGCTTCAAATATTCTTATTACAGCTTTTTGAAAAAATGAATAACGATCCACAATTGCAGCATTCGTTCTTAATTATGGATAATTCTCGTAAAACACGAGAAATTTAAGACCTTTCTTATTCGTCAATGTTAAGTCCCATTTCAAATTTTTCGGAGAAACAGAAATAAGAAAAAACAAAGGCAGTATTTTGAAATAAGCGAAATGAACGTTATCAAATGATACTTCATTTGGCTGAATATTTTTTTCCTACCCAATTTCCGGTTTTCCCGTGCTCCGATACTCGATACTCTTGAGGGAGCTGGAAAAAATCCATCCATGTAAATGAAATATGGGCAAGAAATTCGATTTCAAAATGCTTCACTTTTAGGCTATTTGCATGAAAATCGATATGCATGTTTTTTAAGGATAGCTGATTCTATTCTAATATTAATGGCGATCACAATTCAATTCAATTCCTAATTATTTAATAAATAAAATCGGGTGGTTTGAACTGACTGATTTAAATTAATTACTTAAATTTCTTAATTTATCCCGAAGTCTAAATTTAGTATAAGAAGCGCTTCATATTTATAATAACACAAAAAATGGAATTTGAGTCTGAAAGACTCGCAAAAATTTATATAATGAAAAATATGAAGATGTAAGAAAACATTTTTTGTATATCTAAAAGGTTACGGCCAGATAAAAAGTATAAAGAAAAGTTAATAAATAATGAATAAGCCAACTTTTTTGAATTTCAGATATTCACCCCTCAAGGAGCATTGGATGAAAATATTCAGTCCAATTGTAGAGCACATGAAGTTACAAATTCGCTTCAATATGAAAGCAAGACAGGTTAATTGTTATCATTCTTTAAGTAATCAACTGAATAACAAATTAAATCCTTTACAGGTTGAAATTCGCGTAAGTCCCGAAACACCGGACATTTCCAACTTACAAAAGGCTGCTGATTTCGTAAAGGCTTTCCTCTGTGGTTTCGACGTGGACGATGCTCTTGCTCTGCTCAGATTAGATGATTTATTCGTTGAAACATTTGAGGTCAAAGACGTGAAAACACTGAAAAACGACCACATGAGCCGTGCTATCGGGCGTTTAGCTGGAAAAGGTGGTCGAACAAAATTCACAATTGAGAACGTGACGAAAACCCGTATCGTCTTAGCGGATAGCAAAGTTCACATTTTAGGTAGCTACCAAAACATACAGCTGGCTCGACGAGCTATTTGCAATCTAATTCTCGGGTCACCACCGAGCAAGGTCTACGGAAATCTACGCTCAGTGGCTAGTAGGATAGCAGAAAGACTTTAAATGTAGACTAAGCGTTCTCTATTTTTAAATATAACTAAAGTTTTGTAAAAATTAACAATAAAAGCAGGAATAACGTAATTGAAGCAAGAATCATTATAAGGATCATCTTCCTGTTTTTCCTTTGGTACATTTCAGCCTTCTGCAGCTGCTGCAGACCTTCTGACACCTTCGTTTGAGTCTGCTCCACGTTATAGTCGATCCTATCTAAGACAGTTCCCTGTTCGTGCACCATATGTGCGAGATCTTTGAAAATATCGTTCAAATCGATTATGCTTTTCACGATTTTTGTTACTTCTTGCTCCCTGTGCTCAGCTAATTTTGTGTTTTCCTCCTCGAACAGGAGCAACTGCTGCTGGGTCATGCGTGAAGTTACAGGTTTTTGGAAATGTTGATCGATTTGCTCATCGGTTTCTTCAAAATAGCTACTAGACGCTTTTGGCTGAAGGAAATTATCGAATGTATCCACGTTGTTGATCCTGTTTTCATCATTCAACTCGATTGTGGTGAAGTCGGCTGCTTCGAAGAATTTGTTCGATCGCTCCTCCCGGGATTTTAGTTGTTTCAGGTAAGAGTTTTGGCTGTTTCGGAATTTAATGGTTAGTTCTTCAAGAGAGAGCAGTAGGTATGTGACCACATTTTTCGTTAGACGCTGTTCGATTTTGTTTCCAACTCCGAGGCTCGACCGGATGCATTGTATGTGCCTGTGCGTGGATGTAATAAGCTTCGAGATCTCCTGACTCAGAATGTCGATTTGCTGCTCCTCTTCAGTGTCGTCGTCTAGAGTTGGTCTGAGCAAGTGGCGGGCATGGAGAGACCCAAGCTCATCCAGCTTTGGTTTAACTCTGAAAAAGATTTTAGTTGTTTAGGTAGGTACAAAATGTAATTTTAAAGTTCAAACAATTTCGACTCAAAGGCATAGTTCAATACCTCTTCGTTAACTTTGCTGGCTTTTCTCTGTTTACCTTATTATGAAATCTACTTAAATTGGAGGCCACTTTCAGAGCATTGTCGCAAGCACCTGTTCTAATTAGTCGTAAAGTTATTCCATCTCTATTGCATGGAGTTAAAAGACTTTTCTTCCTGTCCTATATTTTTTAAATTTTCTTTACTTTGGTTACGGTACTAATTGGTTCAAATTTTGTGTTATATGTGAACAAAAAGTTGAGTCATTGTATTAAATCCAAGCGCTGAAGTTGCTCGTTTTATGATAAATTAAACTGGATCCCAAGTATCTTATTGGGGTCTCCCAGAAGAAGAAATTCAGGAGATTCGCCGGCGCTTAAAATTATAATAGGTAGAAAGCAATTTGTAGTCAAAAGGACCCCAGATGCGCTCGGAAGGTTAAACGCAGTAACGCCTACGTAAATTTTTAGAGTTTTGCAATATCTCCGATGAATGAGACAATTGCTAAATTTGTTAGCGCTGGTACGGAGCTTTTGTTACCTGTTATTAATCAATTTTGCGGGATGTTCCGAGGAATGTGCCAATTCATGCGATTAATTTGTACGTACTTTGACATGGAATATTGAGCTTCCTCCAGTTTATCGATCCATATGGGTGGTGAGCCGTAGTCATCTTTAAGCTCCAGTCCCTCCTCGGCGTCGTGCAGGGACCGCTTCAACAACCTCTCGGCATCACCGTCCCTCTGCGAGACGCAAAACATTAATTTAAAAGGAAATAAATTGAAAACTTTCAAGCGTACGTTATCGGAATAAATATTTCTATTTTTCACGGCATTATTCCGCATAATAATAAACACTTCGGTCAAATTCCTTGACGTCATTTTAATTATTCTTCAAAATGCATCAATCAATTGTGCTCAAAGATTGTTTAACAATTAAAATTTGCAGAGCAAATTCACAAGCAGTCCTCCCTGACGAAATGTCACGACACGAACAGCTGTTTTGAATTGTTGTACGTATTTTTACTGAAAGGGTCCCTTCTACAAAATCCTTTTGAGAGATTGTGAGCTATTAATAATTTGTTGCTCAAATTAATAGATTTTAATGAGATAAAATAGCTATAAATTTTAAAAACAGTTATAGTACTTTATAAAGAAATGAAAACATCGTTGAAAGACTTTAAACTCTTAAAAACTCCTACCAAAACATTCGGTATAGTTTCGATTTTTTTTGGTACTGTACTATTCTGTCCCATTTGTGTAAAAGTGCAGTCATCCCGTAAAGCTTTATTTTTTTTTTCGTTGAGTAATTTTGGTCCGTCTTTCGCAAAGTTGACATTTTCTTATCAGTAGTTCTCCCGAAGTGCTCATTTTGTGGCTTTTGTGCGGACAAAGGCGGTCGTAATTTAATTTCGCGATTAGTGGGAAAGTGCAAATCACAGTTTTCAAGGTAAGCACTTTGATGCTGTAATTGTTACAGTTAGGCTTCTTCGTTTTGTTGGATCTCAGCCCTCAGGCGTTCAATTTTCGATATTCATGTTCCAGAGAGCAGATTGAGGAAATTGCGTTTTTCGTCCAAGATGAAGGCGTTTTTAATCGGGGCTGTTTTGCTGACCCTTAGCTCCACGGGGTTAGGTGATGACGAGCCTCACCCGTTATCTGATGAATTCATAAACATTGTAAAGGAAAAGGCAACGACTTGGAATGTGAGTACCTTTTGTATTTATTTGCTTTCTTTTTATAGGACGGGAGCCTCTTGGTTGGCCCCTTTAAAAAATAGGTAGACTGCTAATTCAACAATTCAAACAATTTCTTAATCTACGCACATTCTTGCACACCAGCAGTTATTTGTGAAATACTTAAGATCTTGTCTATTCGCCAAGCCTCTATTTCTCGGGAACGGCTAGAAATATCGAATTAAAATTAATACCAAATAATAAAGTCGACGTATTTTGTTGCCTACGTGAGAAGCTGTAAATTATATACAATATTACTCATACACTTTATTTAAAAAACAAATACTAAAAACAGTTTATTATAAAATAGGAAAAGAGTTGAAAGTAATGTACGGACACATTTAAGATTTGCCTTTAAAATAAAGAATTGAAATTTTACATCTTCAATCACTGAGTTGAGATAATTTCTGGTCATGATTAAAGGTCCCTACTACATCCCTATATCTATATATATATATACATATATATATAATCGAAAGGTTGTTTGTTTGTTTGTTGCTCAATCACGCCTAAACGCTGGGTCCGATCATTTTCATTTTTTCAGTGAAAGCACTACATATCCCGACTTAATATATAGGCTACTTTTTATTCGCGGATTTCAAGATTGCGGCCAAAAATTTTAAATTTCAAGGGATTGCTGTGGGGTTTTTGGAGATCCTGATTGCGAATATTCTTTCGAAATTTAAAAATTCAAAATGGCGGAACAAATATGACGACCAAATTCTCCGAAATTCAACGAATTTAAGTACTTAGGGTATTTTTAGGCCACTAAATTCGAATCTATTATCAAAATTTGGAAATTCAAAATGGCGGACCCAATATGGTAACAGATTTTTTGGAAATTGAAAGGATTTTCATGTGTATTAATATAAAGGAAAATCGGTGATACTAATTTCGAACCTGGTAATAACTTCGGCGTTTTCAATGAGTATCTACTATTAGTAATTGTAAAGAAAATTCAAGAGTTGGCTCATGTATTAAGTATTGCTGGTAACATAAAACTAAACTTTTTAATTAAGCTACAATACATACATATATAAAAAGGAAATATATTTTTATACAACCCTTATATATCTGTTTATAACAATTTTTAAAAGTCGTAATTTTTTTATGATTATAGGTGCCCCTTTGCCTAAGGGGGTACTCTACTGTTAAAAAAATTTTTTTTCGATTTTTGTTTGTTTGCATAAATCGATAGATTAGTATCTCAAGAAAGAATGTCCAAAATATTATATCGATATCTTCTTTCGTTTTTATTCTATGGGCATTTTTCGGAGCGCGCGTCGAGTGGAATATATCGAAAAAATCTGTTAAAAAAACTTTAAAGCATTTTTCTCGAAACGTGTTTTTTTGGTGCGCGGGGTAGCACACAGAAAAATCTAGTGAACCGATTTAGCTAAAAATTTTTTTGCAAACTTATATAACAATTCTCGGTGGCACTAACCTAAATTTAGCCTAAAATAGTTAATTTTGGTGATTCGGGAGCACTGTTTTCAATGAAAAATATGGTAAAATTCGAGTACGCTAAGTTCAAACACTTGCTAAATAGCGAAAATATCCATATTTATGGCTTAATTTAGATTAGTGCCATAGGTTTTCATTCGAGCTAAAGAAAAATTGTTGGTAAATTGATTACAAATCACCTGGACGACCTGGGCACTACCCCGCGCAAACGGGTCTTTCTGTGAGCGCGCGCTTCATCAACTCGCTGCAGCAGCCGCCATTTTTTTTTTTTAATTTATAACAATTGATTTTTAATATTATGACAATGAAGAATCACACAAAATTTCATAAAGATATCTTTAATAGTTTTTTTTTTTTATAGCAGTTTTAAAACGATACTGCTTTTTACCCATTTAATAGTAGAGTACCCCCTTAAGTTAATTGATTAAAACTAAAAACAAAAATTTGTTTTTCTGAAACATTTTTATAATAATTAATATTTTGTTAACAGATAAAAGTTTAAAAAATTCAATTTTCTTTTAAGTCAGTTCAAAAATAATTCAGTAGGAATCTAAAGTCGTATACTTTTTTGATTATTTAAATAAAACCTTTTGCATATTAATTAAAATTTGAAGTAGTTTTTAAATAACCCCAAGAAATAATTTCCTTTTTAGCTATAACTCCTCAATTTCGACTAAGTGAAACTTATTTCATACTTTCTTTTATTTAAATATTTTGCAGGCTGGCAGAAATTTTGATCCGTCTATTTCCATGGATTACATCAAGCGTCTGATGGGAGTGCATCCGGACTCACCATTGCACCAACTTCCTCCCAAGGAGGACGTGGAGGATATTGCAGACGCTGACATCCCTGAAAATTTCGATGCGAGGGAGAAGTGGGATAACTGCCCAACAATTAAGGAAATAAGAGACCAAGGTTCCTGTGGATCTTGTTGGGCTTTTGGGGCTGTTGAAGCTATGTCGGACAGAGTAAGTGTTTATTACTTAGTTTAATAGAAGGTAGGACTTGTGAAACAATATAAAATAAATAAATAAATACATTTTTTTGAAAAATTACTTTTGAATCGCTTTAATCGATCACAGTGTTGGAGGCATAGCCATCAGAATCTTTATGCATCAATTTTTAACCTACCCTTAATTTCAGGTCTGTATTCATTCAAATGGAAATACCAATTTCCGATTCTCGGCTGATGATCTTGTATCATGCTGTCATACCTGTGGTTTCGGTTGCAACGGCGGCTTCCCCGGAGCTGCGTGGTCGTACTGGACCAGAAAAGGAATCGTAAGTGGAGGAAATTATGGAACGAGTGAGGTAAGAATATACAAAACAAAGTTTCTGTGTGGTCATGAATGCAACATTTATTTTGTTAGGGATGTCGACCTTACGAAATTGAGCCTTGTGAGCATCATGTAAATGGTAGTCGACCAGCTTGCCAAGGAGAGAAGGGCCACACTCCCAAGTGCAAGCATGTCTGTGAGAAATCTTATACAGTTGCATACGACAAGGACAAGCACTATGGCGTAAAGTCTTACTCAGTTAAGAGGAACGAAAAAGAAATTCAGAAGGAAATTATGACTAATGGACCCGTCGAGGGTGCTTTCTCCGTCTACGATGATCTTCTTGCTTACAAATCGGGTATGTTATAATTTATGCATTTTATCTTTTAGAAAATTCATCACACCGCATTCTTTCATTAGGTGTTTATCAACACGTTCACGGTAAATTCCTTGGTGGACACGCAATACGCATTTTGGGCTGGGGTGTAGAAAGAAATACTCCATACTGGCTTATTGGGAATTCTTGGAACACTGATTGGGGCGATAATGGCTTCTTCAAGATCTTGCGAGGCCAAGATCATTGCGGCATTGAGAGCCAGATTTCGGCTGGACTTCCAAAGATTGAGTAAATTTATGGTGCTTTTCTTGCAGTCGTGCTATTCTCTAGTTTTAATGTAAGTCGTTCAATTTAAATAAAATTCTTTAATAAATTGGATAATTAGAATAA
This sequence comes from Eutolmus rufibarbis, assembly GCA_963920795.1. Lineage (NCBI taxonomy): Eukaryota > Metazoa > Arthropoda > Insecta > Diptera > Asilidae > Eutolmus > Eutolmus rufibarbis. The sequence continues at coordinate 9,952,418 of OY987206.1, forward strand.
AATGATATTTTTATGGTTGGGCGTGTGTGGACATTTTTTTATCTTATTTACGAAAACAAATCACTTAGTTATGACTAGTTTAAAAACAATGAAGGATACTTTCAACGAACTTCCAGAAGAAATTAGGACAGCGACAACCCTAGGAGTTTTTACGCATGAGATCAAAAAACATTTTCTAGACGAGCCTTCAATAATATCGGAATGTACAGTGACTGAATAAGTTATATTATACTTGTTTACTTATGTACTTGTATTTATTATATTTTTACTTCAATTTATGTACTTAAAATCTGATTCCCTTTCTTCCACCAGCGAGGCTGACTGGAAGGGAATCATAGATATAAGAAAAGGAAATAACGAAATAAATTGAGTTAACTTCATCCTCCTTTCCTCTAATTAAGTGTTGATGAAGGTAATAAATAAATAATATAATAATAAAAAAATAATAATGAAGGGTGGATGTAGAGCATACTTAAGGGAAGTTTTGTCAACTTGGAAATCGCAACGCGGCAGAGTTCCGTAGCATTCTAGAGAAAGGTTCGAAGTGCGATGACTTTCAAAGCGAAAGATAGGAAAAGATCAGGATCTAAAGTTACGAGGGTTAGTTTTAAGGGATATGCTGTGCAGGAACTAGGGACAGTTAATCGAACCAGGACTTAATGGACGAATACGATGTCCGCGACATCACATAAGGCGTTTTGAACGACTATAGAGTCGAATATGTTGGCAATTTGTTTGAAGATTTTCATATTGTCGGCATAGACTAAAATTTCCGAACGAATAATTTGTTTTATAACATCGTTAATGCACAATATGAAAATTAATAGGTCGAGTTGGCTGCCCTGAGGAACGTCGGAATAGGATATGAACGTATCAGAAATCGAAGGGTCAACACGATCCCTATAATGACGACTATCGAGGTATAATCCACCATGAAATGAAGGGGGATAAAGCCAATACAGTTTAATTTTAGAGTGATAATTCGAGGGATTTTGCTAAAATCGGTAGCAATAACGCCAACTTCTGCACTATTTTCCATTGCTAGCACAATACGTGACACAAAGATTGATAAGTTGGAAGTTGTAGATCTACTTTTGAGGAATCTGAATCCGGGGGTTTCTGAGCAGTTTTGCATGAAGGAAAAATAATTAGAATCAGCGATGGAGCCGAGGTAGCTAAAAGATAGACTGAAAAAACCTGGCAGAGTTTGGCAATGATTGTAGGGTTAAATGACAGACATAATCCTTACCGTGTTACAGCCGGAAGTATTAATTACCATTTTTTACGCCAATTTAGCAACCATGCGGCGCTCTAAGTGCTTACCTGTTTTTCGTATCAAAACATATTACAAACGAAAGTAGTAGCAAATTTTATACTCTATAATGTTTGTATTACCATATTTTTTTTATAACCTAGCAAAAATGAAATAAGTCAAAAGAGTATGTATGTACCTACTTTACAAAAAAAAAAGTATTAAATTGATTACTTCATTCCGTAAAAAAAATTTGTGCTCAGTGCTGACGACAGCGAAAAATTTGTTTTTTACCATACCACCGCCGAAAGTTCGAATTTTTGCCCTGCATTGCAGAAGAAAAATGCCACTTTTTTACCTCGAGAACAAAACCGGCGACCGGGTAAAAATGTTCTATGTTCCCTTGGTGAACAATATACTATAACTTCTCATAAATTTATTTTATTTAACGTTCACTTCAATTATTTCCGTACATAATGTCCAAATAATTCGATTGAATTTTTCTAGCAAATTATTTTGACTACTTTTAACGAAAAAAATTAATTGAAATTATACAACTATAATTTTTAACTGAAATCGCCAAACTAGTAAAATGTTCAAGTTTTTTAATTACTTTAACTATTATGAGTAATTGGAAAAGATTTTCATTAGCATTACTACAATGGTCAATTACTACATTATTATATAATTAGTCAATAATGAATTGTAATAATGTACTAGCAATCGCAAAATTTTAAATTCAAAATTCTAATACAAAAAAATATATTGGCGAGTTAGATCGCTCCGACCACGTTGATGCAACGTTATTGGAATTCGGTAATTTTTTTTTTTCAGTATCTGTTATATTATAATTAACAAATAATGAAACAGCTTTACATAAGTGAAAGTATCGAATGCCAGAATGGCAGAACGTAGGCATATAAAACACCTGTACAAAATTATCGAATTTAGTTTTGAATTTATCGACATGCGTTCAAGTCTTTTAATTTTGCTGGGTTTATTAACTGGGTGCTTAGGTGCCCCAGGAAGGTTTAAGAAATCCCTGAATGGTACAAAAACGGTCCATACGATGGACTTTGGAAGCTTTGTAAGAGAGTATCCGTACGCAATTCATTACCCTTACATGATTGAATTGCTGACAACGGGAGGTCACTTATGCGGGGGAGCGCTGGTTAGGCCTAACTTCGCATTAACAGCCAGACATTGCTTTCCAAAAAATATAAGCGATTTCAAGGACGTATCGAGGTACAAGCTGCTTTCTGGAAATCAAATATATGAGGACCGGCATAGTGAATTTGTGCAAATGCGCCAAGTTGAGAAAATCTGCGTACATCCCGTAAATCATTGGACCAGCGATCTAGCCGTCGTAAAAGTGACAAAGCCTTTCGACTTTAATCTTCATGTTAACGTTATTAAAGTGGCTCCGCAAAGTAAAAAGGACGACTATTTATATCAGAGGATTGTTGCAATGGGATGGGGTGCGACGGAAAGGAAACCCCATTCAGAATATCTTCTAAAAGTATACGGCTACATCACTAAATGTGGTGTAGCTCAATCTGTATTGTGCATTCGATGTCTAGGTGGAAAACCGAATGGCGGCGATTCAGGTGGACCTACAGTTATACAGGGAAAACTTGGAATACCTGATGGTGATTTGTTGGTCGGAATTATGTCCGCAATTCACCGAGAAAATAAATGGTATGCTACAAATGTGGCATTTTTCGCTGACTGGATTAACGAAACTATAACCAACATGTGACCAACTGATACTTCTGTTACAATTTTGAGTTTAATAACGTATTGCTTTAGCTTTGAAAATAAAAAATTTATGTAAGCAATTTTAATAATAATAATTTTTTTTTTTAAAACTGAAAATACGAATATTTGGCTTATTTGATTAACTAGACTTAAAAATTGGACCACCTTCAAAATATCAGAATACCGAAAAGGTATAAAATAATGTTCATTTATCTGATATAAATTTTTCCGCCGACTTCAAACATGCAATGAAATCTAAGGATTGTTGTATTGTAAAAATACATATATCGAGAAGGGATGCAAGAGGACAAGTTAGATTTGAAAACGGAGAAGGAATTGAGGGCCGTTTGCAGAGTTTTATGAAGGAAGGGTTGGAGGATATAGATGGTGGCAATCAAGAGGTAGTATAAATGAGAGGGGTAAAATACAAAAGAAGAATGGTGGCGTTTAGAAGCATTTAGAGTTCCTTAAAATAAAAACGATTCCACAACTTAAGGATTGTCTGGTTGATTCTACCAGGGAAGTAATAGAACTTCTGGGAGAAAATTCAAAATCTTCTCATGATAAAATAGTCAGAATGATGATCTCGTTGATAAAATGTGCAGCAAACAATAATACGGTTAATGTTGAAAAGGAAACAATGTGCTCTAATTGAAGATATTAGAGAGGAACAGTCAAAGCTTGAATGCGATCGTTGATGAGCTAGAAGTGTATACATGTAACTAAAAGCGATGTTAGTTGCCTGTTGTTAAAAGAGTTATTCCTTTATAAAAAAGTTTTTACTAAATTTATAGAGAATTTCAAAACCTCAAAGGTAGGTTGAAAAAGGGGTTGTAGCAACTTTTCAGGGTGAAAAGTTTTTTGACTGGACCATAAAGAAAACACTTGTTACTTCATTCCATAAAAGAAAGTGTGCCGACGACAGCGGAATTCTGTTTTACCCTAAATTACAGCCTGAATTCATATAAGAAACACTTGACAATGTTTTTTTTCCGCGGTGTGAGCGAAAAGCTCAGATCCAAATATGCACCACAAATGATGATGGCCCCTATTATTCTTGAGTCCTTTTTGAATAAAAATTCCCTGACATTAATTCGTTTTTCCGTACATAATATAAAAATAATTCGACTGGATGCTTTTAGCAAATTATTTTAATCAGTTTTATCGCAAAAATTGAAGTTAAAGGTAATTAAAATAAATTTGTTAAAAGTTTAGGAACTTTATTAAGGAATTTAAATTCAAAAGCAGCTTTGGTAAGCTCTTTTTGATTCGTTTCGAAATAATTCAATTACTAAATTTAAAATTGCAATTACTAAATTTAAAATTCAAAATTCTAGTACCAAAAATATTTTATCCACCAAATTTTGGCACCACTCCGATGCAACGTTATTGGAGCTGGGATATTATTGGTTTCATTTCAGTATCACTAATCACTAAATAGTATAAAGCAAAGTCGCTGTTTTCGTCTGTCTGTTTCTCCGCTTACTTCTTCTAAACCACGCAACGGATTTTGACACGGTTTTCACTATCATTTAGAGAATTTCTTCCGGAAGGTTTATATGTATAATACATGCATATTATAGTAGAGAAAAGCCGAGAATTTCAAAGATTTATAATGATGTAGTAAAAACATATTTTTGGGCGCTTATATTGCTAACGCTGGCTAAACCTTACGAGATAGATCAAAATAATGTACTACGGAATTGTATATCTTAAAAAGGTCTACAGAAAAGTCCACGATGTATATGTCTATCTCCTAAGGATAACCCACAGTAACCATTTTTATCTTTTACATATTACTAAGAAATGATGGGCTATTTACGAAGCAATTTAAACAATACAGTATTAATCCTTATCCAATTAAATACGTTAGATACGTTGTGCATTTAATGTATTTAGATCAAAATTGCCCTTTACAGCATATCATTAAAATGAATATCTTAGAAGATATCACAGATTTAAAATTATTAATCGCTCGCAGCGAAACGGGCATTCGGGCGCCATGCCCTGTGGGAAATATTAAATTTGAGCATTTCAGAAATCGTAAATATATGATAAACCGGACAAAACCGGGTTGATCAGGCTAATCTGTGATAATTAACAAATAATGAAACAAATTTACGTAAGTGAGTCTGGAATATTGGCACAATGTAGACATATAAAACATCTGACAGGATGTATACATCATAACTTGGCAGAATGTAGGCATATAAAACACCTGCGAAAAAATTATCAAATTTAGTTTTGAATTTATCGACATGCGTTCAAGTCTTTTAATTTTCCTGGGTTTACTAACTGGGTGCTTAGGTGCCCCAGGAAGGTTTAAGAGATCCCTGAATGGTACAAAAACGGTCCATACGATGGACTTTGGAAGCTTTGTAAGAGAGTATCCGTACGCAATTCATTACCCTTACATGATTGAATTGCTGACAACGGGACGTCACTTATGCGGGGGAGCGCTAGTTAGGCCTAACTTCGCATTAACAGCCAGACATTGCTTTCCAACAAATATAAGCGATTTCAAGACTAGTAGTTTAAAATTTACTTTGCAGTATTAAAAAAACCCTCCAGCTGACCTACTGCCGTGAAGTCAACAAACCTTGAAGATTGGCAACCTTCCTTAAAAACAACAGAATGGGAAATTATTCGGTAAATTAAAATAATCATTTGCGAGTAGACAACAGACAAATTCGTTTACTTGATTTTCTGTTCATTTTACTACCATGATACTCATTTGAGAATTGACTGCAATAGCAAATAGATATAAAGCATAATAATTTAAAAAATACACAACAAAATATCTTCAAAGAACGTTCAAAAACGTGTGTAAAAAAGTTTAAGTAATCACTTGAGCCTTTGCGATATCAAAAATTCCTTTGGCAGTAATGACACTGTAGTCGCTTCCCCTTCTCTTTGAACTGAGACGATCACCTTCTGGGAATGTGTAATCATATTTAATCGGTGGTCCTAGTTTCTTCATACTTGAATTTTCTGATTTTGATCTCGCGAGTGAAATTTTACCCTTTGTAAATTTCTCACTCGAACTGAGAATTGGGTGGACCATTTTTTGTTTCGCCTCAGTCTCAACTTTAATTACTTTATGTTTTGGATTCTGTGCCAGCATGGCTTTGATATCCATTTTATGTCGCTGAATCTTTTCTTCCAGATTTTTTAACCTTCGCTCATAGTAACTTCCGCTATCGTTGGACATAGCTAAAATTTCCGCTTTTGTCATTTTAACATTGGATATTTTATCAGGCGTTCGATCGGTCCTTTGCAAATTTGAGACAATAACTGCATCAGGAGTGAAGCATTTTCGTATAAATTTATTGTTTGAAGGAGTTCCACAGACTTCCTCGTTTTTGTTTATCTTCGAATGCTTCAAGGTACGGGAGTTGTTCAGTTTAGAATTGTTATGTAACTGATTTTTCCCTGATAATGTTTGCACAACTGCTTCGGCTGTAGCATATCCACAATCAATGGAGTGCCGTTTTTCAATAGAGAAAGAATTTTGGCCAACTAGCCCCATCCTACTTTCATGATTATCAGCCCTTTCTGACGAAGCAACACTGCTTATCTTCGAATCGAAAACATTTGAAATTTTGCAGTACTTTACTTTGGACATTGTTTGCAATTTTTGGTCTATAGCTGAAGCTGAAGTCTGCTGCGTTGGGGCGTAATTCATTAGGTGGCTTCTTGTACTTCGATTAGCAATCATGTGCGATGATTGACTGGTTCCCAAATTATGCTGAAACGGTGATGGTTTTCTTTCATATTGTTTTGTTAGGATGACATCTCCTTTTTCCGAATTTTCGAGTTTCGAAGATGTTTTCTTTAAATTTCTTTGACTATTTGAGCTATTTCCAGTTGATATTACTGTTATTGTGCTATCTAATTTTATAGTAGTGTTGGGTTCTCTAAAAGAAGATGAATGTGTTACGGTAATAAAAAGATACAAATTAAAATTATTTACCGTTTTTTTACTTTTGTACCATTTCCGCATTTATCTGCAGATTGCACAATTTCATATAACTTTGACCGATATTCAGGTACTGTTAATTGGACATCGTCACGAAAAGGTGGTAATACATCTGTGTTAAGCTCTGATTCAGGTATAGTATTCCTAAATCTAATAGAAGTTTTATATATGCCATTCTATCAATATTGGCAAAAATTACTTCTCGATATATTTGTGTGATAAAGCTTGTTTTGCTGTTAACCGACCGGATGGGTCTAAAACTAGTAGACATTTTACTAAAGTGCGGGCTTCGTTTGGTGCTCCTACCAGCAAATCATCCAGCTTCTGTGCACTATATGAACAAGTTGTTTTTTCATATTAAGTTAAATTAACTTGGTATATTTATTACCCGTTTGCATTTATTTGCTGGTTTAAGAGTACTGAACCAAATCCAGCGCCAACTGCCGCTACATCGTTTTCTGTTGCTTCAGGAAGCGCAGATATTATTTTCTCAATCTGAAATTAATATTAAACTTATTAGCGGATTGAGATTTGTTAGTATAATATTGTGCCAATCAGTTTTTTTTTTAGAGGCCATTGTAAAAGATAAAGTGAAATGAAAATGATAAATGTTCTGTGAATTATATGCACAATAACTATAAAGTTAATATTAATACTCAGCTTTTTAAAGCCGCCCATTTGTGAGTACCCAAAACGGCAGCCTCTTAATACTAAATTTAATTGAAATCTTATAAATATAGGTATTTTAGGGTTTTTTCAAAATTTAAAATTTGCAAATCTTCAATAATAGATTTTAGACACTAAATTTAACCATTGATTATATAAAGAAGTAGGGTAAATCTACCAGCATCTAATGGCACAACTCGTTGTTGTCTAAATGGCACATCTACTTCTTTATATAAACAATGCTAAAATCTCGCATATGCATGTATGTATATCATGACAACAAATTAAAATATATGGAAGTCTCCTACCCTTTTCCAAAAAAAAATTGTTTGTATGATCTACATAACGAGTCGATAAATGCATACGCAAAGTTGGATAAAAACCCATTAAGAAATGCGGCAAAAATGAGTGTAGCCTTTCATCCCTTTGACCCTGTCCCCCCACCTCCTTGACCAATTATCCCCATTTACGAACTTAGCCGAAATATTGGCATTAAAATTTCACATCATTCATTTTCCGAAATCTTTTCATCAGGTAGGCTGCAATAGCTATTTCATATGAAATTTACCTACAAATATTTATTATTACGCACCTTTGTTAATTTTAAAATTTGATTCATGGAAATATGTATATAATTTTCAATTTTCTTCCCTTGTTTTTCAAATTCTAATATTAATATTATTCTATAAATTGCCTACCTGATTTACTGTGCTACTACCCGGAAAAAGTGGTTTTCCTCGTATCATTTCGCCTAATATACATCCCAAGCTCCACATATCTATTCCTTTAGTATACCTGCAAAAAAATAAAGAATTGTGAGTTTTTTTTATTAATGGGGATACTTCACCAAATAATCTTAAACAAAAACTAAATGTTGTTATAACTTAAATACATACTAACCTTTTACTAGCCACAAGTATTTCTGGAGCTCTATACCATCTTGTTGCGACATAATCAGTTAATATCGGTTCTTCGGATTCAATTGAAGCTGAAGAATTTCTCAATTGTCGTTGTGAAACCGAACGTGCTAAGCCGAAATCGGCAATCTTACACCTTTGATTAGAATTGCTAAAGAATGAAACAATTAAGAAAATATATGCCGTACTTACCTGCATTTACTATCTATTAAGACATTACTGGGCTTTAAATCTCTATGTATAACGTTTCCTGAATGTATATATTTGACGGCATTAAATAGTTGATACATAACATATCTTTTGTGAACATCCTTTAAGATTGTTCCTCGTTTAATAACATTATGAAGGTCACTTTCCATAAATTCGAATGAAAGGTAAATGTCTAAATTATTTGTTGCTCTACAAAAACCAAAAATAATTTGTCAGAAAACCAATTGTGGATCAAATATTCGCTTACCTATATATACTATGCAACTGTATAACGTTGGGATGATTTCTGAATGCACGGAGGAACATAATTTCACGAAACGTTCGTTGCGCATCGGTTTCATTTCGAAAGGCATCAAAAATCTTTTTAACAGCTACAACTTCTTTGTTTTTCTTATCAATTGCTTTCCATACAATGCCATAAGCGCCTTTTCCTAATCTCTAAAATTTAAAAGAATATATAAGTAATTAAGAAGTCAATATTTATTTTTTTAAATTATATAAAAATATTTTATTGCTCGGAAAACCAATAGATGTCCCGGGGATTTACGGCTCCTGAGTTCCGATTGATTGGGGAGTGGGGAGATTTAGGGGCTCCAGGCACCGTGTATTCGAATTTTTAGGCGCCCTAATTAAAGGAATTGAAAGTTTTGAATTTGAAATATCATTCATGTTTTCAACGAGGCACGGAAAAGTGGATTTTATAAGGAAAATAGTTTTTCTTAAAATTACGTAAGATAATAGGAAAGTTTCAGCTATGTCACCTCCTTGGTACTTTGAGAAGCATCATTTAAGATTTGGAAGAAAATGTCATCACAATGCTTAAGAAACTTAAAAAATTGGTGACACCTTGGTAACAAATTCCATTTTATTTGGTAATATTCACATGGTAACATACTTGATCGAGGAACTATCTTAAAAACATACTTTAACATATTAAGTTGCATCCAAACAATACCACTAAGGTATTGACTCGGAAACATAACCACGGGTATGGTTGGCGGTCAAACGTATTGCGATTCCAGAATCCAATTAATGATTTTTTTCTCTACGTTTCATTCATGATAACCATTGCACCTATTGATATCAATGTTCGCATTTGTAATTGCTAATTTTATTTATAGTTTATTTTCTATTATTACAAGGAAACTATTTTAAAACAACCATTCTCACATTGTTATTCAGCGATTGTTTCTTGCTAAGTTTAGTTTTGTAACAAGTACAAAAACAAGTCCTTTGCGAATTGTTTCCGCATCTCAGGATTTGTAGCAGATCTAATCAATTGATGGGAAATTGAGTAATTTTTTTAGAGCTGATTGTTACGGCTAGAAACTTCGTATAATAATATGTGTTTTATTCCAATTGTATGTAGCTGGTAAAAAAAAATGTACTGTACTTTAATTAAGCTTCTAAATAAAGAAAATCAAAGAAGTACACAACTAATTGCAAGGTCGACAATATTAGGTAAGTATTTCGAGTGATTTCAATCTAATAATCACTAAAATAACTTAAGGAAGTACAAGGTCACAAATATAATTGCAATAATGTTAATACGAAAGTGGTTTTGCTGAAGAATATAAAAATTGCGAACTATTTTAGTTTGTATATGTAAGTAATAGGTGAATTTAAATAAATAATTTTAATTTTTAAAAATTAAACGAACCAAAACCAAACTGTTCTATTATACCAAATGATTTGATTAAATTAAATTATGAAGTCTTCCACCCACCTTCTTAATATCGAAATACTTTAAAATTTGGTCGTCTATTTCAGACATTTTATTTTTTTCCTGAGATTTTGTTTTTGTTGCCATTATTAAAAATGGTATTTAGAGATTACGTCCACTTATTCTCACTAAAAAATTTAAAAATCATTAAAGCCGATTAAAAGACACTTATTTGACTGTAATCTATAGCCGATTTATCACTAGGATTACTCGATGGTATCCGGAGAGATTTTACCAAACGACAGCAGTACTATTCGTTTATTTGGAATTGACAAACGGTTAAATCTCACTTGGATTGTTGGATCGATTTGGCAATACAAGAAAACATGCACAAAAATCATTAAAGTTTGTTTTTTAATGAACACTACGAAATATATAACTGTCGCTACGAAAATCAGAAAACAAATTCATGACGTCGTTAGGAATTTTTTCACTTTTCTTCTGAAGAATTTTTCTTTCAATCGATTTGAAAGTAGAGCAACGGGAATATGCGAACCCGGCACGAAAGGCGTGCTTGTTCAAATCAAAATATAATTTAAAATTCAACGTCAGTAATTGTATAAATAAAATTGAAAATTGCCTCTGTAAATGACAATACACACAGTACTCTTTCTTGGCACAGCCGTCTGTTTGATGCATTGTTTATAGAAACAGTGTCACCTGCAGTAGCTTAGCAACCGGTGAGTGTCGGGGGTTCTATCCTTCTTTTCACCTGATTGGTTCCACAGGAGATGTTTCCTATAAATAGTTATTACTTGTAATATAAGGTAAGCTAGAACGACTAAATCAATAAGCTTTGATATTTTGCTTCCTTTCAATACCTGTTGCTTAATGCTCTGATTTAATAAATAACACTAGTCCAGTCTGTTTACATGTAGATTGGTAGATTGATTAATAAGGATACGCTGTTTTGCTTGTGTGTACTCCATACATATTTTTATACCTACTAAAATTAAAGGTTAATGCAATACGGAAGTGATATTGTCAATTAAATCTGTTTTATCTAAATGCGGCATATTTTATGTTACCTATATTTTTTTATCATAAGTTTCGTCGCTTACACCGCTTCATATGTATGTAATTTCAAATGTTACAAAGTTTTTCTGTGCGCTATTTTAGAATGCTTTTGAAACCGAGAAATTTCTGAAAATATTTAGCGATTAATCACAAATATACATATGTATGTAGCTAATTAAAAATAAAAATTAAAGAATTTAGGTGGGGGCGAAGTTGCAGTGTGTGTAGTTCCAACGTAATTTTGATTTTTAAGAAAAATATATTAGAGAAGGGTTGTTGATGCAATCAATACTCAATAGCTGAGTATTGAGTATTTAGATACGTGGCGAAATGTTTAAGTAGACGATAATAAGTTAACAAAGTATTTCAGCTCTATTGTTCTCCTATAATGCAACGATACAATAGCAACTACAAAAAAAAAAGGAATACCCTTATATGGTATACACATTTATTTAACACTTAACAATAAAAACGCATAAGTAATGAAGAGAAAAAAACGCTTCAGATGAGGACCGCAGCGGCAGCAGTAAAATGAATTTTGGGCTATCATATCATATCCTCAGATTTTAGTAGCACTCCTTAACTGGGTGAAGTAAACTTGAGCATTTAAGAATTATTATGATAGACCGGATGAAACCAGGCTAGTCAGCTAGTTACCACATAAAGACTGTCCTAGAAAAAATTTATCCCTTTTTTTCCTCGAATTACTCATCCCTTTTTAACGCAATTCGAACAATTCGATTTGCATTTTCTGTTAGTAAATCATCTCAAGAGTATCTCTTCAAAATCCTTTTAAAGGCAATTCGAACAATTCGATTTGCATTTTCTTACTAACAGAATCGTGCTTTCGAAAATCATAATTGGATTTTTATCAATTATTTATTGCACACTCCAAAAAGAATCACGCAAATACATCCTATTTTACTAGATCGAGCCCCTAATGAGTAAAAACAAAAAGGCCAATGTTTTTTGATTTAGTTCTTATAAATAAAAAAAACTCTTGCATAAGCAAAATATTAGATGTTACAAGAATGTTAATTTAGGGTCAAAAGTAATGGATATGCAAAAAAAATTTTTCGGCCGCTTATATGTCCTGAGATATTTAATTTTAAAATTCTATAAAGTGATAGTTTTCTTCCGCAATTTCTCCATGCTCCTTTGTTTCCTCCTAATTTTTTTGGTGAAAATATTTGAAAAACATTAAATTACAAATGTTCCTACCAACAAAAAATTTAATATTCGTCACTATAAATTTTTATGAAAATCCGTGAGGAAACGCTAAACTCAATCTGTTCCAAATTAATATCTCGTAAACTATTGGGGCTAAAGAGCTCATAGTTTATTCTCTTGGTCTAAACTCTTAAAGATTGTAAAACTATTTAACGATTTACCTTGGTAAACGAAGCGTACTTTTTGAGGTATTCGAATGAAAAAGAGTAAAGAACAGGCCAAAAATACATATCAACGAATCTAAAGGAGAGCCTTCGGCTGGAACTATTTTTATTTAATCCTAGGCCTATTTTATTGATCTTCCTGTATAATATTTTATGCTTGTTTTCAAACTTTTTTTTTTAAGCATGTTGGGACCCCGTATCATTGATACCTGATACGGCGGTAACTACGTCCCTGCTATGCAACTATTACCTACTATTAGGAATATTACAGGACCCCTGTCTGTCGTCGGGAATGCTCACAACTTTTCGCTTTCTCAACCAGGATTTTGAAAAATCAAGTAAAGAAACATGAAATTAACCAACCCCTACTTGGCCTTGGCATCCCTTGAGTCCTTAGAATTCTCTGTTAAAATAGTATATTTTTATCCGATCGCCGTTTTCTTCCCGAGGTAAAAAAGTTGCACCTTGCTTCCGCAAAACTGGAAAAAATTTAAACTTTCGGCGGTGGTGTGGTAAAAAAAAACTTACCTTTTCTTTTCTAATGTTTGGTGTTCGTGATTTCTTCGCAAACGGTGCGTCGCCCACTTTTCTGTCATGACTTTCCGTTAAGAATTTATCTGGCTTTAAGGCGCGACAGATTAATTAGCGTTGAGTTATTCTAGGCGACAAAGAATTAAATGAACATGACGACGTCCCTTTTTGGCATCGGAGCACAATAAATTCTGTTGTTATTGTGAGATGAGATTTTTTTTCTCCTTTCAAAAGTACGTTGTACTTCCGTTAGTAATCAAAACTTTTAACTTCAAGAAGCATTAGATATTCTTGTTCTTGTATAATAATAAAAGATAATGTTTTTGTAAAGTTCTTTTAATTTTTATTTTTAGTTTATAATTTGAGCAGAACCAGAAAACCAAATTATAGAAAACGTGTAAAAACAAAAATAATTTCGTTCCACACATTTATTTGATTCAGTTTTGCTGAACGCTCTCAACTTTTTCCTTTGACATTTCGTCGATGTCACACAGAAAGAAGAAGAGCTCCAAGTGATGTACACTCTTCTGCACGGTTTATACAAATATTTATCGAAAAAAGAGGAGTATTGCATCCTCATTTTAGGTTTAGACAATGCTGGAAAAACGGTTAGACATCCTGATTAAATTATCACTCCGTTCAATCCTTTGAAAATTGTTACAATTTGCAGACGTACCTGGAAGCAGCAAAAACAAAATTCACCAAAAACTACAGAGGGATGAATCCTGCGAAAATAACAACAACGGTAGGCTTAAATATCGGACAAATAGACGTGCACGGTGGTCGCTTAAATTTCTGGGATTTAGGCGGACAGCAGGAGCTCCAGTCGCTCTGGGACAAATACTACCAGGAGTCGCACGCTGTTATTTATGTTATCGATTCGAACGACAGGGAAAGGATGAGCGAGTCCAAGCAGATTTTTGGTGAGTTCTCGTGAATTAACGATAAATCTGTTAGTTGGCTTTTTTAGGCTACCTCCACCAACATCCAACATGCCACCGAAATATAGTTACCACTCTTTTTCAGATAGGATGATCAGCAATGATTTACTTTCGGGCGTTCCACTACTCGTTTTAGCAAATAAGCAAGATTTACCTGATGTTATGGGGGTAAGAGAGATTAAGCCGGTGTTCCAGCAAGCTGGGATATTGATCGGAAGACGCGATTGCCTTGTAATGCCAGTTTCGGCCTTAACGGGGTATGGGACTATTTGAAAGCGCCTGCACTAGCACTCTGTACTCAATTACCCCTTTTTATTTCAGGGAAGGCGTAGACGAGGGTATACGCTGGCTAGTTGACGCAGTGAAAAGGAATTCCATCGTACGACCGCCCAGAGAGAACGACTGATAGTTCTGAGTAGACCTTAAAAATTTAATTCCTCAAAACTGATAAAATATTATTTCGTGGACTAAAGCGTGGACGTATTTAATAAAATATAATATTTTTGTATGCGTTAGTCTTAATGGATGGAAAAAACAAAGGTGTGAGTATGATCTTGAAGCTAGGAAGATTTATTTGGGCCCATTTTGTTTTACAAACATTTATTTCTCCGTCGATGTAACTTGAAATTGAGGCCTAATAAAATATTATTTAATTCAAATTTTGCATTTTGCAAGATTTTAAATTTAACTTCGAAGAGGGGCAGTGAGGTGGTGACTTTTTTTTTCAGAACAGGTGAAATGGCATTTTAATGATTATGTTTTAGTTTTTTTTTGTTTTGTTTCTAATTTATAATTTGAAATATCGGAATTACCTTCCTGCCCAATCCCAAGAATTTTTCGAGAAAAGAAAGAAGTCAAAACTAAGTTAAGGAAATTGGGTCCTCTACAACTTTTCGAAGAAAATACTATATAAAGTTATTTGTTATCTTTGAATTGACATTCGAAATATAGAACTAAAAAATTATAAAAAGAATTATAAGAGTTTTAGCTGTCATGTTGCAATTTAAAATGTTGATGTTTGATTCGAAATTAATGATCCCAAAATTGTCTTTGTATGAATGTTTAAAAGTCGGACGAATTCGAGGAAATGCCGTTCGCACCCCCAAAAAACTCCTAAGTGCCAAGTTTCTTGAAGGCTGAATTCTCTAACGCACTATCAACCAAAATCCTACGATGTCTCTCAAAGGACTGATAAACAGACCATGTAGAATCGATTGGTATACCCCTGTTCAGACCGTAACGCAACTCCCTCTATAGGAATTGGTTTACGTACTCAAAATGGGCCCTGGATTTTGCGTTTTCAGTCGTAGTAATAATTTATTAAATCATTTAGGATTTGAGCTATTATGAGTCATATAGCTTAAATGCAAGTATATTCAGCTATTTAATTCAAAATACCTCCGGACCGTGGATAAGAAGACTTCAAAAGGGGAAAAATAAAAAGGAGCTCTTCGAGGTGGTAGTTCATAGTATTGATAAAACGAATAGTTGTTTCGACGGATACCAGATACCCGGCAAGATTTGAGGCCGGATTGCCGGATATTCGGCTCATTGTTGAATAAGATCGGCTAGATTTGAGTGTCATCGTGAGTCGTTAGCGAAAAGTACTTGTTTACTTAACTTTCTTTTTATTAGATCAAACGCAACAGATCACTTGATATAAATTTGTGGCTTGGTAAAAAATCAACTGAAAAATGTCATCGGTTGAAAAACGATCGCCTATTTTGCAATATTTTCATATAAATAGTAGGGGTAATTAGCAAAGCGTGAATGCCCTGAGTGATGGTCAGTGTCACGACCAAAAAAAAAAACGCTATTGCAAGCAAGATTGACTATTACTTGAAGACAGTTAGAATCTATCGCAGACGAGACCCTTACATTTGGTGATCAGCTAATTCGAAACAGTACCAAATTGTATTTTTCGGCTCCTTGCAGCGTTTATAGCAAAAGACTTTACTTCGAAGCTGGCTTTATTTACGATTATAAGCGAAATCGTTTGTTGCCAGCGAATGCAGAGAATTTAGTTTTTATTCGCCATCATTTACCACTTGCTAATTTTGAGTACTAATTTTGTTTCTTAGTTTAAAATAAACTATTTCTATAATACGTATAAGCTATTGTGGTATTATTTTACCTCACAAATATTTATGTATTGCAGTTGGATTTATAAATTGTCGTAGTATTTTGAATATCCGGTATTCGACCGAATATTAATAGTTACCGAATATCCGTTTCATCTCTAGAGTGTAGCGAGCAGTACAGGAAAAAGCCGAAATAACTTAACGTCTTAGCATGGCTGTGTATTAAATAGTTGAATCGAAAGGAAAAGTTTTTGCTATGCGTCGAGCTGCTAATGGATTAGATAAAGATTTTTAAATGTTAGACAATGTGCAAATGCACCTTTAAAGTCCCTAATTAAGCTCCGAAGAGAAGAAGAAGTAACTTTATTATTTTTCAAAGGTCCTTGCATTTTTAATTGTTCTTTGTGCAGGAGAGATTCTTTTCCAAGATTTATTCAAATACAGTATAAAACAAATTAACTTTAACTAACTAACTATTGTTAAGAAAAGGATTTATAATCAAAAGAAAATTTTAAAGCGTTTTTCAGTTTTGCGTCGACGATGTGTTCCCCTTTTATACCCTTCACTGTAAACTGAAGCTTGCGCTACTCGCCGAGCTGTGTCTCTGGGGCATAAACAGCGGCGAATTGCCCGCCTGCCAAAAGGCGGCTCGTACGGCGAATGGGCGAATAAACTAACAAAAAAATATGGTCGATCAGCGGCCTATTTAGGTAGAGTTCGGTGTTGTAAATATTTGTGTTTTTCGGTGATATTAACACGAGACTTTTATGTGAATCACCTGCTGAATTCACGGGAACATTGAATTTAACTAAAGGGAAAATGGTATGGCCCACTATTTACGGATTTTCATTCAAATTGATTTCAGATTTCAGGGGAAAAAAAACCGGGGAAAACAGTTCGCACAAAATTTGACATTTACTGGCTTCCGATAAATGCGAAATATTCTCTGTATAGTGCAGTAATTTTGATTTTATTCAACTGCGGAATGGTTTTATGTTTGCATTTTATGTCCCTTTCGAGTGGTGCACTCGGAGCGGTGGGATATTTTGGTCCGGTCGTTTGATTTCTTCGCCGAATTAAAAACTGTTCCGAAAAGTTGTTTTGGGATGCTAAATAAAATGTTTTTGCTGTAAAATTCAGGAATTCTTTTGTATTTGAGTGGGAACTCAGTTGAATAACCTCAAAATGGAGGCAGCCTGGACCATGGTTGTCATAACACCAGAATTCTGCCTGCTTATGTCGACTCTTCGGGTCAGACGTCCTTTGATGCGCACTATATGAAAAAATTCCTCGCATTCGCTGTGCAATGCCCATTTCATCAAGAATAAATTCTTACCTTCTTCATGATCTATAAATCTTAGTTAATTACGTTCTAGTGCAGCGCCTCTAATTACTGGAACACCGACCTTGCATCATCCGTCCGCTTTGTATTCTGCTCGTAAGGCCTTATTTTCGATATTTTTGATTAGCATCTTCCACTCTTACTAAATTAGAAAATAGTTATGGATTGAATAATTTATTCTACACTCCTCTTTATTTAAGTAAATGCCCCTTCCTCAGTCACCGTTGCTCTGCTGCGACTATTTTCCGAAGTAAAATAAAATGTTCAACAAAACAAGGCTTTTAAAAAGTGTAGATGGGCAAATATACTATATGTGTGATGTGTTTTCAGTACGGTTCCTTGTTGGAAGAAAGTTTTTCTTTCACCTATTCTCTACTTACTTTTTAATTATTAAAAGATTAATTTATCTTTATAATTCAATTTATATTATTGCATAATGCAATGGTTTTAAAACTGAAATTCAACACAGTTTTGTTCATAGCCTTACTCGTGAGAAATTGTCGTCTATGCAATCATTTCGCCACAACTCTAAATGCTTATTATTAACTCCTTCGCTTACAATATCGAGCCATGTTCTTGGTAGGTCGATTGAGCCAAAAATGATAACCACGAGGGAGGCGCGTGGTGTTGGTGGGACAGCATTAAGCAAAACGGAGCTATTTGTACAATTTTGTACGCGCAACCAAATCGTGAAATGGCTCGACGAATGATTAGTTAAACTGTTAAGTTTGGAGCGCGGTATTGGAAATTAAATCGTAAACCAAGGGGTTAAATGTTAATCAGCAATTCTAAAAATCTCAATACTTTTCACATGATAGTACTTTAAATCGTAGATATTTTGGCCATTATTAATTTCGAAATTTGGTAATTTTCAAAATCATTGGTCCCAAAATACCCATTTATTTATCCATTATAACCGATTTGGAGATTTTGATTATGATTAAT
Organism: Eutolmus rufibarbis; assembly: GCA_963920795.1. Taxonomy (NCBI): domain Eukaryota; kingdom Metazoa; phylum Arthropoda; class Insecta; order Diptera; family Asilidae; genus Eutolmus; species Eutolmus rufibarbis. The sequence continues at coordinate 9,971,174 of OY987206.1, forward strand.
GAGGCATTAAGCTTGTGGGTAATAATATATTGTGAATTTCATATACATTGAAAGACGTACACCAAATTTTAACTTTTCGTCAAAGCAATTCCAAAAAAAATTAATAAAATAACCGTTCCTTCGTGAAAAGGGTTTTTCATTTTAGCCCTGCGATTTCCCTTGTAAAATGTTCAAAATGGCTCATAATCAGCACTTTTTTCGCTTTGGGATACAGGCAATATTAGTTGGATTTACTATATACGAATCATATAGAAATTTAACGTGCTAACTCCTTTTGTTACAGTGAGCTATTCTTTTTGATATACTCTAATTCGAATAATAGGTATGAATCACTGTTAAAATTTAAATGGGAATCTTTTTGGAACAGTCACTGTCTTTAGTTAAAAATATGTATATAAAATAAAAATCATATTAGCAATGTGACCTATTATATATAAATTGACTCAAGGTTAACGCAAACTACATAATTTCAGTCTTTAACGTCGTCACAACAAAACACAACCAAATAGTACAGAAAATCTTTCTAAATAATGTTCGTTCTCTTTTGAAGACGCAATTGCTTCCAACACAGCATTTTTTCGAAAAACTACAATAAATATTATAAAATCCCTATTATGGCTGAATATTAACTACGTGGGTAATTACTCTCAAATCCAAATTTATTCACAATAGAAGGAATAAGTGACATCACTGTACATACAATTAGACAAATGCAAAGGAAATTTTCATTTTCGAGAGAAATAGTATTCGAGAATTTTGAAATTTGACTGGCATATGCCTTTCTGAGCGTTGCTTCCCCTCCCTCCTTCGCATCATCATAACTTATATTTTGTTAATATAATAGTTCAAATGTATAGTGTACAACCTCGATAAAGTGATTCTCAGTGATTTAGATTCTACAAGTTATTAAAAATCTAAACTGTGTTTTTTTTTAGCATGCACGCTACTGTAAAGCAATTTAATTATTAGTCGATTTTCAAAATTGATAGCAATAACAGCGGCTATCTAGTATTAAACTCAATTTAATAAATTCTGGAACATATATACTTTATTCTGGTATATGTACATTAATTCATAAATAACCGTCTTTTTTTCATTTTGAGGGTGTTGCTTCTGTTGCCACTGCCCGCCCTGTAAATATAAAACAAACCACTTTTGAGTACGAGACTCAGTGAGCGTTTCCCTAATTCACTCACGCTGAGGTAATCCAAACCTCCCACACAAAGGGGTCACACAGTCCCCAACTCCGGACCGCGACGTACGACTTACGTCCGGCGGGCGACATACGCCCCACACTCACACCATGGGAACACATCCCATATTTGACGGGTCCTGGCCTCATTTCCAAGGAGACATACTCCCATCAGGCACCCTTCACCATACCCTATAGGCAACACATGCCTCATGGTGAATCACATTCATTCATAATTTAACCTTCCACATATTCGCACTTAATACCTTACTTTTAATTAAACTGTACATTCTATAAAATGTTCTAAAAGGCTAATTCCACTCACCTATTATCTAAATACCAAACTAGTCTATACTTTCTTTATTTTCTCTGCACCACTTCACTCTTTAAAATATCACAACTGACTGAGGTGCCTCACTACCTTGCGCCTCGGTCGTTTTACTTGGACGCCTACCTACTTTTATTAAGATGCAATGCAATGCAATCCTTTTGCATCCCGAAGGAACCCAACGAGATAAGGCATTAGCGTACAAGCTCGGACATGCTTTATTGCTCTTTGTCTCATCGCGGAGGGACCCAACCCGGCGGCGCCAGAAACTGCACCGCAATACCCTAAACAAATTTACTTGTCTATTTTTAGATTTTTGCCCGAAACTCAACTACCTCTAAGTCCTACCCTTTCAAATATTTTCATGGGCCTTACCTCCTCGTGTAACACTAGAATATATTTATTTTTTTTATACATAAGTAAAGCAATTAAAAAAAATACTATATTTGAATTGAACCCGTGTCCAAATTATGAAATTATTTTTATTCTTTCTGATTCTAGATGTTTTAATTATGATAACTTTTATCTGCATAATAGTTCCTTCATGGAGTTTTATTAATTAGCCTTACCTTTGTTTGGCAGCTTTATCACCAATATATTAAATAATAAAATTTCTATCTTTTATTGTTTCAAAACAATGCATTGGAATGAGAGTGAGAGGTTCCGAAAATAAAGGATATAAAGTAGCAGATATTTGAATTCAATAAATTATTTAATTTCTCTCTTTCAGAGAGGGAATACAATTTTGTTCTAATTTGTGCATGTGCTTTATACATGAGATATGCAACCAAAGGGCACATTTCCGAGAATTTCAGCTTTTGGCCCCGACTCGTTTTAGTATCCAGCTTTTCATAGAGTAATATAAAGATACAAACACGGAGAATCGTGATTTTAATTTTCAGTTCAACCAGCTATAAAGTTACCCTTTTTCTAGAAACGGTAGTTAGTTAAATACATTGCATTTGTGCTTTGGTATTCTCTTTAAACAGATGTATAATACTTTATGTAGTTCATTGTTAAAACTAAAAAATGGTGAGAAATATTAAAGATTAAAATCCTACTGTATGGGTTACTTGCATCCGGGTCCAAAAGTTTTTTCCATAATTCTACAATGATAAAACTTTTGACTAACTCTAAAGCTTAGAAATGAAAACCTATGCTTAACCATACCTTGTTTGAATTAATCTGCGAATGTGATATAATATAACTTAGTTTTCGATTAAAATTAAGGAGAGAATCGAATACACGTATTGTGTATTTGTTTATTATTACGCTAAATGCCAAATGGGTTTTAATTAATAGGGTGTGATTTCGTAAGTAATGATTATTGCAATTTCTGATTTTCCGAAGTTTTCAGCTTTTCTGAAAGTGGGATGCAAATAAAATTCTTCCTAGCATCTTGGGAAATTTTAGTTTAAACCACATTTGAGATAAAAAAGATAATTATAATAATATAAATAAATGAAAACAAGAAACGTATAAGTGTATACATCACACAGGCAGGAAAATAAATCGAAAGGGATTTTCGGTTTTGGTTTTGCTCACGTCATAAATGCCTTCAAATACGTCAAGCGGGAGGTACCTCACTGTAAGAAGTCCACAAAAAAGTATTATACAGTTCTGCGTCGAATGATAAGAGAAAAGTGAAAATTATAGTTTTACTCGAAATTCTGGATTTCCTACAACAAACATTTTTATTAGGGTTTGACAAATAATATTGGAAGTGAAAGCGTGAAAGGATTATTCTTCAAAATAATATCCTCGTGCTTTATCCTTCGGGACAAAGACTCAAGTGGCGACGTTCTTTCGGAATAAAATAAAAATGGCAGAGAAAAATCAAAATAATTGATAAATTTAAGTCGGTTACGTGTAAGGGAAGTTATTAGGATGATAGGGAATCTCATTTCAGCAAATGCTAAATTTTTCAGAAAATTTAATAATTTCTTTTACTTTCGTTGCAACATGGAGATTTGATTTTAAACTCAAATATTATGCTAGGAAATTGAACTGATTTTACCTCTTAGAAGCGTTAAAAAAAATAAAAAAAAATGGCCTCTTAGATTTTGATGGAGAATACATATTTTGATAATTCGAGATTGTCGTCCTTGATTTTATTTTATTTCTGGATTACAACTTCACCACCCATTTTATATCTCATAACTTTTTTTTTATCTTTACACAGTTAAAATGTAACTTATCTCAAATTTATTTTAAAAGGAAATCCAGCAGTTGGAAATACTATGTAAACAACTATACGAATCTACCGATTCAGGTATAAGAAATGAAGCGGAAAAAGCTTTGGTCGCATTTCTTGGTAGTCCAGATGCACTACCAAAATGCCAGATGCTATTGGATAGAGCAGATTCGAGCTATGCACAACTTTTAGCTGCTACAACACTTACAAAACTTATACAAGGACTAAGCTTAGAGCAAAGGATAGATATAAGGTGAGTAGTTAATTTATTTATTTTTTCCATACTTATTTAATGTTCATTCCAGGAGCTACGTTCTCAACTACTTAGCTACACGACCTAATTTGCAAGGTTTTGTTGTACAGGCGCTCGTTACCCTTTTAGCCAAAATTACCAAATATGGGTGGTTTGATACATACAAGAACGAGACTGTGTTTAGAAATATATTGGAAGATGTGAAGAAATTTCTCCAAGTATTTTTATTACTAACTCATAATAGTTATTTTACTTATATGGATTTTCATTCTAGGGGTCTGTTGAACATTGTACAATTGGTGTACAAATTTTATCGCAGCTGGTGTGTGAAATGAACTCAATTGTGGAAGTTGATATTAATCTTTCTTTCTCAAAAAATCGAAAAATTGCTACATCCTTTAGAGATCTTCAGCTATATGAAATTTTCTTGCTTTCCTGCTCGCTTCTGATTACTGCGAGGGACAACAGTAAGAACCTTAGTTTCTTGGATGAATCACAACAAGCGTGAGTATTTTTGTTTAATGAATTTTGGATAAAAATTAACAAAGAATCTTTGGGATAATTGCAGATTGATATCGCAAGTCTTGAAATTAACAAAAAATTGTCTCACTTTTGATTTTATTGGAAGTTCAACAGATGAGTCTACGGATGATATGAGTAGTGTGCAGGTAAGATTTAGAATCTAACACATGGGTAATCATTATTAAAAGTATCAAGGATAACTACTTCAGAAATTTATTTTCATTTTAAAATTATTAACGAAAGTGCCTTCATTGCGTTCTTTTAAATTTTGTTTACAGATTCCCGGAAGTTGGAGACCAGCCTTTTTGGATTCAAATACTTTAAATTTGTTTTTTGATTTGTACCAAATACTTCCCAATGGACTTGCAAGCTTAGCACTTTCCTGTCTGGTTCAGGTATGTGATGTGTTAGACAATTATATTTCAAACATAGTTGAAAGTATATTTTACCTAGATGACGTCTGTCCGGAGGTCCCTATTTAGTAATAATGAACGAACGAAATTCCTGACACATTTAGTGAATGGGGTGAAAAACATTCTTGAAAATTTACAGGTAATTTGAGTTATACATGTTGTTTTCTTTGGATTTATTTTTTCTTCTTTTTATTTTTTAAAGGGCTTAAGTGATCCAGACAACTACCATGAATTTTGTCGCCTTTTAGCACGACTAAAAACTAATTACCAGTTAGGAGAACTCATCACTGTAGAATGCTATCCTGAGGCAATTCAGTTAATAGCCAAATTCACCGTTGAATCATTACAAGTAAAACTCTCTAATCTAATTATATAAGGTCTTAAACTAACGCGATTAATTTTAAATAGATGTGGCAGTTTGCTCCCAACAGTGTACACTATTTGCTGTCTCTTTGGCAGCGAATGGTTGCTTCAGTTCCTTACGTTAAAACCACTGAACCTCACCTTCTGGGGACATATACACCAGAAGTAACAAAAGCTTACATAACGTCAAGATTGGAGTCTGTACCTGTTATTGTTAGGTACGTTTTAGTTGTTATGTAATTTTTGTGAAAAAATAACTGATTATTTTCGTATTTCTTAAGGGACAATTTAGAAGATCCTTTAGATGATTTAGGCATGGTTCAGCAGCAACTGGAACAACTTTCTGTTATAGAGCGTTGCGAATACGAGAAAACTTGCACATTGCTTGTTCAACATTTTGATCAGGTGAGAGAATATTTTAATTATAATATAGCTTTTTAAGGTTTTTTAAGATATATTATAGGAATTGAAATTATACGTAACATAGTTACGCATTCCTTGGATGCTTTAATTCTGCGCTTGTTTGATCATATTAAAAAAATGACGCGAAGGGTAATTATTCTGCGCTTGTTTGATCATATTAAAAAAATTGCTCGAAGGGATATTTTTAACGTTTTACATAGCATATAGCATTAATAAACAATTAAATTATTATTTTCAAATCGTCCACTCCAAATTTTACACGAAAGAAAAGGAAATAATTTTGTTATTAGATTTATCTATTTGAATTAGCGCTACCAAAATTTGAATAAACATTCTAACACAACGATGTAGTTTCTTTATTGAAATCGAGTTTTGTGAGCGAGGCAGTCAGTAGGAAAATTTCAGTTATTCTAATTAGCTCTATAGTCTAGTTTGTGTGGAGTCGATGAGTAAGAAATCGTTTTTAAAATTTAAAATGTTTACTTTTCAAGACTGCGAGAGCCTATCAGGAATTGCTTCAAAATCCGTCACCAAATCCGATGGACGTTACAATTCATGAACTTCAACTGACTTGGTTGGTTTATATAATTGGTTCGGCTATAGGAGGTCGGCTTTCTTTCACTGCAAGTGAAGAACAGGATACCATGGACGGAGAACTTGTGATAAGGGTAAGTAATCCTGCTTAAAATAATTTATCTTAGTAAAAATACTCTTATGTTGTCCAGGTGCTCCAACTAATGAGTATCACTGATTCAAGATTACCCCAAGCAGGCTGTGAAAAATTAGAACTTGCTATTCTAAGTTTCCTTGAACAAGTGCGAAAGATTCATATAAGTGAACAAACGCAAAAAGCCAAAGTTTATAAACGACTTTCGGAGGTGTTTGGTCTTAATGATGAGCAGATGCTACTAAGCATGATTAACAGGAAAATGTAAGTTTTAATGAGATGTACGATCCCATCTCCATTTCCCATCTCTGGAAGATTTTTAAATTTAAAATGAGTTTAAAAAGTGCGCCTATATATTTAATTCAGTTGTAGGGATGACTCAATTTGTCTTCCAGTGTAGGATCTTTGAATACTTCATGATTTCTATTCTTTTGTTGCAGTATTACTAATCTGAAATTTTGGGGACGTTCTGAGCAAATAATTACGAAAACGTTATGCTTGCTGAATGACTTGTCACTCAGTTTTAGCTGTATTAGAAAATTGGCAAAGCTAGAGGAAGTTCAGTTTATGCTTAGCCATCACACAGTAATTAGACTAACATGTAAAATGAATCACTTAAATATTTCTAATAATTTTTCGTATTTAGAGTGAACATTTTCCTTTCTTGGGAACGAATTCATCACTTTCGGAAATGAGATGTAGAAGCATGTTTTACACTTCGTTGGGACGGCTCCTTATGGTAGATCTTGGAGAAGATGAGGAGCGATTTTACAATTTTATGACACCTTTAACAAGTATATCCTTATTACTATTTTGATTCTTAAACAGGCGTTTTAAGAAAATATTTTTACAGATCAATTTGAATCTCTGGGCCCTCTACTCATGGATTCGAACAGTTTTTCAAATGATGAGGCAAAGAAGGCCATTATTGGATTAGCCCGGGACTTAAGAGGATTGGCTTATGCGCTAAATTCCAAAGTTCCCTATTCGATGCTTTTTGATTGGATGTGAGTACGTTTGCCTTATTAAGAAGTAAACGGTCTCTTAAAATTGGTTTTTACTACGCTAAGTTTTGCAATCTATTTGCTTTTCTAAGTCGTTCAGCCCAGCAATATTGCAATTATCGTTAATTAATTGTTTTTTAGATTAGCGTCGTACTTTAAATTTTATTTTTACCTATAGTATATAAATAATAAATATACCTAAAGTTTTGTAAATTTATTGGTTTGTATTTTTTTTATAGTTATCCAGATTACACGCCAATACTTATTCGTGCAGTAGAACTGTGGGCTCATGATCCTTCAGTTACAACACCAATTTTAAAATTATTTGCCGAATTAGTAAATTGTCGGTCACAAAGGCTGCAGGGTAATGTTTCTAGTCCGAACGGAATCCTCTTGTTTAGGGAAACATCAAAACTAATTTGCCTCTATGGTAAGAGCCTAAGTCCTTTATTATTTTCGCTTTTAGTTTTAATAACCAACATTTCTCTCAGGTAATAGAATATTACACTTAGAAGTTCCCCGAGACCAGCAGTATGCAATGAGGCTTAAAGGGATTTCTGTTTGCTTCCTTATGCTGAAGCATGCTCTCAGTGGAAACTATGTCAATTTTGGCGTTTTTAAGCTCTATGGTGATGATACCTTGGATAGTGTTCTAAATGTAACAGCAAAAATGATACTTTCTATTCAGCAAAATGATCTTTTGGTAAATTTAATAATAATCAAGATAGTAACTTAATCTAATATATTTTATTTTTTAATCTCTTTAGGAATACCCAAAACTTTCCACAGCTTATTACGTTTTACTTGACTGCTTAGCACAAGATCATATTATATTTTTAGCAACATTAGAACCTCGCGCATTTTTATACATTTTGGAAAGTATATCTAAAGGATTGACTGCACTAGGTAAATTCTAGTTGAAATTTTTTATTTAATTGAGAATAACTTGTAAACATTATAAAATCTATAAATGTTCTAATTTTTGCAGATTCATCCGTTTGTACTGGTTGTTGTTCAGCTTTAGACAATATTGTATCATATATATTTAAACAGTTAGCTTTAAAAGGTAATTATTAATTTTATTTATAGTGGACCATATTGAACAATAAATTTTGCAGTTTCGACATTCCCAAACAAAAAGCGACATGGAGTTACAGCTGAAAACAATACGTTCCTTAAGGTAAAATATCGCTAGGTTTTACTAAGGATGGATTTTTTATTATATTTTTATTTAGGTAGTAGAAATGCATTCAGAAATACTCCAAACGATGATGTCTACACTTTTAAATTTGGTCATGTCTGAAGACTGCAGAAATCAGTGGTCCTTGTCCCGTCCTCTTTTAGTTCTTATTTTGCTGTACGAAGATTATTTCAGGTAAAGTACTATAATAAACACCTCTCAATATCTTAACGTTATCGTTCAGTTTATGTCTTTTGTATTTCTTTAAAATATAATCTGTTTTAAAATAAAAATTTATAATGCAAAATTTGTATTTTTAATTTACAGATCGCTTAAAGAAAATATAATCCGTTCTCAACCAATAGAGAAGCAAGCCACAATGGCCCAGTGGTTCGAAGCCTTAATGGATGGAATAGAAAGGAATATTGCCATGAAAAATAGAGAAAGGTTAGAAAATTTAATATATTTTTAAAGCGGCTTCTATGAAACCTTTATTTTATTTTTCTTCGATTTTCAGATTTACCCAAAATCTCTCAATGTTTCGGAGGGATGTTGCTAACTCGTTGAAATCGTCTAGTTATAGTACTGGTTCGTCAATAAATGATATTACCGATCACACATAAATAGTGCCAAAGCACATTTTGTTTTGCATATTTGCCTTAAAATGAAAATAAGTATTTTCAAATTCAAAAGCTCGTTTTATACGTAAGAAATTTTTTAATTTTTTTTTTTAATTTTTTGGAATTTATTTATTTATTAGATACATATTCAGAAAAACATTTTCAGTAATATTAAAAGTGATTAAAAGTGTGTTATCATGTTCTCACATTCAATGAATCATGCTGTACAACAGCTATCATACTAATTATATATTTCGTGATATGGCTTTTTAAAGTGTTTTGTTTATTTTTTAAATTGGATTGCTTAATAGGGAAGCAGTGTGTATGGTATTATTATTACAGGATGTAAACGATACTCAGGTAGGGGTTACGGTACGCCGGGTTCAAGAAGTCAGTTATTGCAGTCGACTGCACAATTCAGCTTAACAAAATTATTGCTGAATTGGGCATTCAAGTGCATAAAATAAATTAAACTTTTTGAACGTATGCCACACTCAATTTCTACACTATAGTACCGTTGTGTGTTTCAAACTTTCTGTGCTTATTTAATGTGTCGCCTTTTTATCTATGTTTTTAGTCGTTGTGTTTTTAGAAATTAATTTGTATTTGCTTATATTCTTGCAATATTTTTTTACGGATAATAAATTGCATACCCGGCGCATTAAGATTTTGTTATGAAATACGCGGTAGAACAAAAATGACATTCATCAATTATGTATCTAATAATTTGAAATAATTCAGTTATTAGTGATTTGCGGAGAAGATTGGTAATAATTTCAAAAATGGTCTCAAATGGATATAACAGTCTTAAAAGGCACGTTGAAAAGAAAAATATGCTGGGGAAACAATAACTATTGCATATTCATTAATAAGACAAAAATATTTTGGCTGTTAACGAGCTGTAAACATATCCATAGATATATAAAATAAAACTTGGATTAAAACTTTTATTGATAATGAATAGAAGTGTGTTCAAAAACGGAGTTAAAGAGATACGAGTACAAATGTTGATATTTACAATTACAATTTGCGGTACTGCACCGATAATACCATAAATTTGAAAGATTGCACAAAATGCTCGGACCAATTTCATTTACAAAGAATCAATTAATTGGAAAACTTGACGAAATTGAACCCATATAAATGATTACATTAATTATTTATTTCTTCATTTGAGTAAAGTTCAATCAAGATCAAATTTTTTTTGTGAGTTCTAGCATTTTAGGTCACGCCCTGTTTCTATTAATCAATTAAAATATTTTTGATGACTAGAATAGCTCCATAAAAATACTTTAATTCTTTGGAATTATTATTGAGAGTTTTAAAGTTCGTGATGTTGATAGAATAAATCTAAAGCATTAAAACATGAAGTTACCTGATCCTTGGTTGGTGAGTTTTGTCAAAATTCGAAATCTAGCTTTAAGTAAGTCGTTTCATTATTATAACATTGGTATTTTAAATTCCAAATTTTTAAATGATGAATCTACTCAATTACCGTACAAGCGTACAAGAAAACGAGATTGTTCTTTACCTTCGAAATCTCCAATTTAAGCTTTATGAATATTATTTTATTCAGAATTTATATTATAATTTGTTCTTCCTTTTTCAAGTGTTAATTAAATATCATTGTGTTTCTATTGCTATTTTAATTGATTGGCAAAAAATTGATAAACTATACAAATTTTCAGTACTCCACATTTAAATGTCTAATACTTTTACTTGCAGAAAGTTCATACGCATCTTACCCTGAGCAAAACTACTCGGTCTCTGTATAAAAGTTTGTTTATAATTTGTATGGATGAATTGGATGGCTGCAAAAAAAACAAAATTCTTTTTACCTTTGGTTAATGTAAACTAATTGTGGAAAAATGCAAGCAGAAATATTTTTATGATGTTTGTAGCATAGCTCTATGTAATTTTACAGATTAAAAAAAAAAAAAAAATACAAATATTTTATATAAATAATATTAAGGAAAAATTTGTAAAATGTTGAAAAATAATAATTTTTACGTTCACTTGATGTTACGTTCTTTCTTTTCATCCATCCTACTTTGTTGTGAGATTGCGAAATTGGATCCTAAATCGCATCAAAAACACTACGGAGTAAAAGCTTTAATTTTAGAATTTACTAATTCACTCTTCTAAAAGTGTTTGTAGCAACGTGAAGTAAGACATCGAAGTACTCAGGATCTATAATGAAAAATGTTGGCTAGAAAAATTAGAAAATTGTAAAGTAGCAACAATTCACCGTCGTGAAGCTTTGAAGTGATAAAACCGAAAATTTTAGTGCAGTAATTTTAACTGGCTTCTGTGATCTCATAATCATAAATTTCAGGCCATTTTTGAAATCCGATCCGCCAGGAGGATAGTGGATTCGGGTCACGTATTTAGCTCCATCGTTCTCTTGTGGTTTGTCGAAAAAGCCTCCCTCCCAGTTGCAGGAGTACAACACCCAAGAGGTTTCTGTTGACTTGGAAGATAAATATAATAATAAATAATATTTATTTATGCAGACAACACAACATTTTAGTAATCTTACTCGTTGAATGATATTGTGCCCATTCCAGCAGAGGATAAAAAGTTGTGTTAACGCTGAGAGGATGTACAATGTTAACTTTGCATAGTTTCCAATAGACATTTTGCCCTTATTAAATACATAAATCGTAGCTTTTTTTACTTTTAATCAATAACTACTTACAGTAACGATTTGAAATCCAACAACACAAATGAGTATCGAACTGATTGTAAAATTGACAAGAAGAATTGGGCTAAAAAAATTTTCTACTCGATCGCAGAACCTGCAAGATATTGGAAAGAGTCTTTCAAATTCTTTTTATGTATATTTATGGGACTTGACGGACTCATTAGTCAGTCCAATTTATTTTCATCGATATATAAAATTTAATTCTTTTTCAATTATCATTCAATGAAAATTTTATTACAAGCAATTAAATGTGAAATAATAATAATATAGTCTAATATTTTAGCTCAAAGTGCCCAACGTTGACAGGATTAAAACCCTTATTTCTTCTATTCAAAACGCTTCTGATTGAATATTTTTGAAATAGAATCAATTCAGGCTAGTTCTTAGATCCCATAGAATCCGCTGCTACCTAATTTCTGCAAGCAAAGATCTATTTCTTAATTAATTTAAATCAACTACTCTTAGCTGATTTAATTGATTGGTACAAAAAATTCACGATACCCTATTTCTGTTCAAAACACTTTTATTAAACATTTGTGATCACCATATTGAGAAATTGATTTTCATGGAAATCGTAAAGTAGAAAATTTGAAGCACCCATTTCAAAATCTGCCTTGTCCTTATTTCACGCATATGGGTTTTTCTAGCGTCCTCAAGGGTATGTATGTATACAAATTTTGGTCGTAATCAGAGCAGCGGTGTGGGTTTTTATAGCGAACAGACACAACATTTTTTAAAAATAGCCTAAATTATGCCCGAAAAAATTCCCCACCTCTCAATGAAAGTCAAATTCAAATTGGTTCAGCCGTTTCTGAGATTAGCACAGATTGCAAACAATATAATGATGTAGTTGTAATGCTTTTGTCTTAAAATAAAGGAAAGTATCATCGATTGAACAGTAAACAAAATTTTTTTTTAAATCAATGTTGCAGTTTCTGAGATTACCTCCGACAAACTCGTAAACTTTGCTTCTCTATAATATAATATTATAATATAGAAGTGTAGATTTCTTTAATTTTAATATAAAATTAATATTTTGGTTGATAGATCTTTAAAAAAAATTATTTAAGCTTGTAGTCCTCTGAATTCTCGAACACTATTTATGGGGTAATATTTTTAAGTATACTACAATTTTAAAATGTTCTTATCCAAAAGCAATCAAGGAAATAAAATATTCTTAGTTACAAGTTCAAATCTTTTCAATTTGTACTTTGTGAATATTAATGTCGATTCTCATCCAATTCTCATTACTAATTAAAAAATAATGGAATTGAATAATTTCAATATGTATCTCAATCCGAGTTGATTTGTCGTATAAACAATTTATATGTATGTTGAATCATATCCATGAAAACAAATGTGTTTTCGTTTTCATAACTTTATAAGGGACAGATATTGAAATATTTTTCTAAGTTTACTTCTTTACCTGATCAAAGTAGCATGTTTTTTTGCGATGTTCTTCAGTAATTTAAGGTATTCGATTTGCACCAAATTTTCGGTAGTATTTTCACCATATTTCCTTATAGCGTTTTCATATCCATCAGGAATTATATTTTGAATTGATTTATGCAACAGTCTGAACTGTGCGCAAACGTAAGTGATGAAAAATCCAAATAAAGTGTCCTCCGCAAACAAAGTTGTTACCACGGCAAATCCGGCGTAAGCAGTCATTATGTAGGTGAGTATGTAAATGAGGCCGTTGTTAGCATTGTAAGGGAAAATCATTTTGTACGGGAACGGCTTTTCCAGGCTGTCCGGATTCGCCACCAATTCAAACACCGGAAGGACGCAGTACATGCAAATTAGCGAAAACAGCATCACCGACATTGCGCGAAATATGATCATTTCCTTCCTGCATCTTTTCTCGATTTTTGTATCTGTTCCCCTGTAATGATTTGTTTTTTGTACACACAGTAAATACTTTTTATTACTCTAGTTGTTACTTTAGTTTGAATAATATGACAACTTTTATAAAGTTGTGCGCAAACATTTTAGACCACCACTGATTTTTTAAAAAAATTTAAATTTTAATTAAAATGAGGTGCACATAAATTTAAAACCACTTAAATCTTACAACTACTCTCTAAAATAAAACTCTTGAGCTTCAATACAATTTCAAATTCTAAGTAAAATAGAGTGAGAGAGCTTAAGTTTCCATTTAGAATCAAAAGTGACGGATATGCATATATATAATTTAAGAGGTATGTATTTAACTTTAAAATTCTGAAAAATGTTCTTTTGGTGAAAATTATGGAAAACCCTTAAATTAAAAATGTTTCCACACGATTTTCGTAAAACATTCTACACGAGTGCTGAAAAAAAGGAAAATGTTAGAATGGAAAGGTGAAAATGTCCTCAATTTAAAACATTTATACAATTTGCAACGAAACTTTGTGGTAATATGCAAAAACTCGTAATGGCTAAATGTAATTTTTAGAAATTTCAAAGTCGAGAAGTACAAAGTGAATTACAAAGTTTAATCAAATTTCGTGAGGAGACCCTCAAACTCAATCTGTTCCGATTTCTTAATTGAATTTACAATACTATTTTTTGAAAAAACTTCTCTGTTTAAAATTATTATGAATAAAAATACAATTATGTTTTATCTAATAAAAATGTGTGATCTTTTAAAATTGGAGTTCTTAAAGTTGAAATGTTGTAAAAATCAGTGGTGGTCTTAAACTTTTGCGCATAACTGTTTAAATTTTTATTATTATGAAAAATGTTATTCATTTCTACCAAATCCGTGAATTTTATTAATAATAATTTTCAAAAAAAAGGTTGATAATGATAACCAAAAAATAATGGCCAATAATGATACGTATATCGATGAATGATTGTGAAAAATTAAATTCGTTGTAACTTTTTCTTGTGGAACAAATAAATAATAATTATTTTGTGATCCCTTATTATTATTATCTGTACCCTAGGTGTTAAATTTATGTATACATATTTTGTAACATTATAACGCTTTCCCACAAACTTTTCAAAGAGTAATCACAAGAATTGTAAAATTTATCTAAATACGAAAATATTAAAACACGTGAAAGATAGAAATTTGGACATCACAGTGTTTTATTAATTGGAAGTCAAAAAAGTAAATTTTAAAAAGAAAAAATCTCACCTTTCAAACCAAATATGTTCCTTGAAATCATTAATTAGCTTCCTGAAATCTTCCTGATGCAATCGCAAGTGAAAAAGGCGAATGAAATTTTGAAATCCCATAAAAGTGGTCGAGCAATTTTCAGTAACTTTTAAAATATCTCCGAACGAATAAACCAGATAAGCCGCTTGGTAGTAAATGGTTATCCCAACAATTGTTATGATGAACCAAGACCACAGCACATAGAATTTTTTTAAAATCTTAAACCGAGGGTTTATTGGCCAAGATCCGTTTAACTTAATCCAAATGCACTGAAGAGGGAAGGCAAAATCCTTTTTAATCACTTTCGCTCGCGTCCCCATGACTTTCCACAAACTATCAAAGCGTGATTGATTTAGCTTTTTATATCTAAAGGCTCCTGCGGTCGCGTTTAGCATCCTTTTTCTGTCCGACAGCAACTGCTTCAATATGATTTAATTACAAGGCTTGATAAAAGGGTAATTACAGGGAGTGGAGTCAGTTTAGACTTGCACTCCTTTAATTCTTCCGACAACTTGTTAATTTTGCAAAAGACTTCTTCAGAGGGCTTTAAAAGCGTTGGTCGTGCTTTGAATTATTCCATTTTTAAAATAAAACGCACAAGTAACCAGTTAACGAAAATGTTTATTTTAAAATTAAATTAATTTTACACTTTAACTACGCATTTCGTTCATATATTTAAATATTTACTTCTTTATTTATAATATATTCATATTATCTATATGGAGATGTAAAAAATCGAATTTTACACAGTTAGAGATCTTGTTCTGATATAGTCAGATTTTACAATAATCAAAGTAAACATAATAAAAGTACCGAGAATGTTTTATTTATTTTTTTTCAATAACAAATTGCTTAAAATTAAATATACAAAACATAAAACGCAAAGTAGTAAAATTTTAGTAGGGACGTTTTTTTGATTTAAAATGAAGTACTACTCCCTTCACAAGCGTTTAAAAAACAAACAAAGAACAGTAAAAATTAAGTGAGAAGAGCGACTATAAAACAAGATCGTTCTATATCACAGGTTACCAGGAAGAGAACTAATAATACTAGGAAAAATAAAAACAGAGATAAAATAGAAGAGGAAAAATTTATTAAATAATAAAACAGTCATGAGTGTTTTAAATAAGCATAAATTTCGTCTAAGATAAAAAATATTATTGTCCTTTTATAGGCTGCGTGCAGTAATTCAATTTTTTCCAATCGGTTGTTTAATTCAGCTTAAAAAGATCAATTGCTGAATAACACAGTCTACTGAATAAACTGAATTTTTTAACACAGCCATTTTCTACGAAATCTTTATATTCTCATAATTTAAAATTCTGCAAAATAAACTTTATTTCAGTTAGCTATTTACCGGGTGTTTTTATAAAAGTTAAAAAATATTACTCGCACAAAATATAGGATTTTGTTTTTTGCCGAGAAAAAAAAGACCATCAATATTTGTATAAAATTGTAAATATAGCTGAATTGCACAGAATGTTTTTAAAATCGTATTAGTATTTGTATATTCCTAACAGCAAGTTATTCAGGTACAATTAAAAACATCGCGGAGAAATAAACAAAATCGCTTTTCATTAATTATTTGTGTTTTTATGTATCCAAATCAATAATAACACCAAAACAGATTTTCTGATCAGTTACTAATAAATACGATTTTAAATTTTCATATTTATACACAAAAGGAGAGCTGGAAAATATTACACACATTAGATTTGTTTTCAGGGTATCTTGCACAAACATTTAATATTATTTTACTTTACGTAACTGCCAAATTTTTCTCTAAATAAGAATAAAATAAATCAGAGAATGTAAATTTAAAATGTGTCCGTCTGCAATTACCCTTGTTACGCTGAATTGAGCAGACGCTGCAGAAACAGAATTTTCCACATGAGTCTTATAAAGCTTACTTAAGTATCAGCGAATCCTAAATCATCACCCTTTCACTCTCTTTAATTATCAATTTCAAAAATTGAAAGGAAGGTGATTGAGGACTCTTAAAAAAAAAGTCATAGAGGACATGAAGATATATTTTTCTAATTCACCCTGTATAGATGGATATATTGCAAAATTTTCTCGGCAAAAGCGTCTTTAAAAGTTAAAGGTATAAAATAAAAATTAAAAAATGGAAAAGGATAGAACATGAAAGGTTTAACAACAAAATATAGGTAAATTGTAAAAAACAAACAAAGACCGATGCTTATTTCTAAAATTATTACAAAATACGCTATCAATGATATGTTCCTTTTCGAATACAATTTATATCAGAACAAGATGAAAATGGGACGTGAAGTCGCAAAGTAGCAGTGTGATGCGATTCGTATTTTCTTTCTCTCTCTCTCTTTCTTTCCTCAGTTTTTTTCCTCCTTACATCATACAATTAAATTTAACGAAACTTACCATATTCATTACAAGTATTAACAAAAATAAAACATTTATCCTTGCTTTTTAATTTAATCTAGATTGAATTCATTATATACAGTTACATTACTTTATATATATGAGTCATTTATATCTAACCATATAGTAAGAGACAGTGAAAAAGCAAAAATTCACGTTCGTGTGCCCAGAGCGTTGTTCAGCTTTTCTGCCACCTTGCCGGACAGCAGACTTAAGATTCTTCGAGCTTTCCAGGAACTTTTTGTTTTTTGATATATACAAAAGCATTTTAGGAGAAATAAGTATATTACAATTACGAAACTAAAAAAGTCATGTGAAATGAGATTTTTTTTTTTGCTGTAACTTCCATATACATTCGCTTCTTCTCCTTGTGCAATTTTGAAAATATCTACCTTGGTTTACATTAACTTCAGATTGAATGAGTTACATACGATTGATGTTCCAAAAATTATCAAATTTTATTAAATTCGCTATATATACGAAAAAAATTCAACTAAAGTAAACTTACTTCATATGTGTCCTCATAAGAAATATTGAGATGTTCATATCGAGTCCTTGTAAGTAAGTAAGTAAAAATCTTTATTTACCGGAAAGGAGTTGAAAAATTCGCTAAAGGATAGTTGAAACCTAATTTCTAATTCAATATAAATTTTACAATCCCTTCAATCTGCGTTAATGTAAACTGCAAAATTCTTATATAGAAAGTTGTAAATTTATGCACAAGTATAGTTTAAAAAATCTAATATCACCAAGGGAACAGAATGTGTAGAAGTTATTAACATCTTTAATTTTACAATTTAATACAATCGAATTCATTATATCAATCTCAAAGCATTTTAATATCGATATATTCCTGGTTCTCGTACAGATTTTAAAGACATACGATTTATTATCTTCACTTCATTCTTAACGCTAATGTATATGGAGGATGCAAATTAATTCTATAAAATTTGTTCTATTTACAAAAGTAAAGCATTTTAGATCAACTACTAATACATTCAGGATTAGCTCTTACCCAAGCATAGATGCGAAACAAGAGCAAGCAATAAACTTAATCTCTTTTTTCCGTAGAAGCTTTAAAAAATAATAGTAAAAAAAAATGAGTATTAACGAAATAAATAATTATTGATTTCGATCGCTGAATAAAACTCCAGGCACTGTATTAAGACGTCCTGCTCATGGAATTTCGGACCTTTTAATGTGTGTGTGTGTGTTTTTTTTTTATAAAACTGGAATTGTTTTATCGCAATTTATTTAACTCTTCCAGAAGTTGTTCGATGCGCACATTTTTCACTATTTAATAATAATAATAATCTTCTGCTCTTCATAAGACTATGTGTATGATTCCTTGTTTTTCTCCAAATAAAAAAAAAATAAGAAATCATCACTACAGTGATTGCAAAATAACAATTTTCTAGGAATTATTATTTTTTCTGGTTTTTGTCTCATTATAAATACGTAGCTCATGATGACTTTCTTTAAAGTGAAAACACTCTTGTATACGATATAATTTATAATACATCAGAAAGTAGAAATATGCATTCTCTAAGAAATAAAAATCAAAATAAACTAAAAAAAAGGTAAAAACAATAACAAGTAAACAATTATTTGCAATGTTAACGAAAGTATTCACCTGCGGACTTGGATGATTCTATTTCTTTTTTTTTTTTATAAATATATGAAAATTGAAACATTAAATGAATTTTAAATTATTTGTGTTTACAATTATTATTACATTATGTTAAATTACATCTAGTTACAAAATACAGCAAGCCGTCGAACAGCATCTGCTGGAGCCGCCTTTACTTTTTTGTCGTTGATCTGAAATAGAAAGCATTGTCTTAGGCGATTGTTCCGCAGGTCTACGATTTTGCTAAAGTATAATTTACCTTGCGAATTCGGTTCTGGTAAGTTATCTCTTGGGACTAAATGCATTACAGTTGTTTTACCCAATGGAAGTCCTAGTGCACCTAATGTTACATTGCAGTGTAAAAATCTACCTTGATATATAAGTCGAAGGATTTCTGCTTTTGAAACCATTTCAGATTCCCAATCTGCAAAGAATTAAAAAATTGTTTATAATAAAACTAATGGTTTTCATATTTATATTCAGTTCTTATGTTGTTAAGTTCGATAATAACTTTCCTAATAAATCTTACAACCTTTTTATAATGAATCTATTTCTAATTTCTCTAAATACCATTTCCTTGATCTTATAACTAGCAAAAGCATGACCTCTTGATTAATTTCTATATAAAGTTGAGTTTCTTTAAGAATATCTATCCTTTAAAATTCTCGAAAGAAAGAAAAAAACCTCTTATACCTTATTTAGATTAAAAATAATTCATGTGTGAAATTATATTTCTTGGTGAGATATGAAACCACAGACTACTAATTGCTACTTTATTAATTAATTTTCTGTGAATTATGTATTTGAGAGACATCACATATTAGAAATCAAATCTAATTTGGAATAAATGCAGTCGTTTGTGCATCATCGAAAAATTAGCTGAATTAGAAGAGGTAACAAGCAATTTAAATCCAAAAATCCAATATTAATTTTTGTAAAGATACAAATATTTAAAGCTATTTGTATCTTTACAAAAATTAATATTTAAATTTAACGTGCGAGATCCAAAAAACCCTGCACACCAACTTCTATTAAAAACATTGTTCACTAATTATTAAAGATCAATGTAGATTTTAATTTATAGTGGGTATAATTACGCTAGGCGACAAATTTAGCATTTTTTTTTATATAATCGAACCAAGTGGTATATTGTTTCTATAGAATTTTGCTCGCTTTTAGGAATTCGTAAACAATAATGTTCCATGAAGTCGCGTCTTTGAGCAAGATAGTATAATAAAATTAACAGAGCGTGAAAAGAAGTTTCTTATTACACAACTTAAATGCAAGACTGTAGCCATTTACCATTTTCCGTTTAAATATTCACGAAATGTATGTAGATTTCGGAAAGAAAATCTGAACTTAGATTATGTCCATTGTACATACTTTGAAAATAAAGAAAAAAAAATCCGTTTCCTAATAAAACTCATAATTCTGGGTAGCATACGTTTTTCCATTTTACTTACACTTGTAATAAATTTAATATTTTTTTTGTTACCGAACAAATGCTAGATTACTTCTATTGGTATTAATTTTGGACATTTTTCAAAAACAATTTAATATTAAAGATTTATCTTAGAAGTTTGCAACGTATCTTCTTTGAAAGCCTGAATCCTAATCTAGAAATGTAAAATACCACTAATCTTTATATCCAAGGGCGAACGTAGAAAATGCAAAATTATTTTTCAGGATGGACAAGTTGATCAATAAATTGCAATAAGATTATAAACGATAGTCTAAGTTTCGTGAAATTTTACAAAGTACGATTTTTTTATTTTCTAATTGTATTTTTCTAAAAATGTGAGCTGATCGAGCAATTTTGTATACAAATTCATAAATCTATGGAAAAATTATTATAGAAATTAGCTACTACCGCAATATTAATGGTGCCCTGTATTTTGTTTTGAGGAAACAAGTGAATTTTACGAAATATGTATTTCAAAAAGTGTTAAAGCCCATATTTTGATATAAGTAATAGTTTATTGTTTAAACCCTAGCTGCCAAATTTCTCCACAACTATTAATTATGTTAATTTAAAATTAACAGTGCTCTATAAACGAAAATATATATTCCGATATTTGAATGTTAACAAAAGATGAAATTAGACAAAAATTAAAAAAAGTTTGCTGTCTGATATCCCACAGTGGTAGCTAAGGGTTATGTTAAAATTATTTTCCAAAATTTACCGAAGTACGGATTAAATGAGATATTTTCGTGTGTAAGCTCGTAATCTATGGAAAGAATATTTTATAAATAATTGCTTACTCGGTTATTTAATTGTGTTATTAATATTATATTTAAACTTTTGATCTTTGTAAGTATGCCTTAATTAAAAATTTAAATGAGCAATAAATTTAAATTTTCCTTTCCATTCTGCACAAAAGAAAATTTCAATTATAGCTTGATTGTAGAATCTTTAAGCGATTTGCTCCATGAACAATTTTTGACAAGCGTTTCTATAATAAAAAGAAAAAAATTAATTCCTTGCGTCGAGTGCAGTTTAAATAATTCAAAATTATACGATTTTATATGAACCATTAACTTGAGAAAAAGTGTGACTGCGAGTTCATTTGTCGGAAATGATAATTTCATAAACTTAATGATGCTTTAAATTAGCCCGGTTTATTTGGTTTCCGTATTTCTAGATATTTAAAGTCATACGCCGTGCTTCTTCGTGACGGCTTCAGTTAATTTCGATGTACATTTTTCATGTTTCCATTCAATCTTTAAATGCAAAATTTTTACTTACCTTCCGGCCAATTTTCAAATACCGTTTGTGCGATATCTCCTGCTGATTCCGAGGGACTGAATAGGAATTCTTTTGTTTTACCACTAACAAGAATTAAACGAAGATTAATCTGAAAGTATAAAAGAAAAACCATTGTCAAGCCAGGCTCATGTAATGATTCATTCGAGTGCGAAAGAAGTTCCTCGTTTTTCAGGAGATCTTAATCAACAGTAAGCATCACATCGAGCAGATCACGCATGCGTGCGCTTTTTTATTATTTTTTTTTTTCCTTTCTTTATCCACGAAATGAATTATGAAATAAATTACTCTTTCCGTTTTCAGTAGTGAAGCTACTGCAAAAATTATTTAATGTCTGCTGGTGCGAAACGCAGACAAGAGGAAATTCTCTGAGCAAATGCCCCCCCCCCCCCCCCCCCCCCTTAGAGTCTGGCCCGCCCTCAGCGGATCCATAGCGAGGCTGCTGTTGATGATTTTCTTCGATTTTTCAATGCATTTTTTATGGAGCTTAATTAGCTGAAGATTAGTCACTTTCGATTTTTGCCGCGACTTGGCGAAAAGGGAGGAGATTCGGTCTCAACATATTTTTTTGACATAATGACGGGGCTTTAAAGGAAAAAAGTTATTTGAACAAAAATAAAATAAATAAAAAAAAGAAATTTTCTAATTAATTCCAAGGAATGAGAGGAATCCCATAAAATCCCGTAAAACAAATTATGAAGTTTTTCCTCCGCTTCATCCGGCTATAACTTTTGTGCTGAAAGGTTCGCCCGCCCGCACATTAAAGCTAGAAAGAGCTCGTTTCTTCTGGGTCCGGGAGACCCACGGTGCTTTAAGATGAAAAATAATTGTAAACAAAGGCGCTGAGGGGCCACGCAGAGCAGCCCCCCCTCCGGAGATAGTGCCGGGTCAATTGAGATATGTTTAAAGACGACCATTCAATTTATAAATCTTGAAGAAATGAAGTTGTAAAAAGTTCCGGCGCTCTCAAGAGTTGAGTTATGAACTTTTCAGATTGGGAGCTATCGGGCTCACCGCTGCCGAGCTGCCTTTATTTTGTAAAAGTAGTAGACCGTGAGTCCGAGCCCTTAAAGCTGTAAACAGGTTATCCCGAGGGGAAGGGCGGGAACTTGTAGTGGATGATTAATTCCCTTAATATTTCATTCTTCATCAGCGGAGTCTTGCACTTTTGAACTTTTAATTGTTTTGATCTCTTCTCCTCGTCGAAGACTATTTTTCACTTGCTCTGCTTGAATTCAAATTCATTTATTCAGTCGACTTCTGGGTACTAAACGAAAAAAGTATCAAAAGCAGTACGTGCTTTATCTTATCTTACTTCCTGGAAAAGTGAAAATTCTTCCAACAAATTTATTAAAAAGCTTCTTCAGGTTAATATTCAAAAGTAATTGAAAAATGCTCGATTCACTGCCTGTCGGAAAAACAGATTTTGCATTTTTTTTTTATGTAAATAGGGTTCCATCTACCAATTTAATCGAGATATATAGATACATCTAGAATACTTGAAAATTGACGAGCTTTGAAAATATAAATATAAATTAGGGAGTACACACCTAGAATATAAAAGAAATAAATTATTTTATTATTGCTCATTATTCTATAGTATCTGGATGACCCAGCGAATGAGCCTCTGAGCGCACTATTTGACTTAAAATTTCCATTTTTGGCAACGAAGTAGGTACTCAAAATAACTAGATCTTGCTTGTTTGCCATCTGCAATTTTTAACTTTCGACAGAGAATTTGAAATCAGTGACCCCGAAAACTCCCATGTACCAATTGTCATGATAATTTAATGAAGTTTACAATTTGAAAGATTGCCTTCTTGAATTCCTAATTTTCCCAGATATATGGCATATCTAGATTGAGTTATCATCCCCAAAAACCCCGTATACCAAATTTCATCGAAATCGTTAGAGCTAATGCAATCTTTAAACTTTATGCGCTTTCTCGTAACTACATTTCTAGGGTCTGCGCGATAACTTGAAGAGTTTTCAATAATTTTTAATTTTTTTTTTTAAATCATCAGAACTAAATTCTTTGTTGTCTATCGAGCCATCTTTTTTTTATTTTTAACAGTTTTAAATACACATAATAAAAAAACAACATTTTTGTTGAAAAATTTATTTGCTTTCAAAATACCTACCATAATTTTTTTTTCGGAATTCAAAAAGTTGATTCGACAGACTATAATGACAACATTATACAAGAATACTTTTCTTTTCAAAGTTATGCGCGTCAGGTAAGCAGACAAAGCATCAAAGTGTGAAATAATCGAATAAAAATTTGAAAAATATCTGTCTGTTCCTGTGATGTCCCAAATACCAATTTTGAAAACATGTTTCGAGAACATTACGTTTGAACATAATTTTTGTCTATGGCATATGCATATTTTTATTCCTATATGAATTTATAAAATTGTATACCGACTTTAAAACTAGTGTCCCTATTGTAGTGTTATTTAAATAAAATTCAATATAATGGGATTCGAATTCATTAAAATAATAAATTGTTTTAGATTATAAAATTTGAGTGTACCCACAAAGGTCTAGAATAAAGATTAATTCTATAATTATTATACCTTAAAAAGAAAATATTATTAAAATTCCAATGCTAAGACAAATAAAAACAAATTTCTAAAAATGCGATATCGGCAAACAAGTGAAATGCGTGATAAATTAATAGACAGAAAACAAATAAACAAAAATGTTAGATATCATCGTATGACCAACTCAGGTGTTAATGGTTAAAAAACAGCATCGATAATTTCTCACACATCAGCTTTAATAACTTGACAATTTTTCACATAATGAAGATACACGTAAAAAGTTTCACTTTGTTTATAGAAATTCAACTTCCTAGTAATAAAAAAAAACCTTTGATCACTATGCAGGAATATATGTAATTAACATATGTTGGTCATTTCGTTTTTAGTTTTTTTTTTTTTTTTTTATAATCTGATGGTTAGAAGCGGGATAGATACATTAGATATCTCAATAAATCATCTTGACTCGGACATTGCGATGTTGTTGACTAATGAAAAATCGAATTATGGAAATATAATAATTGTAACACAATCACGTTTTTCTCAGAAATGAAAGTATTCAATATTCTATAGTATAAAAAATATTTGGTGGTATTCCCCGTCTACAATGAAACTATAATAGAAAATAATTTCTTTTTACTAGAATCTTGTAACTCAATTATTGAATTGCAGGCTGCGAATTTGGACCATAAAAACCAATATTAACTTATATTACAGATAATAATATGCAAAATAGAATAAAATATGATTAATTGATATATTTTGAACATGTTTGTATTCAAATTAATTTTATTATTTTAGCATTTAATACATATTATACATATTTTTATTTTAGATTCATAGTTAAGCCGGGGGATTATTATTTTTATCTTTATCAGTTGTAAATAATAATTTAATTTAATTTCAAAGATTTTAAGAAAAACCCATTTTTCAACATTATGCCTGAATGTAACCAAAGAAGATACATTATTTTGAAAAACTTCGGCTTAGAAGTTAAAAAAGTATTTGTTAAAGTGTATCGAACTAAAGGAGAAAAAACAAATCGAAGATTCATAAGAAGTCATCTTGAAATATTAAAGAGTCCTTGCGGGCTAATACACTTTTCAAATTTTATTTATCTTCTAACTAAAGGTTATTGCATGACAGCTTTCCAGAAATATCTCAACTCAAGTCTCTGCGGTACATTGGAAATTTTTAAGGAGACACAAAATATGAATCAATCTTGTACATTTATCCAATCCATCAGCCCATAATTCTGGCTTCAATCAAGTTTCTACTCCTACGCATGAAAAAGCCCTGAATACCTTCGAATAAAATGTTTAAGTGAAGTTATGAAAAACTTATTTTTTGCAATCGATTTCCGCAGCCACTCAAAAGTTCGATCGAATGGTTAAAAACTTATTGATTAAAATAAATGTGAAGAATTTATGATAAAATTCCGGAAAATGCACTCAAGTTGAACTGGATAACCTCGACATACACTGTCTACTCTCTCCGCTTCCCGTCCCCATCCCCATCCTGTATAAATTTTTCAGTACGAGAAGCACATTTAAAAATTCCGAAACGACAGTGAAACTTGCGATGCTTTAGCAAGTGCACAAAAAGTAAGTGATGTTTCGTTCTTTCCTGAGTGAACAACGACTAGAAACCAACCGCCATCTCCTCCATTCATTGAAATTCCTTTAAAGGATCTAAATTTTATGAGGTGGTGAATTTATTTGTAAGCAACCGAGGCTTAACCCCCGCAGACAGCGGGGGCCTCCAACCCCATGTATGTTTTGACCCAGTTTTTACCCCATTGATTATTCGTCGCCGCCGCAAAGATATTTTATGTTAATTCGAATCTGGCGAGAGGGATATTTCTATTGACATGTTTACATACCCCCGGAACCCCCAGAACCCACGCTCCTTTTCGCACTCGAAACATTTGTTATGTCACCCGATTAGCTGCCACCGCCAGACCCCTCCCTTTGCCAGATGCAAGAAATGAAACGGATGTAATTACCGCGAAATGAGGCCGTATCACATGTTGTTCTCATGTGGCGTCTTTGTGGCACACATTTTAAATTTATTTTGAATTATGAACGGACTCCTTCAGTGGGATTTTCTAAAAAATATATATTTTATTCGGGTTGTTGAATAAGAAATCTTTACTTAGAGTTAGTACAGCTTACTCTAACGAAGTGTAAGCAAAAGATATATCACTAATGTTAAATGGTCTCAACATTTGTAGGGATATTGCCACATATGTGTGTGAACGGTTAATTCTTTTAAATTTAAATTATTTTAGGGGGTTAAATACAGCCCGACCTAACAATTTTCATGATTTTTGCTTTGGAGCGTATTATATATAATTGATAAAAATCTCATTATGGTTTTCGAAACTATATGAGTTAAGGTATTTGTAAAAAATTGTGTATTGAAAAATATTCAAAATTCATCAAAATACAGCCAATCTCCAGCCACGTCTTTTTTTCAGCATTGCTTGCGGTAGTCACTATTACTCCTGAACGGCTTGTCTAAAATCAAAACCCCAAATAGACTATGATAGGGTTATTACATTATTGGCCTGAATGAAGAAATTGTTAAAACTTCAATTTTCAAAAAACTTACATTTTTAGCAAAAAGTTCATTTTTCGAGGTGTTAAAATTTCAGTTTTTTTACAATGTTTAACGTGCGCTATATATAGAATACCTATAGCTTTTGAACATTTATTGGAATTTTTTAAACTGATCATAAGACCTTTAGAAACCAGATAACTAAAACTATGATAAGATTAACTATTATTTAAAAAATAACATAAAGTTGAGATTCACGTCTAAAATCAGTATTTCGATGAAACATCCAAAATACCAAATTGTTTTATATTATTATTTGTTTTTTGATACTAGTGAAGAGGTTGACCATGACATGATGATCAACATCATGTTTCGTCCTCTCATAGTGTACATACAGAAAATCGTCAACGCCTTCAGTAGTACTACTAGTAAGAATTATATTTATATGAATATTTTGTTTTACATATCTTCAAATTACTTAAAAAATAAAAAAATAATGTAAAATAATTTTTAATTTTCTGAGGTTTCATGTTATTTAAAAATACATAGTTTAATTTAATTTGAAAATGGTTTCATTTAATTTGAAAACGGTATCATTAAATTTGAAAATAGTTTCATTTAATTTGAAAATGGTTTAATTTAATTTGAAATTAGTTTAATTTAATATGAAAATGGTTTCATTTAATCCGCAAATGCTAAAAAAAAATTAATTAAACCGTTAAAAACTTTATCTGAGCTTAAAATTATCGAATTGCTTTTATTCATACTATATGTGATTAGTAATTGAGTGTGAGCTTATTAAAAATACGACTGCATTTAATTGCTATAATTTCAGTTTTTAACGTTAGTAAGTATGAAGCTACGAAAACCTGTCCCAAATATCAAACTGCACCAGTGTACATACATTTTATACAAATTTAAGTAATTAACTCTAAAATTACTCATGCGTTTTTTAATCAACATCAAAAAGGACAAGTCATAAATTTAACTCGTACGTGTTTTTTTTTATGTATGTATTTCCCTAACTTTGTGACACCAGCAGCTAGGACTATTTTAGGTGCAATTCAGTTTTTGCAATATAAATTAGGTTTCCCGAAAGGTTCGATATAGTTAGCGTTTTTCATGATACTATCCGACTCAGATTAAATATTAAATTTGTTTATTGACTTCAGTCTTTTGAAACCTTACCTATAGAAATGAATATTAAATTTACGAAAAGTACAAAAACCCACCATAATTTTAGTTAACTAGAATCATACAAATCAATTAAAAGTTATCATTTCTTGTTATTCCTTACCAAATTGTCTTTATGGTTCACACGATAGCGGCAACTATCCTAATTATAATAAAATTTGGTTTTTCTTTTTGAATACAATTGATGGTACCTTGTCTTGAATTTCAAAATATTTTAAATTTTCTTAAATTAAAGGCTTTATAATCTTAATTCAATTGTACTCAATTAAAAAATTTAATCCTACCAATTATTAAAAAGGAGCTGTACACATTAAATACGACATTATTTACATAAAAATGAATGGAAGTTATCAAAATACTTCACAAATGAGGTCATTTAAGATCCACGAAACAGATTTTAGTTTCGCAGTCAAAACCAAAAGTTTACTCTGAACAAATGCACTTTGATCCAGTAAGTGATTCATATTCATGCCCTAAAAAGAATGAAGCCGGAAGCAGGTAATAATACATTTAAGGAAAACATGGGATCTAAACTTTCTCTAAAAATTAACTAACACTCCATTCACTTTGCATTGCAACACAAAATTCCGCAACACTCAGGTTAAAGTGCTAAAAGTGAGTAATCATGCCCCAATTACGTGCGCCGCAAAAAGTAGAACTTTAGGGTTTGGCCGAAGAAAATTTTTTATCTTCTGATATCGCAAGTATGTAAACATACTGCGAGCGGTCTGAGCAGACGCAAGATTTCTGGGAATTTATTTTTTTAAATGAATAGAGGAAGTTCTGCAATGCTGCGAAAAAATGAATGGAACGGAGGCTACGATCTTCGAGAAATTGATTTGCGACCTCATTCGAATTAAGAAGTGATCTTGTGCGTGCTCGCACTGCGATTAGAGATTCCGGCAGTGAAAAAGATTACTGTGGGAAGACACGACGACGGTCAGTGAAAAAGTAACTGATAGAAAAATGGTAGAAATTCGAAGGTAGGGAAAATAAATGTTGATTTGAGGAAGTTACCTTCTGCTTATGAACAGTACAAAATTATCATTTCATTTTATGGACTTTAATAATTTAACCCTGCAGTCAGTCTCGATGGCTAAATATTATTATTACTTTTTAATTAGATTGTTGCTGATTCATTCAAAATAACCTTTTAATACTGCAAATTCGAATATCCTCGTTTAAAACTTGTTTGTAACTTTTTAATTAATGATTATACAAAATTACCTATACATACATATAATCTATCATTGTGGTTATTATTATATTACGAAAATCGCAGAAACGAACCACTGTTTCAGGTTTAAAGGAGTCAAAGATCGTTAGCAAGTATAAATTCGAGGTGTTCGAAAACCAATTCCAAAAAAAAAAATGTATGTAGATAATACTTGTGTTCGGCTTAACTTTTCTAAAATAGTA
Organism: Eutolmus rufibarbis; assembly: GCA_963920795.1. Lineage (NCBI taxonomy): Eukaryota > Metazoa > Arthropoda > Insecta > Diptera > Asilidae > Eutolmus > Eutolmus rufibarbis. The sequence continues at coordinate 10,000,688 of OY987206.1, forward strand.
ACTGATTTCCATATTATAAAGAAAGGCGTTAAACAGGGATTCCAGTGATATATTGATAGTTTCGTAGAATTAAACCTAAATTATTTTATTTCGAAACTTATTTTCTTCTGGTATCATACCTAAATATCGAGTCATATAATTATTTTCAGAAATTTTAATTTCAAAGAGTTCAATATGGCAAAATGAACTTACATATAAACAAATTTTTCATTATCCACCTTCTGAGGATATTGATTCTGAAGAGTGAGTTATTGATGAAGTTTTCCGCCTAGTTGTATTTTTAAATATACATATAGTTAACAATCAAATAAAAATTATTTAAATGTCCATTCTTCAGATAAACAACGTATTTTTATTTAACTTTCAAATTTACTTACTCTAACATGTGGTTTCAGAAATGACAAAAATATAAATTAATTTGTCTAGAGATAAGTATAGTTCAATGGAAAAATGTACATTCAGAAAATAGAACAGAATATACATATATTTCAAAAGATGATATACAAGACTTATGGTTAGAGCTGAAATTTGAATTCATTCATCTATGAATATTTTTGTAGTCTGGCGGAATAAATTTTCGGTTTTTAATATTGAAAATTTGGAAAAATCAGTATGAAAAGAAAGCCCAATGAGTATTATACTAATTACTAAAACAGAAATTAAAACATAAATCTTGCAACTATGGCGTGCACGTTGAACCACATTTAGAGAGATCTCGCATTTTAAAATTTAATGCGATCAACTTTGAGTTGATTTTGGTATCACTTTGATAAAAAGTCCTTACTCAAACTTGAAATAGTTTCGATTCAAAAATGAAAACACTTTATTAGAGTTCGATATATTATTGAAATAACTTGAATGTGAAGTAGAAAACACTTTAGTTTTATATAGTGAAAATTTTTCATTTACCAATAAACTGAAAATGAAGCGAAAACGTTTAAATTTCAAAGGCAAAACCATTTAATTTCGAAATTGAATCATATTTAAATCGAAATGTTTTACGTGTGGATTAAATTTCAAATTTTTCCCTTTTAAATTACTATTATAGTGGAAACGCTTTGATTTTGAGCTGATTTCTTCAATTTTAAGTTGTTTTTCTACGTTCGATATATTTTTGTGTGTTAATTTGTCAATAAATGAAATTACTTGTGATCAGTTTTGATTATCGACGATTTAAAGCGATTTACTTACAATGAAGGAGACTTTTTGTAGTCACTAGATGATTTCAATATTGTGACTCAGAGGATTGCTCAAAAAAGTGATTCACTAGCTCTTCTACAGGACAGGTCAAGGTCAATTGGTATTTTTCCAAAGAGTATATTTTGTGGTGATAAACATCTAGCAAGCAACCAGCTCTTAGCGTTTACATATCTCACTGCCCTTGGATGATGCTTTTAATTTTCTTTGCAAAAAAATGTTCAGATATTTCTTAAATTAGCATTTGCAAAGCTCGCATAAAAAGCAGTTAAGCCAGTGGTATGCTACGGCTATTCGGAGATGTTGCTACAAATAAATCTTAAGAGTTCATTTTACCCCAAAAACTACCGCCTTCCCGGTAAACGAACGAAGAACAAATCAAACAGAGAGAAATAAATGCCTTGAACCGAACTTTTAATTAAAGTCAGGTGATGATGCAGCTGTATATGAATATATATTTTATGATGTATGCTGCTGGTGGTATTTGAGCATCGAATTTGCCGATTTGAATATGGAAATATGTTTGGCAAAGTCACACAGCCCCCAGCCCCCGACTTCCACGCAATTAGAGCAGAGAGGACAGAAACAACCGAGATTTTGTTGCAAAAACTTTTTGATTGCAACAAGTCCAGGGCATGAACCATGGTTGAGACTTCAATGCTAAAATGCGACATCATTTCACAAGTTGTTTATGAAATGGATTGATCCAACCATTGGTCGGTGCAAACTATGGACTTGGAGTTTTAACGCCGGATTAGCGAAATGCAACCCGCGTAAAAAGTTTGAATTTTTGAGTAAGTGAGTGAGTAAAATTGCGAAACTAGGCTGACTTCGAGCTGGATAATTCCAACACAAGAACGAAATAACAGCGTCTTAAGATATCATCAGCCAGCAAGACGACCAGCGGCGGCGGAGGCCCAGCAAAGAGGCGGACACGCAGAAAGTCAGTAACCCCGCGTAACTGCCTCAGTGCCTCCGTCTAACGTTCTTGAAGTAAATCAGTGTGTCATCGGCTCACACTGGCGCAGATTAAGTCTAATTTGGTCAAGTGGTTTTGCTTTGTTTTGTTTTGCCCATTTTTCGGGTCAACTTTCCTTATTCACTCGGCTAAAGCTGCGTCTTAATGGCGGTGCGATCATTGTGAGTGGGAAAATTGCCGCCTTTATATCTCTCAGACTGTCTGAGAAGAGTGCGGCTGCGGCGGTGGTGCGCACAATTCCCGTGTCCCCGCGGACTGTTCCAAGTCGAAATTAAACTGTAAAAGGTCTTACTGTTAAATGCAATAAAACCAACTGAATCTAAAGACCACTTTTGTATAATATTAGCGCACCGCGCCGCACACTCCTGACGCTTTTGCACCTCGAGCGACTTTCGCAGAACGCTGCTGGTAGCATCAACGTCTTCTGCAGAGCGGCCGCGGCGTCTACCGGTCGACGGATTTTGGCGGGTTTGGGCGCCACGGCGCGGCGCGCCGCCTGCCGAAGAAAGGCAAAGTTCAAGCTTCGGTGGTTATTAGAAATCTAGCTGAAACTGCTTTTGTTAGCTAATTGCTAGCACCGGCGAAGGCGGAAGTCAAGTATAATAATTTCCGTTTTATGTAACACTGCACCGTGAAGGCAAAAAAGAAATTTTCCTTCGTATCCAAAGCATTCCAAGGAAAAGAACAGTCAGATGGCGATGGTGGCGGCACGTTGCGAAATCTTCACGTACCACTAACGTTCAAGGATGCGACTCGTTCGATTATTCAGCCCCGGATTTTCGAATAGACCAAGTAGACGTTCAATTTAATCATTTCTTTAAATTGTTAAACTGTTCCTAATCACTATAAAGCTGGTCAAAATTTTGAGTTTACTTAAAACTTAGACTACAGTCGAATCCTTTTATAACGAACTTTTCTATTATAAAAATTAAAAAAATTTATATTTTCAAACAAACATAACACCTGTGTTTTTTCACATCAGATCCGGTTTCATTTTCAGCAGGAAATTTTGCACTAAATTGAAATTTATGAACAGCATATAATATCAAACAATTTTTATTTCGCGAAAATAAAATCAAATTGCCTGGATTTATACCCAATTTGCGTCAAAAACTTAATCCAAAATTTTATCTAGTTCGAGGTTTAAATTTTGAATAGGCAAATATCATGGCAATTTGATGCACTTTTCTCAAATTTTTAACCTTGATATACGTGACGACTTTTAAAATTCGATTCAATGCAAAATTTCCTATCTAACCTGAACCAGATATAGGAAAATGAAAAGAGCACAGCTAATCACTCTTTACACAGAATATCTCCATAAAATGAACTATATTTCTATTCACCTCAAAATTGCCAAACAATTAATAAGATTAAACTCAGCAACAGAAAGGTCACTATTCTTAGTTCTCTAACTTTGCATTTTGGTCTCCTGGGAGAATGAATTTAGTGTCGTATGATTTGTTAAAAATTGTTTTCTACTGAAATTCTTGGTTTGAAAATAACAAGCCATATATTGTTTTAAGATTTACGAAATTCAAAAGTTTTATAATAATATCGAATTTTTTGGATAGCCCTTGTTGAAATTTGAACATTTTAATGTGAGAAACACACTTGATGTTCCCAATTTTGTTAAATGTTATTTTAATTGAATTACAATTTCGTCTTTCTAGGGCATCAGATTTGCTCTTAACATCTATTGTACTTGTGCTAACTCGTGGGGAAAAAGGTTTACTTTAAAAGCAGTGGACCTAAAAATGTCTGTGTTTAATTCTACGTTACATATGTTATTTTCTGGTCTCTTAACTCCTGCTGACTTTAATTGAGAACCAAGAACAATATCTAATAATAAAGAAAATTAAATTATAGCTAGCGCTTTATTATAACAAATAAAATGAAATTGTAAAATAATGGTTAATCGATAAATTCAAAAACATTCTAAGAAATGTTTGTTTAACCCTTTATTGCACACTGATGCTTACAAAATTATTGCTTAAAATTCAATATACAAGAGTAAAATGGACGAAAAACCGTAAACCGCCATTTTGAATCGGTTATTTTAATTTAAAAAATGTGAAATCTGACTGCAAATTCGAAATTAGCGATCCTAATAACCTCTGTGTACCAATTTTCAAAATATTTCGATTAACAGAAAAATGTATGCCGCAAAGGGTTAACAAGAAGGGCGGCAGAAAGTCTGGGGTTTATATTTACAATAATTGAAGATAAAACTCGGGAACTGATTAAATTGCATTTATATTTAGAACGCAGCTCCGCTTGAAGTGGTTCACTGGCTCCATTCCGTGCATTACTCAGAGACTGTGACTCCATTTGACGGCAGAAAACTAGTCACAGTCAGTCACCTTTGCAAAATCTTTCTTGCTCGAGAAAAACTCCTTTGTCTTTCGCATGATGTAATTGAACGAACCACTTCTGAGGACGATGGTGCAGTGGACACATGTGGATCTGTCAAGAGCAGCAGAATCGCGTGTATCCCAGGTACAAAATAAAGTAAATCAAATAAATAAAACAGTCGCCAGTAGTAAAAAGCTTTAATGCAAATTCGGTCCGGCAGAATCGCCGTATGAATTACATCAACTGCTCTTTCGAGTAACGAACCTGCTTGTCTTCTTTTCTTGCCGACAATGTAAACAGTCGCGTTAATGAAACTCGAATTAACGCTTCTGGGCTTAAGGAAACCTTGTTTATTTAGGTGTAACTTTTAATTCAAGTTAGTGAGGTGTTTTAATTTGTTTTCTCCACTGTATTTCACAAAAATTACGCTTTTCAGAAAATATTTCCACAAGCATATCGCTGCCGCTGGTGACATAATATGAAATACTCTTTCTTTTTCTTCATCTGCACGAATTGCGTTCAATTTTTAATTTATATTTAAACAGGTTTTTAAACCTTTCAGGCTTTTCATATTATTTTCATTTATTCCATGCAACCTGTCACAATCGCAATATTACAGAAAACTAAAAGCTACGATTATAAAGAATCACCATTGTAAGGTTTTTAAAAATAAATATTCCTTTATTATAAATTCTTTAAAAAAAGCAATGTGAGTAAACAGAACTTTGTTAATTCATATAAATTAAGTACAATGATCAAGGTTACCGGACATATCATATTAATAATAAAATACGAGTAAATGCCAATAATTTTGTTCGTCTTTCATTAAGACTCATATGGAAAACAAATCGATTTACATCAATACAAAGTTTAATTGAGTTATATTGTACACTAGAGAATATAAAAACCTTTAAAATATAACAATTGTGTATTTAACTCTTTAGTTCTATATAAAAGGTTAAGAGTTCTTAAACGTTTACGCACGTATACAAATATCACATTTATTCAGAATAAGGTTTATCTGCGAATGATAGTCGATTTTCCTGAAATTAATACATAACAATCCAACCATATTACTTAATCAAAACATCCATAATTTGGAAATTAATTAAATAATAAAATGCAGAAAGAAAATGTATATTCATTGATAAGAATCATTTAAGTTTTTATGACTACCGAAATTGGAATCCAAATAAAAGATTATTAAGAAAACAAAAACTTGTATTAAAACAACTTCACAGTAGCGCAGTAGCAAATTAGCGAGATTTTACTGTGGACTAGTTACTAAGACCGAAATTAGAATACACGTGTATAAATTACCAACTGAATTATTGAATATTAATTGCGATTTACGTTGTTTCAGATTTTCTGAATATCAGCTTAGATTCAGATCGCGCGTTTTCTTTGAAAATATAAAGAATAATTTGTTCCATCACAGTACACTTTTCAGTGTTTCTTTTTTACCTTGACGCATAAATTGTAAAGTTTGTGTGAATTACTGATCAGAAATTTCTGAGTTTTGAAAGAGCACTAATTATGCAATTTTATAGCTCTTTCTCGAAAATAAAAGAATAAAGGAAGAAACTGAAAGAAAACAAAACTTAATTTATCTTAATTACATTAAATAAGCAAATTTTAAAAGCAAATATGATATTTGCGTACTTCTCAAAAACAGTTCCAATCTGTTCTGTAAATTTAAAGTAGTTTATAACTCCATAATTTGAAAATATGGCGAATCCACATATATTTTAAATTCTAAACGCTCAAAATTGAAATTTTAAACACGTTTCCAGTAAAACGACATTTCACCATACGTTCCTCATAATAATTCATAATCTAATTAAGCGATTTGTAACGCGCCAAGGTTTTTGTTTTTGTGTATAATTAGTTGTTGTACCGCACGAACTATAGAATTATTTTGATTTTTTTTTAAAGATTCTAGTTGCAGCGATAACTATTATTTTCTTGATTAACATTTTTCTTATCTCAACGTGTAATTACTATGTGAGGAATTGAATTTAAACTGCTACGTTCTAAGAACTGAACTGATTCCCAAAACATTTGAAACCTACTTTATATTTTTTAAATTTCTCTAAAGATCACATTTATTACAACCTGTTTGTACTCGCTCGATTGTGATTGTTCTTGGATTATTTCTGAAGATAAAAGGTATCTTCCTTCTATCTGCAACACAATTCATTACATTTAATAAATACCTTAAGAAAAACGTTCATTCAAACGTTAAGAGAAACAACTAAATTAACATTAAGTTGCATTAACGATATGAAAATTTTTTATTATTTGAATAATCGAAGAGGAACTCGTTTGAGTGTTTGTGCTGCGATACAACGCTGTTTTAAAAATATTTGCAAAATTTATTGCAAGTTAACCGAAATTCCTAATTTTTCAAATAATTTCTAAATTTCTTTTAAAATGGAGAAAAAATAATATTACAAGTACTCTTTCTTGTACTGGAATTGACGTATAATTCAGCTCAGTGTGAATTCATCATTATTAATTTAACAATTCCTCCTAATTTTGAAACGTTTTATTTTTTCATAAATAATGCTACTCATAGTTTCCTGACGATCTTTCAACACCTTTTAATTTTAGTTCAAAATAGCGCCAAAGTTGGAACAACTTGTTCAAATTATTACTTGCTTTCGATAAAAATAAATTTCATCTTTCTAGTCACGTAGTACTTCTTAGGTTTAACTAAAATTTGAAAAAGTTTTATAATTTTAATCAAATAGTTCCTGTACTCTATTGTTAGATAACTAATTTTTGGCCCTTTTAATTTTTGGGTTAAAGTTAAAACAGTTTTTGAATGCACTCCTCAAATGGGTGTCCCAAATAGGCCCATAAGTTAGAAGCATATAAATAGAAATCCTATCAAATATAAGTTGTTTCTCTCGTGAAATACTGAATTAAAGTAGGTCGATTTTATGTGGACTTTCGTTATAGCGTCATAAATAACATGTCAGAAATCGACATTGATATCAATCCGCGCTCTACAACAAAAACGGTTTATTCTACAAAAAAAAAACTTATATATAGATACATATAATATTTTCTGTAGACAATTTTATAATCTGCAATTTTCATAATAACCTCTAAATCTCCGATCAATAGAAAGTGAATTTTTACTAAAACTTGATTTTTGCGACCTTTGACCTTGAATATCTCACAACGATGGCACGATATGAATGTCGATTTTTGACATGTTATTAATAACTATTTTTTCGCAGATTGGGATATTTTCAGTCTAAAATGACTGGGATACAACATACGGTACGAAAAATTTTAATTACATAGTAATTTAATTTTTAAAGGAATGATTCTGACCTCATTCTGCTTCTGATGTCGTTTGATAAACTAATGGGAGTTGCAATTTAGTGTTAATCTAAGAAAATGTTTTTCACTTTACAACATTCCTACCATTTCGGATGAATTAATGTTTAAACAGGAAATGCATGTTAAGAAGTATTTCAGTTTGCATGCTTTCATTTGTTTATCGTAAATTTTGTTTTAGAAACGTGTGCGGCAACTTAAAAAGCAAATAAAAGTAGCTTGTTGCCGGCGAATGTCGCAGGAGGAAAGTCACCAAAAAAAGTCCATCTCCTAGGCAGGAGCAGTGACTAATTCCGCCCTCAGGTACACGTGGCGACTTATCGACACATGAGTTTATCAGTTCAGTGGTTTCTGGACGGTTTAATGTTCGACATACACGCGACAACTTATTTTCCCAAGAAGTTAACCACACGCACAAAGTTTTCCTGACAGAAGAAGTCTCAAATCGATATAAGAAAAATAAAAGTCAGCAAGATCAAATCTTAACTAGCAAGCTGCCTCGAAATCTTTTCTTCCAATTTATTTTACATATTGTGGATGTGTATATGTACTATTTTGCCGTAGGATAATAGTTCGATTTTCCGATTTTCCGACTTCCCAATCTTCGAGGCTATTTCAATACATCGGTAATTAATTCATAAAACCTCAATCAATTTAAGAAGTCAGAATCCATCATCAAGCCATAATCTTCGATATTTTCCGATAAATACGAACGAACTTTGCCAGACTACAGACAGAGTTCAGAGTCGGCATCCTAACCGCAAAATCAATAAATCCAGAAATGAGCGAATTTAAATCATTCCACATTTCCTCCTCTCAGCATCCGCAGAAAATTTTAATCTGCTTCTCAGCGCAAATCGCATTAAGAAATTCGATGTTGCTGGAGACAATCCCCTATGATACAAGATATAAGCCAACCTCGATGCTATTTCGAAATGCAGTTCACTTATGCGAAAATAAAAATGTGTCCCTCACAGGAAATGCATTTACATTTTATGAAGATATGGACTGCTTTGAAGTCAGACCTTTAGAATTAAAAGACCGACTTGCTACACATTTATTCTAGTTCAATCTCTCAAGAATTACAATTCTGATCAAAGGAGGGCTCTGAAAGACTTCCATTAAATTGAAATGAGTCCCACGGAGTGCCGAAAATAAGAAAATTTATACTGCTGAATATATTCACGAGACACAGGCGACCGAAATATGTTTATTTGCGACACGTGGAGGACCACGTTACGCGTAAAACGTATGAATAAAACCGCACATCACACATATAATAAATACAAATTATCGATCCAATCTTAATCAATCAATTCCACTGTTGCGGAAGAAAACGCGGTAAAAGACTTAACGGCAACGCAACTGCAAATCAATGCAAAATCAATTAGCCATGAGCCTCATTATTCCATTCTACTTTTTTTACCCTTTGATGTCTTCGCGAATAGTTCGAAACGCGGCGTTTTTCGGTTGCATAATACAGAGCAAATGTTAATACGATTACCTTTCGTGAAATTAGGTAAAAAGCCTTGGCAGCAATTCCTCGCTTAACATCTTTTACACGTGAGAAGTGTTATGCGAAAAAATAATTCCTAAACAAAGATGCTAATTGTTTTTAGTCTCCTCTGGCAAAAGTGAAGCGAATTTTAATGATTTCTTTTTATAATATTTTTATGTAATGAGGGGATTGTTTTTTTATAAAATAGGAAACTCACAATTTACCTAAGCATCTTAAGACGTAATCAGATTCCCCTTCATTATAATGGAAGCAAAAATAAGGGCAAGAAATGTACAGATTTTTTTTACGCTTCTGTCCAGGAAATAAAGGTTTTATGTAGGAAATAATTAGGAGAAAATTTATTTTTTAAACCATTGTAAAGTCCCTCTCCTTATTTTCATCTGAAGTTGTCAACAGTAGACCTCGCTTATTTTCAGTTGAGTGTTTAAATATACTTCAACCCCATGATATAATATGCTGTAAAATTTAGAACCCTTAGACATTCGTTAATACGAATACAACATCAGCTTTAAAAAATCGTGTAATAAATATTCATATTGATCTAACTTTGTGAAATGAAAACAATTTATTTTGTATATTAAATTACATATGTTTTATGAAATGTTGAATGATTCCTTGACTAGAATAAACAATGTGACTGGCTTTTTGGTCGGATTTATTTTGGATTTTCAAGGCATATTCTCCAATCAACAATAATAAATAATTCAAGAATATAAATAATTGGCTACTATTAACTCTTATAAAATATTCAAATAGGCTTATTACTTATTGTTTCCAATAACTTTGTAAGTTTCTAAATTCATGAGCTTTGTATTTTATTATAAAATTAAGAGCACTGTTTTTGAAGGATGTTTTTTAAATGTATTTCCGAAGTTTCAAGAGGTGCGGTGGCGTTGCATCAAATTCGAAAATACCTAAAACAAGAATTAGCCTAAAACGCATAATAAATACAATAATTTTCTGTTCTTGTGTTAAATTTAAACTTGATAGTCTACTATTATATATAACTCTAAACCTTTGGAAAATCAGCGGACAGATGATTGAGTGAAATAATTGGGACCTGTTTTCTTTTTTTGACGTACAGAACTTGTGACCTAACTCGTATAAGAAAATACCCCATTAAGTAGTGTTTTTTAAATAGATAATTTTTGGAAAATCATTACCAAAAAACGGATTTGTATATGACTAAAAAAAACCTTGTACCTTAACCTATTATATCAAAGTAAGATAAACTAAAATCACTTTCCAATGTACACCCCTGGAATGAACGTAATAATAATAATAAAATAAAAATATTTAAAAAAAGCACTTGGTTTTCGGTGAAAAAATCAAAATGCAAATTCGCGGAGATATTGAAATTTGAAAGTTATCGTTAGTTTCCCAGGCGGAGGTTTTTACTTCAAAGTTACTGGTTTTAAGTTCTTTATTCGAAGGTTTGAAGCTCTTACTATATGAATAAGAAATTAACTGACTTAGGTATATCTCTTTTAATGTATGACTATATAACTGTTTATATTTATGTACATATTTCTTAAAGCTACATTTTGCAGTAAAATACCTTTTTAAATAATTTTAGTGGGATATTTGAAAGAAGCAGCTTATCTTTGGAATCCTTTTTTAAGTTAGCTAACTTCTGGAAAATTTACCTTATCTTCATGTCAGCTATCAATCCTAAAAAGACGTAAATCTTTTAGTCTTATTGAAGGACTTATGTAGATACTCATGGAAACATCCATGGTCAACATTTGTTTAGCTGGAAGCCACAAGCGTTCAGAGAATCCCTTCTAGTTAAAATGTACCACTCCTCCACCTACATTCCACCGAAAACTCGAACGATAACTTCCTGGGCTTCGCATATCTCTCCTAAAACCCCTCTAAACGTTCGCACATATCCGAGCACAGATTGGCGCCCTGCATGCAAATCTGAGCCGACACGTGCCCCGGGAAGCAGTTTACCTTCCCTCTGTTTTTATCTGCAAGGCTGCACGAGGTCTGTATTAAATATTAACAATAATCCTATGAGCCCTGCCGCCAATTAAACTTATTTTGAAGACGCATACGAAAGCAGCCCGCTTTTGTCCCTTTGCATGATGCTCCTCCGGCTGAAGGTGAGCCTGGCGACGTCACAAAACTCGAGGGGGCTCCAAATGGGTCTCAGCCCTTAATGCTTGCGTATGAACTATAAAAAAAATCAATGGAAATCCTCTCCCGACGGAGCTTCCTCTGACAAAATAGCTCCAATAAATGACCATCAAAGTAAAGAGCCATTAATCGGGCAATAAACAGGTCTATTTCAATTAAATTTCGATTTACGCCTGTTGTTCCCTCTCCCTCCAACCCCAGAAAAATTAAGAGGCCGCACAAAAGAACAAAGGCCCTTGTTAAATTATTTCCGAATTAATTCAATTTTAACAGATCGAAATCAATATTTAATTTGTTTTATTACCCGACCTGGGAACAATTTTCCAATTAATTTTAAAATGAAATATGTTTGTAATGAATTTTATTTCGATCGTGGGACTACACAAAAAGCCTAAAATCGAAATAAAGAAAAAAACCTCGATATTGGTCTAAAGTCTAAAGGAAGCACAAAAGGTAAATAAATTGAAAAAAAAAATTATTAGTATCGTCTCGCGCGTACGAGAAAATATTGGAAATAAAGAATTTATTTAAGAAGTAAAAATGGAAAAATTGTAAAGGCTTGAGGAAGACACGAAATGACTTGGGAACGGAAAGAAAACCGAAAAAGTTGAAAGAAACTTGCTGAAGTACTAATGAATTGCATGGCGGGGTGACTTGCTTCGATTGATTTATTTCCTCAAATGAAAACTGTTGCAGTCGCGGAGAAATTCGCTCCGTTCTACTGTGAAATATTGCGAAAAACATTTGATTGCAAAGAAAAGTTTCCCTAAGGGCACTTGGAAAACTTAAAAATATCAAATTTAATATTTCCCAGAGGTCAATTTTGTGCCCTAATGTTTGTGCAATTTTGCTAACAGGGCCTTCAATACCCCCACTTACGAATAAATATAAACTTAGAAGCCTAATTAAATTTGGTAATTATCGCAATTTATAGTCCATAGATCATAATTACCAATTAAATAAAAGAAAATAATTTGCAATAAGAACAGAACACACACAATTCGAATTACTCATTTTTATTAATTAATAAAATGCTACATTTTTAACAAAAATCTCTATAAAAGGGCGAATATTGACAAAAATCAATAAAACTTTATTTTCAGTTTCATGAAAAGTTTTTATTTAGACTTACTACAATTTCGATTTAAGGACGAAAACATTTTATTAGAGATTCATTTAATTCGTAATTGTAATCATAACGATATTTTAGACTCTTGTTATAAAGATTACAACACAACAGCGATATAATTTTTGTATTTGAAGTAACCTTGGAACCTCTTAAAGTAATACACGAAACATTGTAAATTAAAGCTAATCATAATTAAATTCAAAATAAACCAAGTGTGAAAACTAAATTCATAATTTTAAAATGTTTATTCTTAAGTCACTATAATAGCTGTTTTTTTAATGATCTGATCCAGATCACAGCTAATTTTGTATTCAATTGAAATTTGCGCATACCGACTCCTAGCAAAACCTCTTAATTTTATGAAAAGAGCATCAAATTGCATTCACTAATGCCCTCTTAGCATCAAAATAATTCCATCCAATCCAATAAACCACATTTTTTATGTTCGTTTATGTCACAGAACAAGTGATAGGCCATAAATTGCGATTGCTTTCATTTACAATGCGTTCTAAATTTTCTAAGACGTTTTATTATTTTTTAAGGTAATTTCAAAAATGTACAAAAACGAATTTTTTCACTTTTTGATTATATTCTTAAAAACTATATGTGTTGGATCATTTTCATTTATTCAAATTTTTTTTGTTCTGAACTCTATTAAAAATAATTCAATGGATGTATCGCTTCGAATGCAAAATGTTATTGTTATTTTTGTGGCGCTTTTTTCACCTTTTATAACGATAGAATAGCAAATACAATAAAACCCCTTACAAATCGTGAATACTTCTAAAATGTTTATAAAAATTGCGATTCCACCACAGAGACCAAGCAGAAAATGTTAAATTAATAAATTTGCTAAGAATTCATTACGCAATTTTCAGATACATATAAATAAAATTTTTCCATCATGTTAGAACCTTAAATAACTCCATTTTAGCCAGCAAATAACTCAAACTACAAATTTGGAATTATGTAATTTTTCTCAGAAATGAGTAATATGGATTTGCCTGATACTTTAGCACCTTTCCTATCTCTCGTGCCATTTTCGTTCAGCGTTGGCTTTCTTTTACTACTGATTTGATGTCATCATCAATCTCAATCGGTTGTTCGGAGCATAAAATACCAGCATAATTCAAATTTCCATTCCAAGAGAAGTGAACCTACTAACAAACACCCAATCCGGATTGATTGCGTACCCCACAGACATAAATACAAAGCAAATTAGTTGTCGTGGATATAAAAATTACAATTAACATTTTACTTTATTATCGCAACATATTTTATTATTATTTTTATTGATTTTAAGCAACTTACTATCATCTGCTCTGCTGTATTATTTCTTCTCTACTGCTATAAAATATGATTTCTTTAATTGACTAATTGCGGAACCCGTGAACATATTTCACAAATTTTCACCTACATTTACAGTTTTTTCCGAGGAAGGCTTTAGGCTATAACTATAATATATAAAATCGAAAGATTGTTCGGTTTTTTATTGTTCAATCACGTTAACAGCCAACAATTGTAAGCTTCAAGGTATTGCCATGAAAATTTGTGTTTGGAGGTTTTTGAAGATCCTGATTGAGAACCCACTTTCAACATTTGAAGGTTATTTTAAGACTACTTATTTCGAATCTATTATCAATATTTTGAAATTCAAAATGTCGGACACAATATGGCGACAGAAAAGTAGCGTGAAGATAATTCGGTCACATTAATTTTGAATCTACTATCAACATTTTGAAATTCAATTTGGCAACCAACAATTTTAAACTTTAAGAGGTTTTTTATGAATATTTGGATTTTAGAGTTTTTGAAGATACTGATTGTGTGTGAATCGGCTTTCGAAATTAAGAAATTAAAGATGACGGAACCAATATGACGAAAGGATTTCCATGAAAGGTAAATAAAGGGTTTTCATATTGAATCTATATAACTATAATTTGAAAAGTTGGTAAGTATATTGGAATAACTAGGGTTGTTAATTTAATACCCAATAGTTTACTTAGATGTTTGCCGATATGTTTAGATAGACGATAATTTCCATCATAGCAAATACAATTTAACACTCAACAAATAAAAAAATATAACTAAAAAAAACGTTAAAACCCTTCAGACAGTGGTAGCAAAATTTGTTTTGGACTATAATGGTTCTATATCACATCTCTAGATTTTGGTAACAATCCCAAATTGGGAGAGTCTTTAACTAAATATATTTTAATTTTGCGCGTTTAGACTAGATGAAGATTACTGAATAAGTGCAGTTTCACCATTTAATGATTTTAATGTTTGAATATGCCGTTTAAGAGATAAAGTTTTATCTTTACAAAACGACTACAAAAGAATGGTATAAAAGGTATATTACCATTACTCGTATTTTTATCGTGCTAGAAATACGTTATAATGTTTTTAGTCTTCAGGTACCCATTAAAACGCGATTGAAAAGAGAAATATTGCTACAGCCACAATAAAAATTGAATTGCTTTCATCGTTCTCTCTTTGTGGAAGCAAAAAGTAATAGAGACGATAAAAAAAAATTAACACTGATTCCCTTTAAAAATCGCTCATTTTACGTAATCGCGCGGTTAAACAAATGCAGGGAAGGTATAAACACTCACTTTCAATCAGTGAAAAGCCACACTTGTGGTAATTTTCCAGCTTTATAAGACGAAAAACATAATAATAATAATTCTTGGTTAAACCTTCGGGGTAATTTTTGTTTTGTTTAAATCCATTTTGTATTTTTTAATGCGCAGCATGCACATTGCTGTTTTTTTTTGCCCGATCGCAGAAACTTTCCCCCAAGGTTACAGCGATGCCGGAACACAACTAAATTCGCTTCGATTCACAGAGGAGAACAAGAAGTAGAAATTGCGTATTGTTGTGAGATTTAAGGTGGAAGAAGAAAGTTTATACCTTCGCAGGCAAACTCTTTCAATCAACAAATGTCGTAGAAAGTATATCGGAGGAAAAAAAAACATTACGCGCATTTACGCGACTGAGCAATAAATTTTTCCTCACGAAGTATTTAAGCTTTCTGATGACTACTTTAAATTCAATTAAATGCTTTGGACCTCATCTCAGGAATTAACTCAACTTCCATCGTCGAACTGGAAATCCAGAATAGAAAAAGCAAATTGGTTTGAAGTCTTCAAGAGACCGACTTTAAAAGGAGGAGACCACTTCCTTATTTGAGATCGTGAAGCGCGTCTCTTAGGCAAGATCCATAAGTTCAAGAGGTGTTAAGAAATAGCAGTTAATGAGATCCGAGTCACCATGTTAGTCGGTATTCAAACCATTATTACATATGTACATTCTTCTATGTTTATAGTCAACGGATACTTTGACTTCATTTGAAGAATTTCCCGCATCATTAGGTATATTTCATATGAAATACTACCTATTGCAGCGTATCTGATGAGACGATTTCGGAAAATGAATGATGCCAAAACTCGTTTTAGACGTCGCAGACTTCAAAAATAAAATTTATTTGTGTATGTATATATGTATATATGTACATGCAATATGCATATGTACAATGGGATATAACGAAACGATGTCGTATCTCTTAATCGATTTTGACCAAACTTCGCCCATAGGCTTAACCCGCCAATATCTCAATTAAGTTCGTAAATGGGAGGAATCGGTCAAGGGGGTAGAGATATAGGGGCTACGAAAGTTATATAAAAATGATTTGGACCACAAATGTTCGTATTTCTTAACCGCTATTGACCAAACTTAACATACACGTTGACAACATGTAGTTCCAAGTCGTGTTACAAAATGGTGGGGATCGGTCAAAGGGGTGAGGGGCTACATCAGTTTCTAAGTGATTTTGTTATCGCTTAGCTGCTGTTGCATTTTGATCCAACTTTGCGCATGCATTTATTGGCTCGATATCTAGGTCATGTTAAAAAATTGCGGGGTTTGAGGAAGGGGGAGGGGGTTTTCACCTCGTTATATATTTTAATTTATTTCCGTATATGTAGATCGTATATTTCTTAATTGATTTTGATTAAATTTGGCTAACATATTCTCCATGGCAATATCTCAGCTTTGTTCGCAAAGGGGGTGAATTGGCCAAGGGGGTGAATCGGTCAAGGGGGTGGGCAATTCAGCATTATATACCCTTATGTAAAAATAATTTTTACCACATTGAAATCTACCTCTTCCTTCTGGCTGCCACCGAAAGGTATTTTTTTAATTTTAATCAGGCTTAGCGTTTGCAGAAAAGTTGTAAAATAATCCATTACCAAGTATAATTAATTACGCATACCATTAAAATTAATGGCAAACCAAAAACTGGATTCAGTAAACTTCCTGATAACATGTAATTCATAATTATAATTGCCCTATATTCTACGCATTATTCAAAATTAATGTGCATTACCAACAATATACTTTCGATTAATGAATACTAATCAAAATAGTCAGAATTGCTCCATAAGTACACTTAAATAAGAGTAATTTCGAGATATTTCGATTAATTTTTACTAATTAATGTTAATCAGTACTGTCTAATAATAATTAATTCAGAATAACACGAGTAATTCTTCAATGCTACTGACATTCAATTTTACTTGCATGCTTTTAAAGATATTTTAACTTTTCGTATAGAATAACTTTCAAATAAATGAATATACATATTAATAAAATAGGTGTTTTATTTCTTTTAATAATACTTAAACTAATGTAAGATCCTAAAAGATAGTAACAAGTACGTGGATGTTATAATACTTATACACTAATATTGTGTCAATCGTCTGAGATATAAGATAATCGTTAACGCCATGATATGATTATATCTTTCTAAAATTAATAAATGATTCTTCCCAGAAAAAACTTTGTTTCGTATTATTTTATGATAGCTACTAACTACTAAACAAATTTATAAATAAATTGTTTTGATTAATAAATTAAAAATAGCTTCAACCTACAGCAAAGCCTAATACTCGACCGGCCGGTTAAGTTACAAGAAAAATCGGTAACTAATTTTTGTAAACTTTTATTTCTGCTAGAATTATTTCAAAGTTAAGGTTCAAGGTTATGTAAATCTGTATGTATTATAAATATATACATTTATTTATTCGGCATTTAAAATGAATGAGTTATTTTAAAGGGTATTCAAGTTTGAAATTAAAAATATTTTTGTTTTCAAGAATTGTTTCAAAGACAACACCTTAAAACATAAATTTTTCTTTTGTTCAAAAGAGACCTTACAAAACCAAAACAGTTTCTATAACAACGTAAATGAAGAGTTTTTAAGGAAATCTACGTCTTGTAGAACATTTTTTTATACAGCTATTTTAAAAGCTATAATTATAGTACCTTTCTGGCTGCATGATAGTCGGTCCAAAAATACCAAATCATTAGCCACTGGCTGCAGTTCACAACAAAAGAGCCTACACACTAATGGAATAGTTAAAAAGGTCAACCAACATCAAATACGATCATTTGCAGAAGTCGGTTATGTAAATCGCCCCAATTTTAGGGCATCGCATACTTCCAACGAGAACAAAATTGGGAGAATTTTAAGCGTGAAACATATGGCGACCGACTATGAAAATTGAATTAGAACGAGGTCAAACGCAAAAAGTCCTGGGGAGTAATAGAAGCGAAACAGCAAATTAACTACCCCCGAATCCGGTTTGCATCCGAAGAAGTTGTAGCCCTTCGAGCGGGTTTTGGAAAAGACGTCATCATGTAGCATAACTCGTGATCAAGCAACCGAACGATTAACTCAAATGAGCATAGTGGGGAACTTTATAAACTGCAGGCCAGTCTCAATCGACGGAAAACCTTCGGAATTGGCCCAGCAGAAGGGCGACATGTTCCACCCAGGACCATCGGCAGGGTTCACGTTTCTTTGGCCATTCGCCAGAAATTGCTGAAGTTCGGTTGGGATTTTTACCCAATTGGGTGGATATATTCACGGAACCTTGCACCACCTTTTCCGGTTCCTCAAAGGTTAATACTTCAATTTGGTGGAGGAGTGCAAAAAAGGGGCACTTTCAGCAGTTTTTACTTAGAAAAGAGAGCCAAAGTTTCAGCTACCTGAGGGATGACAAAACTCATCGAAATTGATAAATACAAATTGAATTGAGCATATTGAGCGGAATTAACTTTCAACAAATCAAAGAGGAACTGCACAACAATTTAATGTTCGGCACATTTGTGCTTACCTAACTACTGGAAAATATAAACATCAGCATAAAAACATCATTTTTAATTTCCTCTATTCAAAGTTTAAGCTTTTGAACCTTACAAATTGGGTGTCCAATTCAGCAAACAACTTCAAAACCACAACGACCAAAGGACCTTTTACCTTTCACTTAGTTTAGACAATCGATGTAAAAAGTATATTTTTTGCTTCAATTTTACGCCCAACGTATTTTGTCAATCAACTTTTCAAATGCAGACCTGAAAAACAGCACTTTAGCAGTAGAGAACTGAATTCGGGATATATTTTATGAAATTTGAAATATTACACTCAAAGTTATGTATATTTAACATAACATAAAGACTTAGATAAAACAGAGCAAAAGAACTACCAATCACCATCCTTCTTTCTGGGTGGGTTTCATTTTTATTTGATTGACAGAGTAGAGAATGTTAAGACTGGTGACTCATTATTTAAATTCTAGGCCTATCCGAGCTATTTCAGGTGTTCAGCAAGTTATCTTGGACCTTTATTTTTTGTTCTTGTAGCACATCAGTCTGAATTTAATCTGGGTGTTGTTTTTGATAGCTCTTTATCGTTTCGGCAACATTACGAATATTTAATTTCGAAAGCTAACATGAGTTGGATTTTTTTAAAAAGGGTAATTTAACACCTCAAAATCACTGTTTGTATCTTTGGTTAGATCGAATTTTTTGAAACTCTACCAAGAATATTTAAACTAACCGCATATATGTAATTAAAGCGTTCAAAAGAGGTTTACCAGGTTTGTTTTCTATAGGCCAAATTGGCAATGTCCTTCTCTCGATTATAAATGTAATGTCTTTGCATAGGTCTTGATTCTTTTAAGCCTAGGAGACAAATGCATCAAGTTATGTTCATTATTTATATCATCAGAACTTTTCAACTGTCTCCATATACTGCGGTTTTTGAGACCGATAAATCTCTTAAATGAAGACTTTCATAAAACTAACTATGAATGTACAAATCATCTAATACTTTATTAAATTTTTTCTTCATTTCGCATATCTAATACAAGTCCGCCTCAATTTACAATCCATGTAAACTTTAATACTTTAAAAATATTCTTTCCGTAAGTATACAAATTTTACTGAAAAATTCATTCATCCCCTATGTTTACGGAAATTGATTTCATCAATGATCATCTGAAAAATTTAAAGAAGCATTTTCAAATTGAACAATTACTTAGCTTGGGGGAAAAAATAAACCGTACTCAATTTTATCTTATTTTTGAATAATTTCGAAACATAAACATTGAGATAGATCAACGTCACGCTAAATCCGAGAATTGCGTTTTTCCCACAGATAGAAAACAAATTTTGTTGCTACTTAGTAATACCTTCCTTCTAAAATTTAAACGCAAAAGTTCATTTACTCGATTCCTTACATAAAAATTAAATTTGCGGAAGCCAGCAAATATTTATTTTATTTTTCAAAATTTTTTTATCTCGGTTAGAGAAACAAAGAAGCTCCCTTGTTTACAATTTGAATTTCAAAATGTTATATTTGGGAAGCAACACACATTTATCATTGTTAAGATTAACCTTATCGCCAGCAATATCAGATCGTTTTATTTATTTTCGTAAATAAACCTATCATGCAAATTTTTATTCAAAATTGTACTTGAAGCAGCAATAAAAAATTGTTTGTCTGATAATGCGCGGGACTGTTTGGTGTTAGAAGCTGCTATCTCTAACTTGAATGGAATTGCCCTTTTTTAATTGCTAAACACGAAGGCTGGAAGCACGCAAAGTTCCTTTTCTATGGGGAAAATTTCTGGTTTTTCCTTTGAGTGCTACTTTTCTATATTTTGAATAACTAAAAATATACAAAGATCTAGTAAGGGGAAGGAGTTAAATCCTATTAGAGCCTTGATTCGGCTATTTATTTATTAACAGAGTATTACATTTCAGAACGTATATTTTATTCATGCGCGGCCTTATAATTAATCTTAATTGATTATGCTGCATACTTTCACGGCGATCAAATTCAGTGACTTGTAGTTTTTAACTTTCTTGGAAAATATTTTTTTATTATATTACACTTCCTGAGTAAAGCGATAAGAAATACGTTTTTATTTCTTATCAAGTCCCACGCTTTTTGTAACTAGTGTAAACAAATCAATGAAAGGTAAATAATTTAAAACAAGTTCTCAAATGGAGGAAACGTTTTAGGTAAAGGTTTCTTGGTTGGTTTGAAACAAAGTAAATTTGACTAAGAATCTCATCGAGAAAAGTTACTTTATAAAATGTATTTTCAATTCCAACCAAGCGATGATTTTTGCGAACGTTGTAAACTTATACATATATGTAATACTTTCTTATCATATTGATATAGTAAGCAGATGTAGTTTATAATATTTTCTTTGAAATTTCCTCTCCTCCAACAGCTTATACACTTCCCAGTAAAATTTATTCTTTTATCTTGTAAGAAAAATGATTTAAGGCTTTCCCCGAAAAAAAATTAAAAATGCAAATAACTACATATCCCTTTTCGAAATTCTTTCAATAAAAGTTCTCAACTTTTAGGGCATACATATTATAGAATTTGTATGAGAAATTAGTGCTTGGGAGTTTTCTGGAATGTTTAACTATTTGAAATACGTCTTATGATCTGTGCCATTATATAGAGAAATAAGCATCATATGAAAAATATATACAAAATGAAATTTGTTAATCTCGAAAATAAAAAAATATAAACAGGTGGCGTTGTATTTCGTAATATTATGTTGACTTAAATAAAATTAAATTTTTGATCGTCTCCCGGATTTTGATGAAACATTGTTAAGATGTTCATTTGGAATCAACGGCAATATATGTATATTGGTATTATAAGTTAGATTTTTGGACGCTTGTGCTTTCTAAGATATTTCATTTGCAAAAATTACATATTGGCTACTTTTTACCTGAAATAAATCTTCCTACAAAGATTAATCAAAACCGGGGCTCATAAATAAATTTTAAAAATGAATATTAGTGAGTGCAATGTATTTGAAGAAGTAGGCATTTAAACTTTACGCTAGAAAATTAAAAACTAATGGAATGAGTTGGTTACAATAACAAATACATTGTATGTGAAATTTAAAAAAGTTACTTACAAAATTGCATTGGCGTACAATAAAATCTTGTAATACTCAGAATCCGGAGGATAATCACTAGGACATCTTTTCGGTTCGATGGGGTAATGTACGGCATATATGGCGATGTCCTTAACACACTAAACTACAAATAAATACCCATAAATACCAGGGCAAATGGATGTTTAAAGGGTGAAAGTTCAAAATTGAAATATGTCGCAAGCCCAACATCCACGAAGGTCTCACCCCTGGGACTTCAGAGGACCACCTCGGAACGTGGGTGCGATAAATTAAAAGCCAAGTCCTCTATTAAGACGGCCCGAAAAAACAAAATTTCAAGGTAGGCCTGGCGGTAGCAGAAAAATAAAGTTCATCAGGTCACTTGATTTATAACGATTGGGATTATGCGGTCAGCGCTGTGGTTGTCGACGGGGGATTAGCCGCTTTAGCTAATAAGTTCGTGTGCTCGCCCCCTCTGAAAAAAACTTTTAATTGGGCTGTCCCTCTAAGCTAACGCTACCTGCCGACAAACCCAGGGCGCGCAGAACAAAATAAAGGCGACGGAGCGCTATTTTGGGTCTGTTGTCCTGTTTGGGGCGCTCCCAATTCGACCAGCCCACCATCCAGCGACAGCGACTCCGGTGGGTACACCCTGCAGCAGGACAGAAAGGTGGTGGCTTTTGCTTTTGCATTAGGGCGAATCGATAAAATGTTTTTTCAGCGAGGCGACGTCATCGATGGATTGGTGCATTAATCCTGGTGCCGGGGAGCAGGGGGGAACTTAATGAGTACGGGGGATTTATGAAAATTATTTTCAAGGTTTTCCCACATCCCGAGTGGGGATCCTCCTCCTGCTGCAGTGTGTAAATAGACGGCAGAGAGCCTCGTGTGCCCCGAAATGTCAACAAAAACAATTCGAACGGATGACACTAGCTGCTATCGATTTTTGTCGACGACGGAATCATCTGCAGCCGAGGCAGAGGCAGGACTTTCGGGGGCTGAATGAAGTGAAGGTCGACCCTGGCCACCAACGCACGGCACATCGACGAGAAGGCATTTCGCGACTGAGTTCGCTGACGGGGGCGCCGAATTGCGAGTCGCATTCACGACTCAATCTAACCAGAAATAGATGAGGCGAATGCAGGTCAAGTTAGAGAGATTTTGTGGCATGGGGCTCGGCGAGAAAAAGCGCTACCAAAACAAACCTTGTCCGCAGGTATGCTCCTCGAAGACATCTTTTGGGTGACTTTCGCCGTTGACGGCGGTGACACAGTCGTGGTCATCTTGGCGACTCTCCTTGGTTTCCTTTAACGAGACTAATCGGAATCGAGGCGGCTGAGCAGAAGGTCGAGGCGAGTCACAGAAAGGAAAAAAAAACACTTGAAATGTGTTGTAGTAGTCACGGGCTAAATTTTCACTGCCGCGAGAGAGACGAGACGCATTCGCCCCCTGCCTCACCACAGTCCTCGGCGTAAAAACGGCGATGTTATGTAAAGTTACAAGACCAGGCACTGGGTAGGTGCTAGCACAAATTATTATTGAACCAAACGCGATTCGGATTCACGAAAATCACGGCACTCAGCTGACAATAACAAAGAAGCACTCTCGTCGAATTTTTTTTTTCCTTCCCAGCGAAATTTACCACGGCGGAGGCGATTTTTCTACTACTACCTTTTGCACATATTCCTCTATGATTGGGGCTTTTATTGTGTAACAATTCCTCTGGACACTTTAGACATTGATTTTTTCTGGCTTTGTAAACACACGGCAGAAAGAATGCAAAGGAATTTTGCTTTTAAAAACGAAAAGAAATACGAGGCGAGAACCGAAGTCGAAACAGGGGCACGGGCACGGATGAAACAAAGTCAAAACTTTCTCGTCACGATCCGTGTCCTCATAGCAAATTTACAGTGCCATCTGACTAGCGGGCGGCTTCCCTGGGGTCCGCGATCTTTTCGCACCGAATACGCTTCAATTTGGGGAGTAAATGGTAAAAATAAATTGCTAAATTCGCACACAAATAAGTTCCACCCGTCACGACTTCACCCCAAATGTCAATTTTCGATGGTCTTCTTCTTTTTTACTTTTTCTTCTTCGGAGAGAATTACAAGGCGGCCATTTCGTAAATTTATGGATTTGTGCTGCCGCATAGCATTTGAAGAAATGTCAAAAAACCATAAACAGTGGAGAGATTCTTGTGAATATTCGAATCTTGATAAATTCACTTAAAATTTTATCCCAATTGTGCCTCTTGATGAAAGGTTAAAAAATAATAATTAAACCAGTTAGGTTTATTATAAAATATTATTGTGCAGTTTAAGTCCACTTCTTGCTTGGCTTGCAAAATAAAATTTAGATGACATTTATTTAAAAAAACATTATCTGAGTAGAAACGGCTCCGCGGAGCGTGTTTTTGGGTCCAATCATTTTAAAATAATTAGCTGATTTTTTAAAACGCAAGAAAAATTACAAATAACGAATTTTAAGCAACAAAATTAACGGAATTAACGGAAAAAGGAGATATACAATTTTTTTTCCCATTCGAAATTTTCAAAAAATCAATTTATTTACATATTTTGAGACTTTATAGTCCCAGTTTAAAATTTCAGATCAAAATTCGATTTCATTCCGAAGATATTACATATATATATCTATGTTCTGTAATTTCTATTTTACCTGTAAATTAAATGTTTAAAAAAACTAAAAATTGTTTTTTGCTAAATGAGTTTTTTAAAATCAATTACCAACTTCCAGAGGAAAGTAAACTGCTTCAATTTATATAGGACTTTCAATGCGTTTTGGATTGCTATACCCTTTAGAATTCCAACCTGCCACTCTTTAACCTTTTCTTTTTCAAGTATAAAGGCAAAAAAGGATATTTTTGAACTTAATTTCTTTTCAAAGTCGCGCCAAAATGTTTCCCGCACGGTTTTTAACTTTACAGTGGAACTAGCTCATGTTATCTTTCAAATTTAATTTGATTTTTTTTTATTTCAGATTAGCCAGTTTCTCAGAAAAGTGAAAACTGTTTATTGCTGTTTATAATTTGAAGAATGCACAAAACTTAAGAATTATGCTTAACAAACATTCTCGCTAGAAACAAAGGAAATTGCTGCTGATAATTGAAAATATTGCCCTTTATCATTAAATTATGTTGTTAAATTATTAGTCAAATTACTCTCGACTATTTAATTTTTGTAAAAAACGGCTGTTACAACGAAGCCATTTAAGCATAAATTAATATTTGTGAGTAAATAATTTTAGCATTTTTAGATAGATCTTTTCTTTTATCCAAAACTTTCAGTGGTTCTAAATTTAACTGCTTTTATTATTTAAATTCTTCGGGGATTCCCATGAACACAACCTTTTTTATTGCGTTAACGCCACCTACAATTTGTAATTGAAGACCATCGCTGGACCAACATTTTCCTTTTGATAGTCCCCCTTTGGATTGCCCCCTCGTTTTTAGCATCCCTGCGCCAGTAAGAAAAAAGTCATTTGGGAAATGTCAAAGGTGTGGACGTCAAAAGGCTGAAATTATTTTCACTGCGGGATTCTGTGGAATTTTGTGAGAAGTACGCCCTAAAAATGGATCTGGAACCCCAGCGGAGTTCTTTTGTGGAGTTTGTGTAAAAAGTTCCCGAAAATTAGGTCCCCCCAAGCGCAAAAGAACTGACCGAAAGATGGACGGAAACTTTGCAGGCCTCACAGCGACCACCTTCCCCCTGTTCATCGAGATCAAAAACGAGGAGGACGGCCTCACGTTCGGCGACGCTTCCCTGTCCCAGCAAATTGAGCTGATCCTGGATGAACCGACGGTGGAGCTCCTGCAGCCGCGGCTAGTCGTCAACGACGACGACGACGACTCAAACATCGATCTCGGCGATCTGCTCAAGTACAACAAGAAGGAGGAGCCTGCCCACCCGCCGGTGAGCGCTCCGCCCCAGCCCACGGAGGTCTACAACTGCCCCGAATGCTCCGAGTCGTTCGAGTCGAAGGAGATTTACGACATCCACATCTCGGGGCACGCAAACAACATGAAGTGCGCCATCTGCAACATGGTCCTCAAGAGCCTCAAAAACTACGAGAAACACTGCTTGCGCTGCAAGCCGTACGAGTGCCAAATCTGCGGTCGGGTCGTCCGTTTTCGGCCGAACTTCATCAAGCACATGCGGGTCCACACGACGCAACAGTCCCAGCGCCACAAGTACAAATGCGAAGTCTGCCACAAGGAGTTCATGAGCTTCGAGTACTTCAAGGTCCACAAGAAGATCCACAACGGCAACATCAACCTCACCTGCAGCGTCTGCGGAAAGGTTTTTAGCGCTCTCGCCTCGCTTCGCGGCCACAGCAAACTACACACAGGGATAAAATTGCACAAGTAAGTCATTTTTATAAGCTGTCGCTATAATTAAATCTGTACCTAGAAATTTAAACAAATCTAAACCCTCTGAGATTTGCAATTCATATAAAACTCACTAATTCACGTACTAGGGAACCAATTCGTGTCCGGGCAACAGAAATTACATTTTATAAAGAACTGATAAAGAAATTATTTTAGTAAAATACTACATTTTAAGTAGTTTGGTTAATTTAAACTTAAAACCATTTAAATCTACTAGGAAAATTTGAAAATTTAAAGCATTTCTATCAAAATTAATGAGCTAAAGGGTGTTCAGAGAAGCTGTTTCGTATTCAAAATAAAATTCGCAAATCTAAAGTGGGCACTAAACTAATTTGTCACGATTCAAAGTCGCATTATAAGAAAATATATTGGAATAGGGTTACTGATTTAAAATCCACTAGTTATCTTAATATTGAGTATTTAGACGTGTCGCGTAATATTTAGTTAGAGGATAATATTTATCACAAATAAACAATTAGCGTGTTCAGTTTAATTGTCTTCGAATAATTCAGCATGCAACATTCTTATGTATTTATTTATTTATTAAAAACTTAAATACGGGGTATTTAAAAAGCCCTTCATATGTTGACCGTGGTAACAAAATTAGTTGTGTTGTGCTGTTTTTGTAATCCTTTTATAAAAATCACTCACAATTTTGACTAACATACTGTTGTGGATATTTTCCAAATTTACCGGGATAAGTTTTGTTTGGATGGTGCTATATCATATCCACAAATTTTAGTAATATCCTAAGCGACTCCTAAGGTGGGTGTATTTGAAAATTAGTTACATATTTTTCGAAGTTTGGTCGCCTAAAATGTGTTAAATAAATTACACTGATTAATTCTGACTTATATTCAAAGGTAAACGCGCTCTTCAATTTTTCAGGTGTGATATTTGCGGCAAGGGATTTGGCCAAAGGTATAACCTCAAGATCCACTCCCGCGTTCACACTGGCGAAATGCCATTCGAATGTAAAATCTGCAAACGGAAGTTGCACACTCAGTCCAGCTTCCAGACTCACATGCAGACCCATCGCAGCGACCAACTGAGCAGTGATCAGACGAGCACAGAAACCTCCCCGGCTCCGTCGTTGGAAAAGCCCGAAGAAGCCCCACTCCAACTCGAAGCGGAGGAGCCGACTATTCCGCAGAGCATTCAGTTCATCGAAGCGACCAATTCCTCCGAAGGCGTGGAGCCCCAGGTCCAGCCGGCAATCACTATAACCATCAAGAAGGAGGTGGTAGAGGAGGCCTCGGCGCCCACCGAAATCCTGCCCGTTCTGACCGAATCGATAAAAATGGAGCCTTCACTGGATCTGCCGGTGATGGACCACGATCCCCTCGACGATCCTATCGAGGACTCGAAGTTCCATTCCGATTTCGAGAGCGACCTCGTCGACTCAAGTGACTTGACCACAAGTCTCTCCTATTCGAACCTGTTCGACCCCAGCTCCATTCCTGAAAGCATTCCTGACGACATCTACATGGAGGACAACGACTCCAGCTTCCAACTGGACCAAAACTCAATAGACCTCTCCAGCACCACCGATGGGAATTTCATTAAAAAGGAGTGGGTCTACAGCAATTACTCAGTGGGTCAAAAGTTCGACGACGACGACCTGTGCGAAGCTGCCAGTTTCATCTACGACTAAGTCGTGGTCTCACTTGTTTTCTACTGTTAATGGGAAAAGTTCGTTCTAGTCGTGTTCCAGTATTTATTTAATATTTAAGGATCTCTCGCCATATGTCTCATGTGTGTATTTATTGTCTTATCTATTAGAAGAATATTAAATAATTTTATTAAGTCACTTCTGCTGCCTCTGAGGGGTGGGCTAACTGTTTATTGAAGCATCAAATGCTTCAGTCGCAGATTCTACGAAAATTGCTTCTATTGAAATTTGAAAATTTGGTCTAAAAAATTTTTGCTTAGCACGATTTCATAGTTCTTGATCAATGGAGTAATTCACATTCGCAGACAAATAGACAGCTCATAAAAAATGTAAACATTTTACACACACATATACAATACAGTATTATAAGTATATACATATTTTTTAAATTTTTAATTTAGTTAATTTTTCAAGAGATTGTTGTCCTAAGGGCTAACTCTAAGATTTTATTTTGACATTTTCTCTGCCAAATTTTCCTTTTTGGGTAATTTATTTTTAAAGAGAATGTTATGGGAAACGGTTTTTATTTCCCATAAATATAATATGTTATAATATTTTGGAGTTCTTTTTATT
This sequence comes from Eutolmus rufibarbis, assembly GCA_963920795.1. Lineage (NCBI taxonomy): Eukaryota > Metazoa > Arthropoda > Insecta > Diptera > Asilidae > Eutolmus > Eutolmus rufibarbis. Next base: position 10,029,282 of record OY987206.1, read on the forward strand.
ATAAATAATGTTTTATTTATTTTTAGTACATTTATTTTTGTTTGTTTTTGAACAAAATGCACACAGACTAATAAAAATTTATACAATTTTATTTTTGAATAAATTCTGAATTTTACCTATGTACTTTTTCAGTTTCTTGTTCCAGAGTAAAGGCTAAAAAATTCAAAATCTAATTTTACTTGGTGGCCAAGACAAATTTTAGGTTGATTCCAATTTGCAAGTCAAGTGGAAAACTCAAGTGGTATATAAAAAATTGTTTCGGCTAGAAAAACCAATTCCAGGATCTAAACAATCGTTGATATTTAAAACAAAAAAATTAATATCTTTTAAAGCAGTAGCAATTAAAGTTGATTGTATATAAAAATAATGTTACATACCCAAAACATTCAGTTTTATAAGAATGTTTTCTTAATTATGGAAATTGGAAACATCTTTATACATAGTTACCTCGTTGCTCAGAATGTTTTCAATTTATGAGAAATTAAATTGAAATTTGAAATCTAAGTTTATGCATTCCGCTCAGTTGTAAATTCCTTCCTTTGCCTGATAAAACTAAAGATTGGGAAAGACAAAAAACTGCCTTCGTGTGGTTTAACACTCATCATAGAAATTTTGTTTAAAAGTGATCTTAAAACACTTATTAAAATTTAACGACAAACGATTCAAGATACACCAAATAACAAAAAGAGAAGTGGACCAAGAATGGAACCTTGAGGAACATGAAAAATTTGGACGAACTGAAATGATGAACAACCAGCAAATTATCATTTAAAGATTGATCAGTTGAATATTAAGGAATTTAAAATCTTTTATCCAAACTGCCAGAAAAACTTTTCTCAAAAAATTGCAACCAAATCTCGATATCGAATCAACTTATCATAAAAAATACTTAAATATTTATTAGCTGAAAAATTATTTTTAAAATAAGTTTTTCCTTATTTTTTGCTGTAGAACTTTTAATTTGTATTTAAGGAAAATCTGCGAATATGAAAATAAAAGAATATTTCCAAATTAGAATATAAATTTTAATTATAACGGTCAGACTATACAATTGCGACTACACGTACGGGGGGAAAATAAATAATTACAAATTCTAATGCTCATCGTGGAAGAGCACTTTACAAAAATCAACAAGAAAAATGTACACTCGGTGATGAATAGCATTTTTTGGGCATGCAGGTAAAATCCACTTATGAAAAATTAACTTAAAAACTGAATGGCCACTGATTGCTTTCCAGGACAGAAAAAGCGGAGAGGGCTACTGGCTAAAAGATTTTTCCAAGGCTATGGGTTCGCCGAAAAGGGTTCCAATTGCTTGAAGAAAGGCTGCCCAAACGGCCCTTGCTTGACTTGCTTCGCACTTTCGGCTTTGATGTTGTCGTCCCAGTGGGGCTCGATGAGCCCGAAGAAACCCCCGAGGAGCTTGCAGCTGAAAGGGTGGATATGGAGCCTTTAGACGACATCGGCTGGAAGTGTCACATATTTTTTAATAAGCATTTTTTATAAAAAAATCCGAAAAGGATCAATTACCTTTAAGTAGTTTTTATCCATCGGAGTTATAGCTTTGAGTTCTAGCGTAGACCCAGCCGATTGGATAAGCCTTGAAACTTGTTGCTGTGTGTACCACTTGATATCAATCCCGGAAACTTCTACGACGAAGTCACCTTCCTTGATTCCGCCAAGCTTTTAGATTTAAAAAAAAAAGCATTTATTTTAAAATATGTTAAAATGCTATTAGAATTCAAAAACGTACATCAGCCAAAGAATTGATTTCGACGTGCGACACAATAACTGGGGCATCCCCTCTCATGAGGAAGCCAAAACTTTCAGAAGATTCTTCAGACTTTTCAGGGTTGCATTTGGGACAATTTTTGGACTCGTCCGAGGTGTAACTCGACGAAGAGTAGCAACTGCAAGAAACATTTCGCTCGCTCAACGCTGTGGAGGATCCTTTTTGAAGTCGGACACACCGCGGCGCTGTCCAGTGTCTTCTGGCGGAAAATATGGCAATCGGACCAAGTCGTTTGAAGGGATCTTCTACCTAAAAAATATTAATCATCGTTATAGAACATAAAAAATAAATTTTAGTGATTCCTCTTACTTTATGTGATGTAAAGTCTGGTCCTGTGAGAGACAGTGTGAATTTCGAGCTCGCTAGAAAGATGGACACATTAATTTAAGGCGCATTGGCGAATTGAATTTTATACCTTCAACTGTTACTTCAATAAGGTCAAAATCCTCATCGATTTCTTCCTCGAAGTTATCTTCTCTAAACTTTTCGTACTCTTCTCGTGTTTTGTAGTACGCATCTTTGAGAACTTGCATTAACGACACTTTGTTCTAAAAGTATAAAAAGATTTAAAAAATTCCCCTTTTTGATGATTGTTAAAAAATAATTACTTAATGCAGGAATTTTAACATAGTTTCACAATTTTAAGCACTAAGTTTTAGATAAAATGTAATTTACTTGTAACTCTTACTGATATTTTATAAGAAGCCGATTATTCAAGAACGTAGTTCGGTAGTGGTCTTAGTCCAATATTTGTTATATGAGATAATTCATTTATAGGAGAAATTGAATTTGATGGAATATTTTAGTATTTTTATTTAATAACCTAAAAGACTCCAGATCTGCCTCCAGCCTAGTCACAAGTTTCTACAAAATTCCACTTGTGGCTGTTAAAATAAAAATAAACTTTTCATCATCCAAATTTCGCGCACACATTTAATTGTACTTTTTTAAAGCTTAAGAAAAAACATATTTCAGGAAAAACTTAATTTTTAAGAAATTTAATTGCAAGAATACAAAACCTCTGTACAAGTTACATACTAAAAGACCATAATTTCAAAATAATTGACTGTAAAAATAAATAGATATTTTTACTAATTTTTTCCGTAGTATTTGTATTACAGAAGTAATTTAATAAAACTTGAAATTTTGTTCTTATAAATTATGGATAGAGAATCTTTTCTCTTCGGCCTGAAACGGCAGCCTTTTGGGAGCGACTGGAAGGGGATACAAAATATCGTGGGTTTTCCAAAATTCATGCTATTAAAAGACAGCACGTATTTGGAGGCAAACGAATAATCGCAGGTTGAGCAAAAATGCCTAATGGCTTGTTTCTATCTTTTAAAGTTCGGTTTTTACACAGTCGGGTATTTTAAATTAATTTTTTATATATTCTTTTTAGTGTAGCCCTTGCAAAGAACTTTTAATTCCTGCTAAATTACACTCTTTTGGACGATACTTTCAAAAAATTAGACCTGCTAAAGACAAATGCCACTTGGACAAATTAAATATGTTTATAAATTGTCCAATAAAATTCAAAATTAAGCCTTGAATTTGTCCAACAATTTTTTCCTTTATTAACCAAAATGAGTAGACAGCAGAAACAGTCCAGAAAAAGTCGTCATATTCGAGTATTTGAGTTAGAGTATAAAATTACTTTGGGGTTGAGTGTAACAACTTTTACTTGGTCTTTAAAAAAAAAATTAAGTACAAGTATTAGGGACTTGTATACATCTCATTGCAGGATTGATTTTGAAATTGTTCTTGGTCGAAACCTTCAAGGTCATTTGTCAACTAGAACAATTTAAATGGGAACTGCTCATTTTGGTCTTGGATTTGGAAAGAGCGAAAAATTTTACGTCCGTTTGCTTCATTCTTTTGTGAGAATAAATTTTTATGAAAACGCAAGCGTTCGTTAGGAAATTTTATTCCTAAAGGGTTAACAGAGGGCGTTAAAATTCGTATGGAGAACACCAAAACAAGTCTATTAAACTGAAATTTTGTATAAATATTCTTCTAAACATCTAATAAAGCACATATTTTGCGGCGAAATTTAACTCATAAGAGTGCGAAATGAAGTATTAATTGATCTTGGAAGATAGCTTAATTAGGTTCCGACGAAGTCACTAGTGTCTCATAAAATGAACTATAGAAATTTAAATCAACTAGAAATATGCAGTTCTAAGACTTTACTCTTCAAAACCTGGCTTTCTCCTCCCTATTGTATTAAACGAAAAATGTAGTCAGAATATGTTTTTTAGTAAAAAAAAAATAATTTGCATGAATTTGATTTCCTACATTCAGTCGTGATCATTTCAACTCTTTTCGGCGCCTATCGCAATTCTTTTTTCTGTAACAAAAAGATCCTAAAATGGTCCCAAACTGAAAGAATGCATACTTTTAAATATCGGCACATCCGCTGCAACCTTTGTGCTTCCTCGTGACTAGCTAGAGATTCTTTGAGATAGGCTCGTTTCAGGGAGCAGGCGCTGTGCCCGTCGTCATCGTCTGGGTCGTGCTCGCTCCCCACAAAAGCACCCACCGCCTGGCTCTTCACCTGCTTTCGGGTTTTGCTTTTCTCGGATGTTTCAATGCTTTTGGCGGCGTAGTGATGCGCTAGAGCTGAAACGATATTGTTTATTGAATCGAATCGATCTCGATCGAGCGGCTGCCTCACCTTTGTAATATTCCGCTTTCAGGGGAACTAGCCCTGCCCAGCATTCTGGGAGGTAGGTGTGGGTTTCATTCTCCTGGATGCTTTTATGCATTTCGTGGTACTCTTGGCTGAGTTGAGCGGCTTCACCGGCCAAGTCCTGGTAAAGCTGCAATTTTAAGATTTTTTTTTCTTGAATTAAATTTAGTAATTTTAGCTCAAAAAGCAACCATAAATTATACCATAAATCTAAAATTTATAATTCTATTTAATGTACTTAAATTGATCAACATATCGTCGTTTAAGAGGGTATATCGGTTTTTTAGGTTTAAAAAAATCCAGCGATTGATAGTCCGTCTAGACTAGAATCAGACCTCGAAACAATTTTTGAAAGTTTTGAAAAATCTTGGAAGTAATCGACATTATAATGAGCGCAAATTAAAATCGTACTAAAAAATATTTATTTACTTACACCTTTCAGCCACAAGTTATTTGTTTGCAAAATCGTTATCAAAGCATCTCCTTCCCGTCTAATTTCTAAACTATCTAGCAATGGTTTTCGAAATATGTATTTCTGTTTCCGTTCCGTTTCAAAAAAGACGGTTTTGGAAAAAACGCGTTTCAAAATTATTGTTACCTGAGTGAACCATAGAAGTTCTTAGTTTAGATCGGATCGGAAGTGGAAAGTTTTTAAAATTTTTACCAGATATGTATTCTTGATATGTTAGACTTTCAGAAAATTTAGAAAGAAAATTAATTTTCAGTGACTAGACTATGGGTAGTTAGAAACGAGTAAACTTACGTGATTCGAGTCGCGTAAAGACAAAGACTCGATTTGGAGCTGCAACTTCTCGAAGAGGCACTCCCTGGCCTGGGCGAGCATCAGAGACACCAAGACGTCTAGCACCTGGGGCTTGAGGTCCATCGAGGGGGCGTTGGTGAATGTGTCGTAGATGTGACGAAAGATGCCAGCCGCCCTCAGGAAGCTGTCGACTGCCGCATCGAGGCCCTTCTCGGAGCTCCGATCGTGTTTGGCACCAATTTGCGTATAAACCGCACCGAGATTGAATAAAATGCACGCCTTCTCGAAGGCGACGGTTCTTTGACAAGAGGGGACCCCTGCGGCGACAGAGTGATCGAAACACGCAATCCATACGCAGAATTTATAATAAATTACCTGTTAATGAGTCGTACCACTCGAAATATACACCTAGGTTTCTGTCCGGAGGGAAGAATCTCCTTTCGACATAGTACAAAAGGTTGTAGTAACGAAAGAGGAGAGAAACGCCCTGCAGGTCCCTGGTCGGTGTTCGTGCAGCCTGCGAACAAACCGAACAGAACAATTCTCAAATTAACTTCCGCACCGAGACGAGATTTATTTATTGGCGGGGCTCCTCTCTTACCTGTCGTGTGTCCGCGATATCTGCGATTGCATCTGTGTACATGGAGGAATCTTCGCTGTAATGCTCCAAGATAAAATCCGAGAACGGCTCCGAAAAGTTAATTTCTTTTGTTTCCTTCAAACCGAGCGGGATCATGGGAATCACACTTGCATGGCTGAAAAGATAACAGGCAAACATGTCCAATTAGTTGCAAATTTAAATATTTTATGGATGCGAATATGGCTCCTAAAGAGGATCATGAAAAATGAATGGCCAGTTAAATAAATTTTCGCTACTTTAAGTTTTGAGCACCGAACATAGCGAACCTTTCGTGCGGCCATTAATTTTGGATAGTTGAAACTCATCACAGACCTCGAAATGTTCTGAAGGTGTGGTTACGTCGAAAGTGAAATTTATTGATTTATCTCAAGGCAATGCTGTGTTAATCAATTACCGGCGATTATGTTCATTACCACAATGCGGTCAAAACTCGTGAGTTTTAAATTTAAACAATAATTGAACAGCTCTACCAACCGAAATGGTCTTATGCAATTTTAGCAAAAATTTTCTCGAAGAATTTACGAAGGATTCTCGATACAAAAATTATTATTACAATTTCTAATACATACATACATGGCTTTTTATGTATATACCTATGCTGAGAAACCAAAAAAGTTGTAATTTTCAGAAATTCAACAAAGAATTTGCTTAAAACTGATTTATTTAGGATTAAGTAAATTAACTTGGCTAGTGGAAATTTAACGACTAGTTAAGCATAACTAATATAATATAGCACACCAAGCTAACTTTCTTCCAGCTGGAAAGCAGAATCTGATTACATTTTTTAAATTTTTATTTTCCATCTTCTCCATTATCACGCACAACCTCTAGAATCTCTAGATAAAGAACGTCTCAGAACTAGATTAATTGTCCTACAAAAACATAATACCATAATTTCAATTAATTCCCTCACCTTAATATCAGAAATGAAAATTTATCGTTCCGGAAAACATTTTTAATCATGTGCCGCTTGTGTTTCCTAATTTTTTATTAACCCATTTCTCTACCTGTTTTGCCAGCATATTCCAGAAAATTTATACTTCCCGAAAAAATAAGGAAAATCGACTTTTTTAAATTATAAGCCAGAATCATAGCTTAGAAAACAATCTACTTGGAATCCAATTTTAATGTTTTCTTTCCAGGACATATGTATACATATATTGTTAAAAATAAAATAAAAGCCAAGTTCTATATATGCAAATAATTAGGTTATATGTATATAATGTATATATATTTAAAAAAATCCTTATGGTTTGTATGCTGCCTAGAGTATATTTCAATAAATCCTAATAATTTAAAATTACTTTTATGATTTATAAAGCTGTTAAAAATAAAAGGAACAGATTGAGTTTGAGGTCTCCTCACGGATTTTGATAAAACTTTATAGGGAGTATTCATTTAGAATCGAAAATGACAAATATGCAAAAAAAAAATTTTCGGTCACTTGTACTTTTTCGAAATATCTAATTTTGAAATTTTACAAATTGCTATTTTGCCGCCACGATTTTTAGCATATTCCCACAAGGTTTCTTTGCGAATTGTATAAATATCCGTGAGGAGACCTCACAAACTCATGCTAAATAAAATATCAAAAATCACATCATATCAAAATATTGACAACTTTTCAGTTTTCATGCAGACCGAACCGAAAAACATAATTACGGACAAGAAGCGTCTAAAGTTTGAAATCTTCCCTGTGTGGGACCAGAATTATCGTTTATAATTTCGTAAATAAATGGAACCTTTCGATAATTTGTTTTTCTGGTACATATTCTTAAAATACTGAAGTCGACGTTTTGCTGCTTTGAATCTGCTAGCCGCTATTGGTTTTGAAGCAAGACAGAAAAATCCAAAAAATCAACTCATATCAAACACGGTGGGATTTGAACATAGTTTAGGGCTGTTTTACGCAGAAAGATGTTGGACCCTTAATCAAATTATCAAATTATATTTCAACATGATGGAGATTCAAAACATGCAGCCAAATTTGTTCGTAATTGGTTACATGACCAAAAGTTCGATGTTCTGCAGTGGCCGGCTCAAAACTCTGACCTTAACCCCATGGAAAATCTGCGGGGTATCGTAAAATGAAAATTATCCGATTATGCCGAGCCACCTAGTGGAGTTCATTAATTTGGCGAATGGTAGAAGAGGAGTGGTATAGTAGTTCACAAATATAATTAATCATTTATTAGAAAGTATACCAAAAATAATCTAGGAGCTAGAACAAAATAAAGGAATGTGGATCACTGGTGCAAACACAATTTATAATGTTATTGTTTTATGTATTGTTTGAAATTGAACGGTGTTGTTGAATTGAATTTGAATTGTTATTAATAATCGTTTTTTTTTTTATTTTTCCACGTGTAGAGAAAGAATTAATAGAGATCATATTTCGCTAAATGTTCTTCAACGTTTGATTTTTTACTTTTCGAAGTAATGTTTTGGCTTTTTTACCTTCAAATTATCGTAAGTACATATGTATGTATTTATAGCTGATAGCGTGAATCAAATCAATTACGGTGGCTATGTAACTTTGGTTAGTACGGCGCGCCCGAAACTCGTGAAATTTAAATAACATACAAATCGAATAGCTCTGTCAACCGAAACGGTCTTATGCAACCCCCATACTGCTTAATTGCGACTTTGAGCATTCTTTCCACGAATTTGAATGGGCATTGCGACAATCGCCTGTTTGTCGCTCGGCAAATTCAAACAAAACAAAACGCGACAACCAGACAACTTTGTGCACTGTTTTGCACGGTCAACTTGGGAATTTTGTAACGATCTGGAACGACAGTCATTTGGGTTGCATCAGGCACGGGAGGCAGCTCCACGTCCATCGCGAGCAGGCGTTCTTGCGTGCCTTTAATTAGTAAACATCGCCAGATTCCAGACAGCGAGCATGCGGCACTGGCAAACATTTTCACCATTTCTTTCGCGATTCAAATGAGAGTTCAATCGAATCCACGAGATACCTGATCGTACGGCATGCAGAGGCGCACTTTGAATTTTTTTTCTACGATCAAAATGTGACGAAGTGAATTTTAAATGTCCCTTTACAGCCACTTTCGATTTTACTAATAGGCGAGACGAGCTGAGCAAACAAATTTATCATTCGAATATTTCAATATACTTAATAAGATGAATGATCCAAGTCGGGCTATGGTATATTAATTTTAGTAAACGCCATAAGCCATAAGCAAAACTACCCATTGAAAATGATAGTATAAAAACGTACATAGAAAAGATCGTCTGTAAAAATCACTTTATTTAATATCATGTATTGAGAAAGGATCGTCAATTATAATTTTTGATTCTATAAATATTAAACATTTTCGAGACATATTTTTATATTGGTTTTCAAAGTATCCGGATAATTTTAGGTCCCCGATAGTGTTGATAAATCGGATATACGAATCCTGAAGTAATTATCGATTAAATCAATAGTTGTTGCGGGAAATTAAATATTATTAAGAACCTATGCGTAAAATTTAAATTTAAAATCCTAGATGTTCCCCAAATATCTGCAAACTTTTGCCATATTTTTACATGTGAGTTCGATTAAATCACACATTTCAATTGATATTGATATTTAAGCGGATCCCGATTTTATTTCAAATTTACTTTCCCATCGTACATAGATCCGATTACTATAGAGCGGCAAGTGGAATCATGTCGTTATAAAAGTCAACAGTTCCCCATAAAATTTTAACGCGATCCAGCTAAAATTAACGAATTAGTTAAAATTTGATAATAAAATAAAGGAGCAAATACAGATCCATCATCACATTTTTCAAAGAAGACTAAGTCAATAAATCAGGCAGGGACAAAACTCTTAGTGTTTTAACGTTTCGTTAAAATATATTTTTGAGAAAACAATTTAAAATCTCAATGTCCTGCGCATGTTGTGGCACCCCGTTTTTATTTAAAATGCCATAACTTATGAACTATTAAAAATTTTTTACTCAAAATTTAATAGTAACAATAATATTTTTTGAAATTCTCAAGTCAATAATATCCGTTAAGACGAAATTTCAAAACGAAGAAATATTTCTGGAGCGAGCAAATCTAGAGCTTGTAAACAATGTATTTATGTACTATATCGGAAATTAATTTATATAAAAGAATTAATTTCCACATGGGACTGCACAGCCATGTAAAATTAAGAAGTACTGCTTTTATAATTCGTTTTTATACATATAATAAAAACCTACACTTATAATATTGCTTCAGATTACCTACTTAAAGAGATTTTAAATAGCTACAAGTTTTTCTCTGAGTTCCTGATAAGCTCATAAGAAGCGAAAAAAATTTTACGGCCGAAACTACGTTTTTTTTTCTAAAGAATGATTCAATAATTGTTGAATCACGTTTCTGGCATTCAGGCGTGTCTATACCCAAAATTGTTTTTGTGGCTTTGAATATTTCGGATTTAAAACAATTTTGGGAGAAAATAACTTAGTTTAGACATTTTTAATCGCCCTTGAATTTGTCACTTAAATCAATAATTGCTTCTATTAAAAGACATATAACTACCTTAATTTTATCCTTTTACTCCTATATTAAAAATTACTTCAGAAATGGATTCAATTCTTGAAAATATATAGCTCTAAGGATTTTTTTAATATTTTAATTAAAATAAGAAAATTACTTTTGTCTCGCCAAATCAGTTCTCTAGCGAAGTTAGATCAAAGGAATTTTTTTTAAGTTTTGTATCATTTAGGTGGATGTTCTCGAAAAGGAATGGCTAATAGTGTTTTAAATGAGATGTGACGTAAATCATAATCATATTATTTAAAATTTATAGATCTTTCTTATTTTATTTTTTCATAAATAACAGGGCTCACTGTACCTTTGTACTACAAAATTTCAATTTAGTTAAATTGCAGTGCCTTAGCAAATGTTTTTAGACTTAATAATACAGGTTTCCAAAAATTGTATTAATTATACATAGCTATGCAAATTACTTTTGAATTTAGTTTTGAATGTTTTCAATGACTGAAATTGAATTACATATACATATGAAAAGGGACAAAAAGTATTCACATATCTTTATTAGATCAGGGACAGGCTATAAAAAATTGCAATCTATGTACATCTCATTAACTGTTTACTCGATATTATTAGAGAGTGGCATCTTCTGATCCCCACTTCTGACACCAGAATTGTGCGAATTCTTGAAAACAACGACAAGACAGGGGCAGATATTGAACTTGCAAATTTCGAATTGCCGATGCTTTTGAGTTTGGATAAGAAATGTGATCCTACTAAAGCTTTAAGGATTTCTAATTCTATGTTTAGACTAGAATAGCCGAACATTCTCTATTACGATTGCGTTTACATCATTCTACAGACTATAGAGACATATATGTATGTAGATATGTGTTGAATTTAATATAGACAAAATGTAGACGCAGAGCAAAATATAGACAAATGCTAGGTAAAGCAGCAAATGCGCTCGTGCCGGCCGGTTCCGTTCGCTTGGTCAAGCCTCGAAACGGACTGTCGGACTCGATTAGATCTGTAATAAAATTTACATCAATGAACCAGACCCTCCCGAGCAAGACACTGTCAGCAGTCAGCATCTAGATTCAAGATGCACGCAGTGCCGGGGCCCTCGCTATAAACAAATTCTACGCCGGCTGGCGATTGACACAAGTAGATATAGAGGCGCTGGTGAATGATTAAGGCGCGCATGTGCCGTTGAGACAACTATGAAAACCTATCGGTAATAAGGCAGGGGCCGCATTGGCGCTGTCACGTAAACCGCGGACGGTACTCCATAATGCATCTTCGTGACCATGAAGGAGGTGCGCATTGTTCCAGAGCGGCTATCGGATAATTTGATCACCACAATTCACTACTGTGCTGCACTCTGTAGCCGGGGGGGCCGCAGGGGCAGAGCACCCGACCAGCTAGCCAGTCCGTCTGTGATATTGTAATCCGCTCGAATCCATAAACTACGACCGGGTGAGCTTCTTGGTCGTTGGCCAAATGGATTCAATGACATTGCCCAAGAGTGGGTATTGTGTTGTCTCGGGTGCTGGGGTGCTCCTCGGGTGCCCTCGCCAGTGCTAACACTGAACCTTTTTAACAAGATGGCATCACACGACGTCCACGTCGTCTCATGAATTTTAACGACCTACCGGCCAAATGGAAATTTACATAACACGTCCTGGCCGTGGTGCCACTGCCGGACGACGTCCGACGGCGTCTGACGACGGGCACGGGTAAGGTACCCACCCCGGGAAAGACCTAGGGCCAGGCAGTCATAGTCACTCACCTGTCGTTTTGGTAGATTTCAACCGACGAATTCAATTCGGCTAGCTGCTCCTTCAGCAGTTGGAGGTTCGAGTTAACGAAGCTGAGCTCCAGGGCGACGGTGTCTCGCAGCTTTCTGTTGGTTGTTGCCTGGAAAGATGAAACACTCTTGAGAAATACAATATACTTAAATTTTCTTGTTTTTTTTTTTTAGCAAGGCAGATCGGACATCAGGTGAAATGTTATGTTCCGCGGCGATCTTATGCAACCGATAGACATCTAAATGTGTCCATTGTTTGGACTTTGCTGTTAAATTTTCGCTCATTTTTTCCATAATTTCTCTTTCAGGGTGAGGTCTAGTGGAAGTTGGACATATGGCGGAAAACATATCTCATTTTTACCTTATATAAGTTTTCTGCTCCAGCTCGGAGCCGGAGCTCTTTGTTGATCTCCTGGTTCAATTTGCATCGTTTGTTCTGCAACTTCCCACGACATGTTGCTGCTCTTGGATCGGAACCCTGAAAAAGGTAAAAGAAAGCTGTTTTTAACGGTCGCATGCTTTTGGGTGATATAAAGTTTATTTTAAATTAGATGTTTAATTAACTATTCAATACCAACAAAAACTAATCATGCGCTCTTGCCTTGTTTTTGTATAATACTTAAAAATGTGCAAAAGTATAGGTTTAGGTTACAATTAGGTGTAACTCCAAACAAATTTTTTATGTTTCAATATTAAGAGTAACAAGAGACTGCTCTACTAATTTCAGAAATAGCCACTAGAGTTGTGGTTATAAATTAGTGGCCAAAAATCATATAGGCACTGTGAAAACCACTTGACTAAAATATCATATTCTACAAACCCTGTGACTATTAATCAGTGGAAACTTTGTAATTAATACAGCCACTGTGAGCACTGTGTCTATCAGAACTTTAAGGAACTTTTACAAACTAATGATGTAATATTTGTTTATTTGGAAGGATTTTGCTATTTATTATGATTTTCTGGAGAGGAAAGTTAATTTTGATTTTTTTTTCTAACTGTCGTGGAATACTAAACCGGCAAAAGGGACAATCGAAATTAGCCACTATTTAGCCAGTGGCTAAGATTAGCAGAATAGACCGCATTATCTGAGTTTTCGTTGTCCTCATATTTAAGTGTTATAAAGTTCAAAGCTTAATTTAAAATAAGACTTTTTCTTACTAAGAAAAATCTTAAGGCAGAATTTTTGGGATTTTTTTTTTTACAGGTATGTAAGTAATTATTGCAGGATCAAATAAAGATTACTTTATTAAGTAGGAATAATTCAGCTTGCTTAATACTAATTTAGTTTTAATAATAACAACTGTGAAGTATAAGTTTCTCTTAAAAAAATAGAGCCGCCTTTAAAAGATCAGAAGCCCTAAAAGAACAATATTTTCGTCGAAAATAAAATTTTGCCTTTAAAGGTGCGTTCTTTTACAAAATATGTAAATTTTTATTTCCCTGCGTACGTCTCTAGGTATTTTTTTATATAGAACTAAAACAAAAATTGTTTTTTTGTTCTAGGTCAAACCTCCAAGGAGTAATTTATTCGGCGGCAGAACACAATTTTGAAAAACAGGTTTTGTTTGATAAGCTTTGACGCCACAATTTTTTTACAAACAATAAATTACTCTAAACCAAATTTTGCATTTCACATTTATTACTTTTTAATAAAATTGCTAAACAAATTTGTTTTTTTTGGTTCGCCGCCTTACATTATGATTTTCTAAAGACGATGCATAAATAAATAACCATGCTTTTTATTTTATAGATGCAATTTTTTTCTCATGTACGATCTTAATTGAATTTGGCTGCGTTACATTTTCAAAATTATGAGCATAGGTTGCTATTAATGTTTCCTATGGATTCCATTGGATTATAAGTAAAAAAAAAAAATAGGTATCTATGTATCTATCATACATATATGCAATTTGTAATGTATATTTTAAATTAAATGAAAGAAAGATATGAAGAAAAGTGGGTTTTCATAAAGAAGCAGCTGTATGTATTAAAAATGAATAGTGGGTATTACTTGAACCTTCTATTAAAATCAAATGAAATATCATCAATTTGAAGAAATTAAGTCCTACTTAGACCCTGTCACCACTTATCTTATCAGGGAGAGAAGTTTTCTCTAAATATGTTCCATCGTTAGCCACTTGTTGGCTTGGGTAGTTGTATAATAAATAAGTTTTTCTTTTCTCAACCTGGTCAACGTGTGAAATTATAATAAAATGACTGTAATTTCAGAGTAGACTCAGGCAGGTAGCAGCGGTACCAACAATAAATTAATGCAAATTGTGGAAAAAGTGTCAAACAGACCGTATTTAATGCGAAATGGCATTACGACGTGGAAGTAATTGAGATAAAGCTGTTAAAGCAAATGTTAAAAACAAACTCACCTGGGACGCAGTCGCAGAAGCGGTGTTTTGCGCGTTCTAAAACAGCACTCGGCTTCATTAACACCGCGAATAATTGCCGCTTAGAGTTTTGGAGTAAGCCGGGGGAGGGACTCTGATTGTCTATTTTTCTTTTCTTTTCAATTTTTCAACGTAACGTTGTTTGCCTCTAAATATGAGTTCACACGACGGATTTTTTAAGTTGCACTGCAAACAGTGAAAGCATTGTTCCAAGCCCTGTGAATCTCCTCACCTGGATTTGGTCTTGCGCTTATCTCGTTTGCGCCACGCAATCCCCGAGCAGACCGCCCTCAGAACGAATGCAAAGCAGATCCGATGCGGCACTTATTACCTAACGAGGATTTCTTGTAATTAATTACCGCTGCTGAGCACGTCGTTTCCGCTTAAATCTGTCACAAGCGGGGGAGTTTCCACGACGACCGGCGTCGAGGTGGGCACCTCTGCGCACCGTCGTCGCGTCGTCGCTAGAAACAATGCGCCTATTCAATGAAATAAATCTGAGGTGCGTTGCGCTGCGCCAATCGAGCCCTTAAGGCAGACGGACAAGGTGTCAACAACCTTTGAGCCGAGACCTCAGCTTAGCTGGGCTCAGAATGGATTTATGCATTTATGCTGCACCCACAAATATTTATTTGTTTAGAATTAACTATTTATAGGGTTCCGTGCCAAAAAGGTACAAAAGAAACCCTTGTGTTGTCTGTGTCTTGAGTCTGTCTATGCCACAGACATTCCAACTGGGAAATGTTCAATTAGTATAATATGAAATTCCATCCTTCTTGGAATTTCCAAAACTGTTAACTATTATATAAACTGGTGATCTAATCTAATAGTACAAAACCAACCATACAGCTCCTTAAGATGTATTTGTTTAAGTTTAATCTTTATTTTAAATATTTGAAACTTATAGCACTTTTCTTTTTGAGTTGGGGTATACATAAAAAAAAAATTGGTTACATAATTTTACATTACGCTTCATGATTGTTGCTCTTGTTACAGTCAAATATGAATTAAAAAAAAATGTACACAGTCAAATAGTAATAGTAGTAAGTAAGTATTTAAAATAAAAAAGAAAGCCTATAAATTAATTTTGTTATATGTATATAGCTAAAATCCCTGGTCAGTTAAACTTTGCTGGTCCATTAGTTACCGCAAATAAGTTCTGATCAACCCAATTGTTTCCAAAATTGCATCCTATTTATATCAGCCGAATATTTGAGTCTTAGATTTGTCCTTTATGTCTTCGATCGAAAATTATTTTAGTCCGTCTATGGTTGAAAACCTACAATAATTAATTGGAAAGGCTTTGTAGCAACTAGCATTTCTTTCGTAACGTTTTTGTATTTTTGCATTACGAAACACTTTGTAATTATTGATACAAATATATTTAATGAAAATAAGATTTTAAATTGTTGAGGAAATTTATGTATGTATGTTAATGATTTTCTTGTCAACTGGTAAACCGATTGATACGAAACTTTTTAAGCAAAATCTCCATTAACAGAGCAAGGTTTTCTAGATTGTATGAGATGAGAGGTTTTCAACATTTAAAAAACTAGAATTTGGAATTAATGAATAAAGATTCACAATTTTTATACGTCACCAAGTTTATAAATAATTTCAAAACAAGAGTTTTATGATATCCTATTATAATAAAATAAAGTCACTATACTCAACCTTAAATCATATGCAGGCAAAGAATGTTTTGGAAATTTTAGATGTTGGCTTTTTAATCGAATAAAAACAAGGTTAGATAAAGGCCCTATTTTCAAACGAATGCACCGCCATCTATTTCGAATTAATAAAAAAATTTTTAGATTCTTAGGTGTAGAATGCGAATCTGTAATAAAACTATGGGTTCCCGATTAAAGTTGCTTTTTATTATAAAAACGTTTTCCATACGATACGACAAAATCATCCTGTATTTTAGCAATTTTCAATGAAACAAGTTTCATGAAAATCATTAAATAGAGGTTTGGAGGTATTTCGTTTTTTGAGTCTTCACTTGCGCTGGAATACTCATTAAAAATTTGTTTTTAGGTTTGAGAAATGATGTTGATTATTTATTATACCATAACATGAGTGCGTTTGCTAAGAGTCTGAAGAAAAAGCACAGACATTTAGTCAATGAGGTTGATTTAATACGCTGTTTTTGCTTTAATGGCTATATTTGGTAAACGATCAGTTCTTTTACATAGGAAACTATTTTTTTGTCCAATTTTAATAGCTCTTTTGCTGATTTGAACTACGAAATGCTTGAGCAACGGCTGATATTTATATTTTTTCCCCTTTTGGAGACTGCTCGGGTCTGCACAAAGAGGGATTGCTTGATTCAAATCACTTTTGAAGTTTATTAAAACCGAAAGACACACTCAGTCAGTTTTCTCAAGGCTGCTTATCTCCGACAGCTGCCCGGTCCGCGACTGACTAATGGCCCGAAGGAACTCCGCGGATTTGTTTTGTCTTGCAGCCAGCCGTTCTTCGAGTCGCTTTCAGTCCGGCGCGATTGAAAAGATTGAAACGAGACGCAGAAAAAGTAAAATAAAAGGAAGCGGTAATGAGATTTCCAGATGAAAACATCTCGCACAATGAGCCCGCGGATCTCGGGAGGCTGCGACTGGAGCCAGTTCCGCATGGTTTTAAAGGTGCGAGCGGCCGCCGCGCCGTTTCGCAATGACTAATGAAAAAAATAACTAGGAATTTGGGACACCGGCAGATTGCTTTGACCGGAACTAAATAGGTATCAATTGAGCCATCGCACCTTGTCATTATTCTGGGATTGCAGAACCTCAGGCTCGGATTGCCAGGAACCCCCCGGGAAGTACCCACATTTTTGCTGGGGAAAGGGAAGTTTAGAAATCAGTTTGCTTTGTACAATTTTAAATGCTTCGATTGTGATGAGAAGCTGAAACTTTCTTTTGGTCAAAACTGGTAAATGTATCAAGAAAACTATTGTGCTGTACATAGAGTTAATTAAAGTTAATTCACACCTTTACTCAATTATTTGTCAATAAATCGACATCATTGTTACAAAATAAAATGCATAGGTACGAGTCTGCTTAGTGAATCTCATCAAAAATGTAAGATTATACTCTTTTAAGTTGTAAAAATATGCTTTGTAGTCGTAATTTTACATCTGAAAAACGTAATAATGTAAAATAACATATTCTACTTGAAATTTTACTATTTTTGCGTCATGTTCTCATTCGGGTTATGAATACCTTAACTAGAAAAAGTTGTAGAGGCTGCAAGTTATGAAAAATTATAAGACGTTTTCAATAAGATGCACTCAGTTACACTTTTGTTAATTTTTTCGGTTATTCGCCCTGAAGATTATTTTGTAATTGGTTCCATCCAAATATCTCAACTGGAAATATATTAAACTTGAAACTCTATTTTAGCATCCTAATTAAAAAATAAGGGCGACAACTTGGACGCTATCCTTGTTAAGAACGGACAACGAAACTTTTTTCATGTATTTTTCATTAGATTAGTATAAAATAACAATACAAAATACATGACTAAAAGGTATAATTATGGTCCGTATCTAAAGTAAATTTACACAATAAGGCAATAAGTGTTACACGCCATATTTATGTAATTTTATCCTTACTTTGCTATTTTGCGCAATAATGCATATATTATAGCACATTTTAATATTCCCCTTTCTTTTTAAAATTACATATATAAATATCCCAAACAATAGTTGTCTACAATATAAATATTTTAAGTTTTCCTACAAAAAGGTTTATTTTTGCCGTATTAAATCATGCAAAAATTCTTTCTAGTGGTGATAATTCTTAATTTAGCGTAAACGTTTTTTCTTAATAATGTAATTTTACACATTTTATAACGTAAAAACAAAATCATGTGTTACTGCTGATGCTGATAATTTCGAGCCTATTCATTCCTGTTCATCTATTCTGTGGAACTCAGAATGTACAGTGAAAAATTATTAAAAGTAGTGAAAATGATTTTAGTGTAAAAAATTACTTCGCGAATTTAATTTGCTATGCTCACTAGTAATTTTATTATTGTTTAATTGCATAAAAATTATTTTTTTTTGTAAGTAGGTAATTGATTACTATGGAAATGAGTAAATTAATGCATTTTAATCTTCATCCTTTATACAGGGTGTTTCGTTAAGGTCTGAACAGGTGAATGCCAATCGATTCCACATGAAAATTTGGAGGGGATGAACCTAGAAAATGCTTTATACGTTCTTTCAGAGACATCCGCCAACAAACAAACGAGAGAGGCCGCGTCAAATTTCGAAAATCCCAATTTCAATGCCCAAAATTTGATTTTGGACCTTCGTTCTGTCGATTTTTTGTCTGGGAAGATCGAAATTTTTTCTGAAAAAAGAGCTTCCCTGTCTTGTGGCCTTTCTCAAAAAAAAAAAAAAACCGCACTCGAATCCAACTGTGTTCTGAAGTTATTCGTGGAAAAATTACGATGATATGACTTTGAAATTTTGAAAAACTTATTTTGTTTGCGTCATAAATTAGCTTACATTTGGATAAAAATTAGTTTTAAATGATACAGAGTGATTCAGTTGAAAGCAAATCAATTTTTATGAAAAATGCAATGACAAATCGAAGAACAATCATTAATATTGTAGAGAGTTAGATTAACATTGCGGAGATGAAATTTTGGCCAAATTTTCCAGTTTATGCCTTGTTTTTAATAAAATAAAGCTATAGGAATTTGAATTTAAAATTGTGAGAGAAGAAATAAATCAGCGTAATTCTACGGGCTATGGTAGGTTTTTTTTTTTCCAATTTCAGTCAATTTGGAAATTCATAAAAGAAGAGGGATTACATAATTAGAAGTAATTAAGAACTTATTGGAACGATTAAAGGGTTATATTATGAATGAAACTTATTATTAAGAAAACTAAACATCATCCATTATAAAAGAAATATAATCTCAGTCTATAAAAACTCATACGATCATCTTATATATTATATTGCAATTTGTAATTAAATCTGTATTTAATTTCATTCATTCGTATACTATACAAATCATAAATACTTCCTTACTAAGTGAAGGTATGGTTGGGGAAAAAATAATGTTTTTTGTAAATGCTCAGTGAAATTCCTTTGCGTTAAAAATTATTTATGCTATTCATTGAAAAGGCTAATTAACTACCGAATCAGTATCATTGCCATGAACTTAAAGAGCTGAAACGTTTCACTCCACGTAAAAAGGTTTTCTGATTTATTAATCTTAGATTCTTCTGTGTTCAGCATTTCATCTTCAACATGAAAATTGATTTTTCTTATGCATATTTCATTAAAAGAAAAAACCTAACTAAAGTGTTGTCAGCTTAATTCAGTAGACAGCTAGTCTACCTTATGATCGTTGAATCGAAATTAAAATGACAGCATTAATAATTGTTTAATTAAATATCTTGCAGAATTTACGCAATTTGCTTGTGGCAGTTACGTGTATATGATAATTTCGAAAGACGATTTTGATAGTACGCGTTAACGCGTGTTCGGTGCCGTCACAAAATTAAAGGGCAATTCAATTACCAAACACCTCATTATTTTTAGAGTTTATTGATGCCGCCGACAATGGAAATTTCGCGGCGATTGATGATGCAACAAGAAAATCGAAAACCATTGCCTGCAGCTCGGCAAGGTCAATAAATTTGTTTTTAATTAAAACTCAAATTGCAGCGCAGGATAAATAATCCAGTCGTTATCGAGGCTCATTTTGGAGCTGTTTATGGACCGGACGCGCAAGAAATTTTCTAGTGATCGAATGCCCATCTAATGGTCGGGGTTAAGATAAATCAGAGAAGGACACCGAGGTCCAGCCCAGCCGCAAATATAAGTTTCAACATTCGCAATAATATCGATAAATCTTGGAATTGCTGGACCTAATTATCGGCGATTGCGCGCTAAGATTTGATCGCGGCCCGCCCGAGAAAATGAGCAGATGCTGAGAAGCCGGCCTCAAGTGGGTAGAGCAATCTTTGGGCGCAGCGAGAGCTGGTAATTAACAAGATCTTAATTTTCTTTGGCCTCTTTACTGCTTTGATGCACTGCCTTAATCTTAATCACATTTCTCTTTAAATTTACTCGGTGCATGCGGCTGATACGACGACTTGTTCCCCGCTGCAATGCAACAGTCCCAGATAAAGATGATAAGTAAATTTGTTTTGAGAACGTCTCACTTTAGAGCCGCGATTATTATCGCTGTTTTGTCTTGCACGGCTTTTGAAGTTTATGTGCCTCTCATCACCCCATTCTTTTGAGGTAAACACGGCAAACAAGGGCTTTTCAAAACGCCTCAGCCTCGTATCATATTTGTTTTAATCGGCTCTTCATGTTTTGATTCCATCCACCTGAAACCCAGATATGAGTGCATCGTAACCAATTTACACGCCAGATCTCCTTAGTTATGAACTGCTTATAATAAGATAACAATCTGGATAAACACTACGGGCAATCTTAAGTACCTACTTAAATATTTGCTAAGAAACACAAGACACCTTAATTTCTTTAAAAGGGTACACAAAACCAGAGATATTTACCAAATTCGTCGGATACTATCAATGGCTCTTGGAAGTGATTGTTTAATTAGATTTAAGTTTAATTTCATAATTTTAATTGACAAACAAAGTGAAATTCAACTACATTTTATACTTCCTTTACTATTATTACAAATATGTTAATTAGTAACAACTTTTCATTAATTTCGTTTTAAGGCGACGAGTAAAATTAAGAAACTTGACCATCCATAATCTACATATTTTTCTTTTATACTATAATAGGTTTTTGTATTTAAAAAAGTACAATTTAAGTAAACAGTTAGGGGTTTAATTGAGTAAAGTTTTTCTCTCTTATATTACAATCTTAACTCAAATTGCGTCCTCCTTCAAAAGAAAGCAATAGTTTTAACCAATCTCAAGTATTCGGTTACAGGTTAATTATTTAATTTTTTAAAGGTAATTTTCAGTACTTCAATAGTGGTTAACATTTTCGATTAATCGTTAGTGAGTGCTGGTATAAAGGCAACATGCTTTTAAAAAATCATTTAAAAATTCTGGCGTTGAGTTAAATAAATTGTTTCATTATTTTTATAATTATAGCTTCAATAATTTTGGAGCAGGATCGCTTCCGCTACTACAACTACTCTTTTTCGTCCGCGAATAAAATATAGTTAAATGATATCGTAAAATGTTTCTGAGTATTCAAAATCTTTTTTATAAATCATCAATGCAATAAAAGATCAATTCATTTAACTCATCAACAATTACTACACTCCGTTTCATATTTATAACCCACCTAGAAATTTTGATTGGTACATGTTTTATCCATAACTGCCGGGATAAGAGAAAAATTTTACGTGCAGCAAACAATTCCACATTAAGTTGCGTACAAAAGTGTCGAAAACAACAATTTGGAGATGATTTTAACATTTATAGAGCTAAAATGAAGCCCTCTCCTCGGCTACTTCACCACCATAAAAAAGTTTGGATGGAATTTGCAGTAATTTGTAAGAAAAGTTAGCTTTAATATTACATATTTATTAATATGCGGTGTTATATAGTCATATCTTCTGACGAAAATATGTAAATGGAATTTAAACGGACCTGTCGTTTTTAACACCTATTGACGAGATTTGACAAAGGAACTTCTTTATGATGCTTTGGTGAACGTTTTCTGCTACGGGATGTTTAAACATTTAATTTACATTTTCAAGAATGAAGAGTATACTGACTACACCTAAGTATTCCAGAATAGTTTGATCCCAATTCTCAATCTCAAAAACAGTGGGTCTTTCAACAGGACAGTGCCAGAATTCATATATCAGTGACGATATAATAGGCCAGAATTAGTTCTGTTAAGGTAGTGGAGTGGCCAGCTGGAAATCGTTAATATCAGTCAATTATCGATTCGATAAAAATCAATTACTGTTGCTATTCTAAAATTAGGCTAGAAATAATTTGACATCATCAACAATTAAATTCATATAACTAATTTGTTTTCAGATGGAATTAATTTAAAATAATGAGGTGGGTTATAAATATAAAACGAAGCATATATATAAAGTAAATTTAGGATGTGGTTTTAACGACAAAGTAGCAAAAAACGCTTCCGGAAATTTCAAATGAAGTGTATGAATGGCTGGAACAAAAATTCAAAACCTTCAATTAATTTAATTATTGAATCCCACGAGCCCCGTTTTTTGAGCAATAGATCACCCCGCTCTGACAATTTTGATTGACAGAATAAAGAAAATCCGCGGGCCGATCCCAATCCGCGGCTAGAACGCGCCTGGATCGCATCTGCGACTGCGTTAATTGTCCCGCGCTCGTTGTCTGTCGCGGCGGAATTGATCGTGTGGGTGATCGTCTTCATTAAGGCGCAACCTCTTCATGCCGGTGCGTGGTAATCGAGCAAATTTATTTATTATTTGCGCTCACCTTGACAGCGATCCACCTCCTGCCTGCGCTATGCCCGGCCCCGCAGAATCGCAACACTTGCAAATTACTTCTTAAATGCTGCGGGGCCGCCGATCTTCGGCGGCTCCTCTTCGCTCGGAAGGAAGTCCTTCGGGCCGGGCGCAGTTTATGAACTCAGTGCGAGCATTAATTGTAATTAAAATGGGAGGTCGGACCTGGGTTTTAATTTGATCTCCGATTGCCTTAATTTATGCACTCGCTCGAGGTTGCTTTGATTTTAATGCGACTGTTTACAAGCAGTCCCCCGGATTATGTAATTACCCTCGCTGAGGTTTTCGGCTATTCACCTCGGCAGGAATGGAGAATCGAAGGCGATCGAAGTTTGATCGAAATTCGCTGATCGCTTCTAATAAAAGCACGCAACACGCACTCCTTTCAGCCGTTATTCAGAGAAAACTGAGTGCTGAATCAATTTGAAGTATCGAGTTCTGTTTCTTCTCTATATTTTTCATTTGCTGACAATAAAATAGAAGAGCCACAAAATAATCAACGGTTTGGAATCCAACTTTTCTAATAAAATATGATTTATCATACCTTTAAGCATTTGTTTTTCTTTAATTGAAATTAAAATACTGAACTAAATTCTTGTTGTGATTAGAAGATATTCGATAACTTAGATTTAAAGAGCATATTCTATTTTTTATGTTTCGTTCTAATTATTAGGGTTGTGTGCTTCGAAATGAGAAAAACGGAAACTTTATAGGATCACCCTTTATAATGCTATTATATGATATTCATTAATTGGAAAGAAAGAAGCGAGCCGGGTATTTATTATTTTATTTAAATACAATAGTTGTTTCCTCGCATTTATAATAGTTATTAGTTGGGATACGAGATAAGTTGTCCAGGAGAGGGCAGACTCGTTTAGATTAAAATTAAGGCAGTATGAGGTCTTCTCATAGATTTCCATGAAACCGTGCAGGTATTTTCATTTAGATTCAAATATAGTAGTCAAGTCAAAGTGAAAATCCTACTAATTATGGTCCTATATATAATTTCCGACGTGGTTAGTTTAAGTTCCTGTTTATTCTGCCGAAACTGTTGAGACTGAATTAGAGAATATGATACCAAAATTCTTCGATCGTTTAAATAATTCTTGATATATACCTCGAATTAAATGCGATTTATAAAAATTATACGACACTGTTGCAAGAAAAAATTCATTAATTATACCAAAATTATTTATACCTTGTAGTAAGTAAATAGATTCCAAAGTCTACTTTCTTTGGCAAATGCGTGAAAAACTCTACCCCAAATATATTGTATTAAAAATATTAAATAATTAATATCAGATCAAAACCCTAACTATTGATTTAGCTCTATTTTTGTAATTTGTAATATTATATATAATATGTATTGAAATAATAAGAAAATTAAGTCAACTAAGTACAATTATATAATTTAACTGCTATTTAACTGTATAATTCTCAATTTTTTAAAACATTTACAACAATAATTTTTAAAGAAATATCAACGGCAGTTTTAAGAAACTGTTTATGTCGTTAGGACAACTAAAACGAGCCAAAATCGTTAATACAATAATGCTAGTACATTCTTCAAACAACTAATTTTTAGCTTTTTCCGATGAAATATAAATCATTTTATTAAATTTGGTGACACCTGTATCTACTTAGTGTATATTTAGCAAAATAATTAGATTAATTAAAGATAGTGTGCCTTTTTATATTAAATTATACACATACTACTTAATACTAAGTTCTGATAAAAAACCAAAAGTATAATCGATACGTTGAAGGTTAGAGAAGTTGTAAATTAACAAAGTACAACAATAAAAGTTGATTAATTTTAATTAAGAAGTCAATGAAGCAAAACTACTTCGTAAACCTTATCATATTTTTTTTTTTAGATTAAAAATGATTAAGTATACCTACGTAGACCTCGGAAAATAAAAAATGTGAAATCTTATTTCTTCTAAGACAATGCAATTTTCTTCTTAATGGGTAATTAGTTAAACGATTCTTCCAAATAGATCTCGGCATGCGAGAAACGTAAGTGCAGCCGCTTTCCAAAATACTTTTATTTGTAAGTATTTCGAATTCGAATAACGTTTGATGTAATGTGAAGAATTCAAGACCAGTCCTAAAAAAATTTTCCGACTGAGTAGCTCATTAAAGCAAAGCGTTCCGCTCAAGGCTAAGCGACCTCAGCTGCATTCCGCCAGGTGCGATTAATAAGCCAAAGCGCAAATTAAGCGACAGAAGCGTTTCTCGCCTCCAACAAAATTTATCGCGAATAACTTGGTTTTGGTTTTGCAGTCCTGCTGGCATCGCGTGGAGAAATCACTTTCCACCGGCATGGGCTTTTTCTCTAAACATTTTCTTATATTTTGCTCACGTTTCTTTAAACGACCGAAACATACTGCAAAACTGCAGTCATACTGCACTCAGAGTGATTTTTTAAGCGCTTTTGTATTTCTTAACGAACTTTTCCTCGAGGAAAAAACCGCGCTTCGGCCCGGTCGTACGACGAGGTAGTAAAAATTTCTTGGAATGTTGTCAAGGAAAACCGGTCGCATTCGTTTCGAATATGAAAAGCCTTCCATCAAGCGCATGCCGATCCGATCGCACCTCTATAATTTGAATTTCCTCGAGATATAAAAAGTCATAGGGCATTTGCGATCGAACTATCGTCGAAAACCAAGAAACTGGGTGCACTACAACCAGCACTCCAAATGCACATTTCTTAAAATTACCAGTGAACCAGATAATCCATAGCTATAATCAAACTGCAAAAAGTGGTCTGTCTGTTTCGCGATCACTTCAAAACCTTTTAATCAATTTTAATACTAGATTTACGAAACCCGTCAATTTGATGCGTTTCATGCTGACATTTACAGCAAGTATAAATATTAATTTTTAAATAAGTAGGTATATTATTTTTAATTGATTTTTTTTTTTACTTCTCGAGCCCCACATTTCGAATAGAAATTATATTAAAAACTTATTTTTTCAAAATCTCTATCAATATAATCCGTAAATCTAAATTAATGAATTTTTTTAAACATACATAATATGTACATACATATATACGACTGACTGCTGGTCAAAGGATAAGCTTGGTTTAAGCCAAAATAGAGTCAGACTTAGGTAAATCTTGAGTTAAGCTTAACTTTCAAAATTGATGGATCCAATGAAATAGCATAAGAAACCAGTAGCGAGCAGAACAGCAAATAGAAAATGGAATCAATTTAGAATTTTCGGAATCAATATTCTTGGAGGCATATGTGTACCAAACCAAATAAAATTACAAATAATTAATAATTATGCAAAACTTATCTTTTTCCAGTAATTAATTTTAGAGTGCTCGTTACTGCTATATGGGTACTCGTTACTTTATTTTGAGTTTTAAATTTCTTGTCAAAGTTTGCAGTCATGCCTTTTTGGAAGGTATACAAAATGAATAGATAGTGACTTGGGATGTGTATTAGGCGAAATTATGTATTTTTTTGAAATACAAAAAATAAGGGAAGAAAATTGTAAATTATATATTTCCATGAAACAAACTAAAACTACATAAATTATTTTATAAATTTCTGTTTTAGTATGTCCCGAAACTTCACATCCGATTGTGAGACGCATCAAGTGAACAAATTGCTCATCATAAAAAGGAAGAAGCTGTCTTTAAAATCGATTTTATTTCTTAGCAATACTTTTATAATAATCTGATAAATTTCGGTCTAACAAGGCAATGTTCCGTCATAATTATGACTTTATGTTGTCAACAAACAAAACGAAGGAATTTGGTTCCCGTCGTTTGTTATATCTGTCCTCCGATAAAAAATTTTAAAGCTACAATAGACGCAACAGCCCATGGACTATCCAACTCTAATATTAAGTCAAATAAAATGTAACACATAGATCATGGATTTTTGTCATGAATAAAACAAAAAACTAGAAAGTTTCATTGTCAACAATATTATAATTTATTTACTGAACATTATACAATTCATACTAAAATTAAGTTTATGGAAATAAGGTGATCGGTGCTAACGTAAGTTACTAACATATTATCGTTATATTTGTTTATCCATTTAGTGAAAAATGCAATATTAGTTCATGAAATCCTATTAGTTCTTTACGGTTCCTCCCCATACTTTTAAAATACATTCTGATTTTTTTTTTCTTTTTCGAACACCAAAAGTATCATTATGAAGAAGTTATTGTGGTTGCTTTGCAGGAAGAAAAAATTTAAGAACATTGACATAAAAATATTTTGATGTCAGTAGAATTACTTATACACTTTTAAAAGCAATACTTAACTGCTATTTAAAAGTTAAGCCTAAGTAGCGAAGCAGTATTGACAATATTCTCATAAAACTTAATTTATTTTATTTATATAGCGCTAGAAATAGTCTTCACGCAGATATTCCTACTATTGTAATAACATAATAAAGAGGTAAAATGCAGCAAATAAAATATTTTCTTGAATTAACCGCAGTTGCATAATGCAGAATTTTGGTTAAGGTTAAAATTATATTAACAACAATACCCTGAAATGACCCCATGAATCCAGTCAACGTAATGTGCTATACTTGTCGTATACCAGTGACAGTTACTCGTAGATCCAATAGCATGCAAAACTCCTATAAGTATATCATCTTGTTTCTTTTTTCCTAGTACTACCGCAGGTGCACCATTATATGCAATATCCGGGAAAGATTGATATACAGTCTCAATAGAAAAATAACGTTGTTTGTGTATAAACTTTACAAATCCGTAAAATTTTTTAATATATTCTGAAGGGTTTGTCGCGTTTCTATCATCCCGAGCAATTAAAACAATATTCTTACGAAGCAACCAGGAATGAATATTATCTTTGCAACCTATTTGCGGCAATTTAACGATGTTTACAGCATCATTTAAGATAAAAGGCTTTTTTAGCTTAACGATTGCTATATTGTGGAGGTTTTTGTCTTTGCATTTCCAAAATTTAGGGTGGAAAAGTACTCTCCGTATCTTTCGCGTTTGTACAACACATGGAAAAGTCAGGTGTTTATTTATTTGATTCCCAGCACGAACTTCGTACCGTTTTAAGACGCTACATTCTAAATCCTGCGGAAAGCACATTCGAGATGATATTACAAAATTAGGTTTGACTAGAGCTCCACAACCATAGAAAACTTTCGATATCAGAAATTCAACAGTATACGGATGGTTGTTTTCATAATTTGTCGAGCAACTTAAACATAAACACCCAACTAATAAACTAGAAAATACGAGCACTGAATACATTTCGACAAATTTAAAACTGAATTCAGTAAAATCTAACAAGCCTTATTTATATATGTTTGATCTTCTAAAGTAATTTTTAATGACTTCCCATACAATCTGGAGTTTTAAAAAACCAAATAAAACGAATCACTTCGTTTTCTCTATTATAATATGTTTGTGTTTAACATACAAAACAAATGGATTCGTTTCATTTTTTTTTTTTTATAAATAGTCCTCTACTAATTAATTTTGCATGCACTTATAACCGACGAAATGACGCATTTCGTAAGAATTACAAGGTGTACGCCTTCCCAAAACTAGGTAAGCTACATAAGTAGTACTAACTAAATATATTATGAGTATATCTGATTAAAAAATTTCGGAAAATGAATAATGCCAAAACTCGTTTTAGAGATCGTAGACTTTAAAAGTAAAATTTATTTGTACATGTATGAACGTCAAAATAATTCGATTGGATTTTTCTAATCGACTTATTTTGACCACTTTGAACGAGAAAATTAATTGAAGTCAAAGGCTATTGAAATTAATTTATGACAATTGTAGGAACTTTATTAAGGAATTTTTACCCAAAAAGGGCTCTCGTTAGCTCCTTTCGTCGCAGAAATGACGATTTCGGTTTGATTCGAATGATCGAGCCCAAAATATGTAACGTTTTTATATATGTATATGCAGACATTTTTGATATCAAGCCATGTGTATACTTATAACAATATTTCCGGTAAAATAAATTTTTTTTTTTTTTTTAAAAGAGTGTTTTTGTGGATGCATCAAATTGGCACTTGTTTGTAGAGATAGGTACACCAGAAAACTCCGTAACGCTAGTGTTAAAAAATCATATCTTTTTAACCAAAAGTCTGTGAATTGTGGTTCGTAAAGGTCATATTTTTCTGTGGCTACAATCGGCCCTGGTCTTAGACATTTGTCTAAGAAATAATTGTGGCTTAGAGCGACGGAGGAGCTTTCTTGGGGACGTCTCAATTTATGAGGCTGCGCGGGACCACAAAAGACTTGCTCAAGAACAAACTCGGAACTAATCAACTCTTGCTGGCGAAGGCCGTTTGCGGAGTCGGAGAAGAGTTTTTCTTTAAGATCCATTCAAGGCGCAATGGAATCTTAACGGTTCTCGAAACAATAAATGCAAAGAACGCTGCCACCAGTTGTTTCCCAAGAGCCGCATCATCGGTGGCTGCATTCTTCATATGCAGCATCTCCGGCCGCGGCTCTTTCAACTCTTTCAACTCTTTCAGCAATTAGCAGATGGTTCGCGACCGCGTCCACTCCGCTGGCCAACTGTGCCAAAAAAGAGTGGAGTGGCGGCGACCAATCTGCAGTTGCGCAACTTCTTCGCCACCGATTCTTACGGGTTTCGTGACCCAGATACGCCGGCCCGCGAAGAAAAGATCCTAAATTGAGCATCTGACTGGCCGATCCCGCGAGCACGCTCATTAGAGGCCAGAAAGCGGCCAATCCGCGCAACATTAGCAGACTAATTCCCATTTTGCGCACTTTGCATAAACAGCCGCTCTGCCGCAAGTGTGAGCCTCATTTGAATACCTCAAGGACGCCCTGCGGAATTTCTGCCTTCTTGGCGCTTTACCCACTTTGACGGTGAAATGTTGGTTTGGCAGCTCAAAGTCTAAGACCGTGATTACGGGCCGGTCGGGCGGCAACTCCTCTCCAAGAAAACGCCTGGGACCTGCTTTGAAGCAACAAAGTCTTCCTGTGCGCTTTTTTGCGCCTTTCCCAGGCGCATTGTTGGCGCAGATTTGTTTTGCAACGCGCCATTTCGCCAACTATCGTTCATTATTCCATTAACAGCCGCGATCTGCTATCTCGGCTGAGTTTGCCTCCTTGCTACTTAATCAAAGACTAAACAAGCACCTAGATTTGTGGGAGATACAAAGATTGATCAATAGAAGCAAGTGCTCGTTAAACTTACAAAATATGCATTTAACATTAACTTTAAGAAAATTAGCACATGAAATGTACACTGACCCAAAATGAGTCGACCACAATTTTTCTAATAAAAATTAGGTACATAATGGGGACAAAACTTTGGAGTTTCTGTTATCCCTCGAAAAACCCTCTAGATAGTTAGAAAACACTGCGTGGCCACTATCATTAATTTCGAAGTAACCATCGTGTAGTGGACAAATCTGTATTTTTCGAGGACAGTGTATCGGACCTATGAAGTTTTTATTTTCATAAAAATATGTATATGTATATTTTGTTGTTTTATCAACTTTTGTCTTAATCTGACTATTATAAAATGTAAGTATGTATTATACAATATTTAGATAATTGCATTCAAAAATAATTATAAAAATATAAATTCTAGGCATATGCATTATAAAACCTGGAATCTTTTCAATTCATTATATACACAAAATAAATCAATGCTCGATAAAATCTTCAATCTTCCAGTGCAAGTCCCATCGTAATTAGTTTAGACGTTCCAATGATTAGCCCGGACAAACAGTAAGACAGACATACAAAAATTGTATGGATTTTTATAAGATGTCAAAAGTCATAAGATAGTTTTTTTTTAAATCACACTTCAATTTCAATCCAAACTAATATTATAAAGTGCGGGACGAAAAGTTTATGTTTGAGTTTATGTTGTCTATGCCTATGTTTTTGTCTGTCACATTATACAAATTGTGTTCATCGCAACTTATTGAAAAATGTTAAAACTATGTCTTAAACCTTTCTAATATCAAAACAAACATAGTCTGTAAATTTTAGCTCAATCGATTAAGTAGTTTCCGTGTCTATATAAACCCCATAGAAACAAACATTTATTTTTTTTATAATACTTTTGAAAATATTACGAACAGGGCAATATTCCAACATAATTTTAACTTTTATTATCTTGAATATTGCAATTTTGTAAAATTAAATTACTGAACTCATAATTAAGTATGTCTTCATATACATATAAAATAGTTTAAACCAATTATTATATTATTATTTTAAAATTGTTGAAATATATAGTAGTGAATGTAGTCGTATATAAACTACGATTAATTGGCTAACATTTCGTTTCGTCGTATTGATAATAGTGGCATTGCATATCTTAAAAAAATTCGAAGGGATTCCATCAGGGCCACACGAAAAACCATGATATTAACCAATTTAGTGATGTGATTCTGAATAGTCGAGATGTGTGTGACAAGGGGGCTAGTGGAATTTTTAAACAGATTTTTCGTATAGTTTTAACTCAGTTCCTTCTTATGAAAACCAGGAGATTTTCTTAATTTTTACGTGAATTTTCATCAATTTAACATTTCAAAGGTATTCATGATTTTTATTGCACTTCCACCTTTAAATAATAATTCTGACGCTTGTAATGATCATAGGAAGTATCTTTTTCTTAAATAAAGAGCTTGATTTGTATAGTTTTCGAAAGTCTACTTATTTTTAAAATTATCTACTTTTTTACGGGCAATAGATTCATTAAATCAGAAAAACAGCCGTTAAGCCGAAAGGGAATTTGATAAGTTTTCATTAGAAAATTTGACAAATGTACGAAAAATATCCATTTATCATAAACATTACATCAAAGTATAATTATATTAAAAACCAATAAATAGTTGAATCGAATTATAAATTCACAGACCTGCTCACAAACCCATTGACCTTTATTTTTAAAAATAAACATTTTGAAGTGAAATTTTGTTGATGTAATAAAGGTGAAACCAAAAAACTCACTTAAGCAGAGGAAGATGGAGGTCAACACTCAGATTCGTTTTTAATTAGCTATCGAATCGACTGTACCTGCGGTTCTACGAATAATTAAGTCTCTATTGCTAATTCTGTTTAATTGGCAAAAAGTCTGAGAACTTTTATCTGGAGCGTTTGTACAACAACAAAAAAATTGAATATGGTGGAAGTAGAAGTTACATTTAAAATAGAGCTCTTTCTCAACGTGACACCTGAAATTGCTCCAAAATGAGCCAGAAATACCGCGGAAATTGTGAACTGATGAGGATAACTGGTTCTTGGGAAAGAGCCCTGGAACTGATTTTCCTCACAATCCGTTCGTTTTACCTTGGCTGATTCACCTAGAGCTCGACTTCTACACCAAATGACGCATATGCGCTGCTGCAGCGGTTCTTTATAGTCTCTAAAGTCGTGGATTTACGGCGACTTGAAGAATTTCAGGGCTGTTGGGGCTTTTGTCTACCGCGGAGTGGTCCATCGCTTTCCGGTGGATTTTCAACTTTTTATCGCACAACCAATAAATAGATCCTCTATATCTCGGTTTGTGGGAAAATGTGTCAGTAGAGTCAGGCGGCCTTAGGCTCGCACGCGATTTATTTGAACATCATTTTTTCGCCGATGAATATCTTCTTTGATGGATTTTCATAGACAGAAAGACGCTGAAAATCTTGAGTATATGCGGAGGTGACCGTTTTGACCACGGTCAACACCCTTGTCTGCAAGTGACTGGAAAAGATGAGCCATAATTGCTGAAATTCGCGCTTTCACTTGGTTTTCTCGCAGCCTCCGGCAATCGATTACTGAAATTACTGAAATTCCAGTCCGGCACTTTTCTTTCACCTTTTTTTTTCAGTCCTCTCCGTGTATTGTTTAGTAGGTAAACGCCAGCCTAGTCTAGAAATATGCAAATTGCTGGTCAAGAACGAGTGATGGGTGATAGTTATGCCATTTATCCAATTAGACATACCTCAGACGATTTATAAGAGAATGGAGCGATTCAAAAACGTGTAAAGCTGTAAGCTGCCCAAATCGCAAGCCGTACAAGTGAGTAAGAAACTAAATCGTTTTTGTCCACTCAAACGCTATTTCATAACAAGAGCGAGTTGAAATGAAAGTATAAAAGTTAATATGAAAAGCGGTTTAATTAAAAACTCCCTCCGTCTCTGATTTTAGCATATACAAGAAACCTTTCCTTCGGCGAACTCATTATAAAATATATGTTCATCGTTCAGAGCCTGAAGACTTAAAATTTGTATATCATACAGACAACAACTGTCCTTTTACCTGTATACCTTTTGGCTGCATCAATCAGTCATAAGTTTCGTAATTAGCCTGGCAATTGTAACTCGATTGCGCAATTATTGTGGCTTTGAGCAATTCTCATACTAAACTTTTGCATCTGTTCAATAAAGCATTATCTTGAAAAGATAAAAACGTTCAGCGCAAATCTGTGTGAGAACTGGAGCTTATCTGCGGTTGTCATGGTTCCAAGGTCTGCTCGAAAAACGTCCATTTGGAGTGAAGAAAAATATCAACTACTCAGATGAACGATTTACTTTTATGCTTTGTTCCGTCAGAGACCTTTGTTAAGGTAAAAATTTAATTGTTGAACTAATTATGACATCATGACAATGGATTGCATAACTCCCTCCGCTCAGCAGGTAGCTGACAATTTGTATTCCAAGTAAAAAGTTGTTTTTCCCGCTCTCATAATATTCTACAAATAATTTTTTCCTCACGATTATCACCCGCATAATTACGGGAAGAATGCGGTTTTTGTTAACAGCAGGAATGTGGTTGTAAAAGTGCAGTCTTATCGCTGCGTTTTGATCAGTATGAAATTAGACTATGCTCTGATCGGAGCAACGGAATTAAAACTAGTTTTAGGCTGGTTTATACAAGGTAATGCTAATTATTTCAGAAGGAAAAGTTTGTTATGTAGTTTTCATACTCTTGGTGATTTAGAATTCACATTTTAAATATTTCATACTACTTCTTATTACTTTCTAGGTATGCAAGGAAAAACGTTGAAGCTTTCAATTGAAATCATATCCGAAAGTAAGTAGCTTGAATTGCTAATTAGAAAATTAAAATTGTTTTTTACAAAGCAGCATTTTTGGAATTGGTGTTAATAATTACTCAAAACATATTTGAACAATTATTTTTTTAAATTGAGCAGATTTTTAGATAAGAATATAAAATTTTAGATACACGCCTAAAATGTAATTTCAAACGAAAAATGCGTGCTTGTCATTGTTGAGATGGCAAAAAAGTTATTTGCCTATAATTCGTTTATTTTAAGAACTTTTCCAGAAACCATTCTTAGAAAAGTTGAAAACGTCTTAAGCTTATAAATTTGATACAATTTCCCAACTAAAGTTTTTTTTTGGCAATATACTGAAAATTGCAACTGAAAAATGTTATTTTTCGTAACTTTAAATGTAAAATAGTGACCGATAAATCTTTTATATACATTTTCGTCACTTCTAACCCCAAATGAATATTTTTACAACGTTTCATCAAAATCCGTAAAAGTAGACCTCAAACTCAATCTTTTCCTTTGAAAGATAAACTTTATAATCTTTCCCATACTTTATAATAATCGAGCTCATTAAAATTTTCTATTAAAATGATGAAGACTGAAATTAAATATTTCTAAGCATACCATCAAAATGATAAAAGGAAGCCAAGTGTACATAAATAATGACCTATAAACACGTTGTCCTGAAAACATGTTTTCAGCGAATATAAATAATAGCTACAATTAAAGTCTGAATCTTAAAATAGGTCGAATAGTTTTAAAATAAACTTCAACTTCTCATTGCACTTAAGTTAAATCATTTATATCTTCCGCAAGTAAGTATAAATTCAATAGTAAGAAAGAAATTAAATATGCCTATTATCTTCCGCGTTTCTCTTTTATATTATCTAAGCTTTCAAAGAAAATTAGTTAGTAAGTCGCTGCTTATGGACATCTACAGTTTTTAGTAATTTTAATATTTTTCAATTTTCTCTGAGATGCCATTTCACTTGATACACAGCTGCTTTAATGCAGAGTTGCATAAGTTCAATGAGGAAAATTTTCTTCTTCAGTTGTAATTTTAATTATTTAAAAAACTTACGGTTAAAATCATTTGAATTGCATCTGATGTATTACAATTTGATTGCAACTTACCTGAAATGAGAAAAATAAATTGCTAATTAATAAAATAATTAAAAAGAATTTATATAGTCTTGTAGTATAAAAAGCGGAGTATTTTTTGATAAATACAAATACCATTTACATATGTATGTAAGAAGGCTGATTTCTCAAGCTTTGAGTTGAGTGACTTTTTAACTTCCAAACAGAGGTGCGTGACCTCTTTTTGTGCGTAGGAAGTGATGTGATGATGATCATGTAACAAATAAAACCAAAATTCAAAACACACCTTTAGAATAATAAAAGTTAGAATCTAAATGTTTTTCATATAAATTGCTTTGATAAATCTTTACCTCTTTTAATATAAAGTTCAGAATACTTTACATAAAAATTGCAAGCCACAACGCTTTCTACCGTGTACAAATAAACAAAATGTGATTTTAATAGAACTTTATCACTCAATTTTATTCAAATATATGAAAGCTGTTCAATAAGGTTTTTTAACGTAATTTCATTACTTAATCGATAAAAAAGAGTTTACCGCCTACAAGTAACTTTTTCTTTTCATCTCCAGTAGATAAGTATTTTCTCAAATTTATTTCATAAACATAAAATCAAATTAGCGACTCCACTTCGCGGCTGAGCAGCAACGCAATCTGCACCAAAGAAAAGGTGATTTTAATAAGCCTTTAACCGAAGCAAAATTTTTTGTTCGGCTTTAAAATTATTCTGATGACTTTCTATTTTCTCTGATGATAAATTATATCTCAGCGGGAAATTTTTCTACTCTTAAAACGAACACTAAAACTAATTCTTACAAATAGCGTGGAGCCGCGACAACAGGGGAAAAAAATACTGTAATAAATCAAAGTCTTCATCATTTTTCAAATTATTATTGTAAGCTTTGATGCGATATAAGAACATGAAATTTCTGAGAATCATCATAAATTTGCTTTTAGTTCGTTGTTAACATTTTCGCAGTTCAGAAAGGTTTTGGCAGATAAAAACGAGAATATTAAAATTACTA
Source organism: Eutolmus rufibarbis (assembly GCA_963920795.1). Classification (NCBI taxonomy): domain Eukaryota; kingdom Metazoa; phylum Arthropoda; class Insecta; order Diptera; family Asilidae; genus Eutolmus; species Eutolmus rufibarbis. Next base: position 10,065,489 of record OY987206.1, read on the forward strand.
AATTCCTCGGAGTTTGCGCAAGTCGATTCCACGAAAAATCAAAAACAAGATGTTTTACAATTTTGTGACGCACATTTGAAATAATAAATCGATGGTCACGTAAAATTACCGCGCATGACAAAAAAAAAAATAAAATTCGTATAATGAGCGAAATTATCTTAAAGGCAGTAGAAGAATTTATCTCTAGTATAAGCGTTATTTTGGAAATAGAACCTAACAAATTACATTTGTATTCTGTGGTAGTTGTACTCACTTGTGACTTTCTCATTTGTAAACATTTTATAACTCGTTTACTATTTAACAGTGAGTAAGATCACATTTGTTAGGATCTTCTACGAACAATTTACATTTTCGAGTGAACTTATGTATTGTTATTATATAAATACAAAACATATTAAATAAGTACATAGGTATGTGCATAAATGCATAAGTATCGCATATTATGCCGGGAATTGTAAATAAATTAAAATATATCAAAACATTGTTTATTATCCTTGTATAGTTTTAGGAGTATAATTTTTAGCTGCCTTTAACTTCATTTCGCTCACGGTTTATTGTTCCAATTGTAGTTCACCACATGATCAATTAAGCTTGAAGATTTGATGCGGAAAACAATTTGAAGATCGGTAAAAGGTATGCAAATAAATGTTGCAATTTAAAAATTTACAACATCCTCCTCGACGGAGTCGCTCGGTTATGACCAGTGCAAAGTGATGAATTAAATAATTAAAAGCACTGTAAACAAGTGCAAAAAGCGCGTCAAGTGTACTTGACCTCCACGACGGCGTTTTTCTTCCCAACTTGCGCACGTCTAGCGGAACAGAAGGTGCTTCATGTTTTTAAGCAGTCCATATGCATGCGGATAAAAAAACGAAGCATGCATATGTGAGCGCAAAATTTATTCACTTTCAACCACCGTCCCGGAAGCAATATGAAGTCGTATTTTAAAAAAGAGAAAAAAAATCTAAGAACTTCTGAAGTCTCAGCGATATTAAAGTGACTGCGAACATATCCGCAAGACAAGTGTTGTGGGAATTTGGGAACCACCTGGGAGCAGTATGCTCACCGTCTGCCTGTCGAAGGGAGGAATACAAAAAAAGGAAAAAAACAATAATTTTCATAAATTACATCGTGATTATTCGGCTCGTTTTTTTATGTTTCTACATAAGACCCATAATTTACCAATTTTCAACGGACCTGACGGCGCGATCGTTGCCGCTCACCGACTTGTAAAAAGTCACTGCCGAGGCTCCTCTGTCTTTTTATGCAACGAACAGACATTTGGTATACGTAAGAAATAGCAGTCGCAAATGAATTCTCAGGGAAATTTGAGGCGCTTCTTACTCCAATTACATTCGGCCCACAATTTATTTATTTTTTTCTTTTTAGTTAATGAGCCAAAAGCCCCAATTTCGGTGCTGGTTAAGCGCTGATCCGATGATGATGCTTTGATTCCGTAAGAACGGAAATTTCATCGTTCCTGGTCATTTTTATAGAAAGTAAGGCAGTTGGAATTATTTCGATTTCTATAAAAACGCAGTTTTTTAAGCCATTTGCGTTGGCTCAAAATGATACTACCGAAAAAGTTATTTCGTAAATATTTATGCCGAATTTCGCAGTGTTACGGGGATTTTAAGTTTAGTTTAGGTTAATTTTCAATTTCAATGTGACGGTTTAAGGCTTAAACTGAATTCGAATGATAGTTGAAGTTAAACTGTTAAATTTGAATCCTTCATAACACTGGTCAACACCAATATTTTCTTTTTTCCAAATAATTAGCAAATCTTTTTCATAGAATTTTTTCGTAAATGAAAAAGGTTAATTAGCTTCAATTTTTGGGAAAAAATAGGGTTAAAAAGTACAAAAGACCATAAGATGCCAAAAAGCTTGAACACATTTCGAAATAATCTATGAGTTTTACTCTTTTCTATAAACTTATTATTTCTTACAATAAATGGGGAATAAAAAACATGCCAATCGCACACTCATGAAAAACTTGTTTGCCAAGATATGTAAAACGGGCTATAGAGCTACAAATTTCTATGATGAACCTTTATTTTTTAATGGTTTTTCCAAAAGTTACTAAAATATGATCTACTGTATTTTTAGTGTTCCGTGCCAAAATGACTAATGAGCAAAGCAGTCCATCATCTGTCCCATGTGATTTTCAGTTTCAGAAACTATGTAATCGACGGAATGGGAGCTCTTTCTCTTTATGATTTCATAATCTATGGAAAACAAATTGAAATTTACATTTAAATATTTCATTAATATTTTCATTTCTAACTCATTGCTTGCTAGTTGCATCATTTTTAATTTATACTTCTGTTTAATGAACTCCATTTATAATTTGCTTTTCTCGGCTTGCTCTTTTACTATACCATAATTTAGCGGCTAGAATTTCCTTCCTGCGCTTAAGTTTACACTATAAAATCAGTTACAAACTGAACCCTTTTTTAATTTTGATTCAACTTTTGAGTTTAATTAATATTCAGACATTTATTTAAAATGGCAGCAAAAACTTGGTATTTTTAAATATCATGCTGAAAAGCGTAGTTTAACTATAAGCGATTTCCATGAAAATTGGTGCACGTGTGCTTTTAAGGTCGATGGTTCTAGGCCTATTATCAAAATTTACATACTAAATTATGAAGTATAAGCAATTTGAATATACATAAGTAAATAGAGACTTGAGGGTTTTCACTGATACTGATTTGAAAACTCCTAACGAAAGTCAAATATTCAAGAAAACGGATTAAATTAAATATATGCTAGGGTAAAATTTTTATTTTTGTCTGGATGTATTACAAAAAGTATATTTATTTTGATAATGTTACTAATTTTTGCATGAAAAAAACCTTTATTTTTCTCTTTTCTTTTAATGCTGTTGTTAAAATGTTATCTCAAAATTTATAAAAATTATGAGTATGGAAATGAAAACTCTTTTTATGCTTGTTTTACTTAGAAGTAATCGTGAATTATGTTTCTCTCGTGACTATTAGCATCACTTATCTTAAAAAAGTAAGCAATATCTTACATATTTAAATAAAAGCAATAGGAAAGAAACTTATTACATATTTAATAGCTTTACCCTGTTACGAATGATATTAAATATTATCAATTTCGTAATATTGATGAGTTTCTTTAAATAGATTCAAATTTACGGCATTCGGCTCTTCTATTATTGATGTTTATTTTGCTTTTCAAGGCATTTTTTTTCGAATAATATTAATGTTATGCTGATATCCATAAATTTAGAAAAGCGAGTCCTCCACAGCTACTTGAGGTAGGCTATACAATTTTGTTTAGTTAATTCGAAAATTAAATCGTGATTACTTTTAAAAGTTTGTTTTACTATACTAGTCCGAAACAGAAAATTCTTCTCACTTTTAATATTTCTCTTGTTGCATTCATTACTCTATCTATACCTTTAAAAGAATAATTATGCAAAAATGAGACCACAATTGACTCATATTTTTATTTATGACGCATAAAAATACAAAACGCAATGATAAACACATTGTCTTCCATCCGCACATGTTTCATAATCTAAAAGTATGTAATTTCAAAGGAAAGCATTGAGTTTGGGATTTAGAGCAAAATACAATTATTGTATAAGTGGGGGAAATTTTACAAATTATGACACCTCTAGAAGTATTTAGAAATTGTTGGTATTGAAATATGATATATTTAAAATATTCATTTTAAGAGTTTTTTTTAGCATTTTTATAACATTATTCAATTTTTTTCAAGCGGAGATATCTTTCTGGTCTCCGACAGAAATGATTTTGCAGGTTTTTTTATTTCATAAGAAAGATTTATCGGCTAATTAATTTCTTTTGAGAATAGATTAACTTTATGAATATATTAAGCTAAGTTGAAACTACAGTTTCATTTTTTCGGTAAATTTAATCAAAAGTATAAATTTCAGTTTAATAACTTAAGTAGATAATTAATCCTTGATTAACCCTTATTTTATTGACAACGAATTTTAAAGCAAATATACTAACAGTGTGAAATCAATTGAATTTGACAAGATTTTATTGATGCATTTTGTTGTTTGGATAACCAAAATCTGATCGATATATCGATAGACCAATTGTGCCCTTTTTGTGGTTTATCGGCATACGTTCGACTTCGACTCAATAAGAAAATTATAAGAAATCCATGATTGTATATCGATTTGTTTGCGATATATTAATACAAATCTGGTGACTTTGAAGACTTTGGTCTCATTACCTTCGTCAAGCGGACAAATGGCTTCTATGGTTATTAACTCTTTTGAAAATAACTCGTGCTGAATCTCATCTCTCTATCTGCTTGCTTGTAACAAACCATGATGAATTGACTATTGTTTAATAGCAATATTCGTTTTTTAATATGTGAAAGTAACGTGGGCCAATTTACTGATATTTGCTTTTATATTCCCACTATTTAATCATGCCTGGACTTTGTTAAGTCTAATCTCAACCAAACTGAAGGCTTCAATACCAATTGTATATAAGATTTTTGTAAAGGAAAAAAATTGGAGTAATTTTGTTATCTTAGCTAGAGATATATGTACAACAAAACATAAGTTTTTAATATCCAGCGACTATTGCTGATTTTTCTCTGAGAAAAAAGTGAGTGATTACTTCAACTATTTTCGTGAATACAATCTGAAATAGTTGCGATCATTATTAGCTGTGTTCTTTTCACATCGGATCCTGTTCCAGGTTATACAGGAAATTTTGTATTGAATTGAAATTTTAAAAACCGTCACGTATTAAACGAATATAAAATTTGCTAAAGGTGCATCAAATTGCCGTGATATTTACCCATCCAAACTTCAAACCTTGAACCAGATAAATTTTTGGATTAAGTTTTTGACGCAAAGTGAGTATAAATCCAGGCAATTTGATTTTATTTTCGAGAAATAAAATTTGTTTGATATGGGTAACTGCTCATAAATTTCAATTCAGTGCAAAATTTCCTTCAAAACCTGAAACCGGATCCGATGTGAAAAGAACACAGCTATTATTTCAGTATAAAATTAATATAAAATGAAAAACAAAAATAGTTTTTTGAAATACATACTAATATTACTAACACTATTATGCCCGTTCTCCAATGCAGAGACCAACCAACCATGAGCCACCCAAAATCGCGCCATCCCGTTCCATTTTCTTATTTACATTATCTTCTCTCTAGCTTGTGTTTTGGTCAACCTGGCTAACTTTCTTCATGTGTGCATTGGAGAACGGGCATTAGTGATACCTCTAGCTATTTAAATGTAGTCTGAATGTAATAATTTATAATACCATGCCATATGTGATGCTTATTCATAAAAGATTACAGAAGCTCCAGATGGCATAATTGGCTGAGGATTTTGGCTAAAAATTTACCACTCCAGTTTTGTGTGTTCGATTCCCATATGAACACGTCGGTTAAAAATAATAAATAAAAAACACACTCAAAAAGCGTCACATGGGCTTAGTTCCCAAGAGCGCGAAAAAAGCAAGATTAGAATTAATTCTACTCTATAGAAGAAAAAATCATATTTTTGAAAAATATTAATTTTTTGTTTGCAAATATGCTTTAAATATAGATATGTGCCAAGCCAAGTGTAGAATTATCTCTTAGCATAACTTAAAATAAATGATAATATTTATAAGTAATACATAAATTTACTATGAAATATTAATTAAAATATCGATATTTATAACTATACAAGTCGAAGTTTAGCCAGCTATCAAAGTTTGCTATATATTTTTCTGAATCGAGTTTTTTTTTAAATCTAAAAAATAGCCAAAAAAACTGGCAAATTCGAAAAAATTTATGAAGGTAACGTAGTTGTTTTTTTCTCCATTAGAGGAAAAGCTGCAGAATTTAAAAATGTGTTACTCGTTTTTCAACAATTTTATCTTTAAACTTCCTTTGTCATTGACATTAAATTTAAAGCTGAAAAATTGTTGGACGACGATTTAATTTATCTATTCGGCAATTTTTTTTTTTACTAGATTTCTAGAAATACTCAATCTACTAGAGTTTTAACTGGAAAAGCTAGGAGTAGCTAGGTTCGGAGAATAAAAGTTGTGATATAGTATATAAACTTGGTAAAACAAAGTGTATAATTCTTGAATGAAACTTTTTCGGTATGTAAATATGCAAAGAAAAGTAAGCTCCCAGCAAGAAAACTTGGTAGCTTTTTATTGAAATTCTTCATGCGAATAGATCGTTTCGGTAAAATTCTTTGTTCTTGATCTTTTAACCGGAAACTGGCGTGTCTTAAAGAACAAAGAATGTCGCTTCAATTCATTGAAGGTAACTAACAAGAACCCGGCGTAAGGCACCGAAGAAAGAGCCGAGAATTAATCAAGATCACCTCTTTCCTAGCCTCTACTGACCTTAAGCTCCAAATCCTTAAGATAACCCATGATAGTGTGAAATTCAATAAACTTGTTTGTACTGTTATCGGCCGGGGCACAATTAATCACTGTAAACTTGCACCTTTTTCGCAGTCGCCGCCGTAGAAGATGGACGTGTTCGGATCCGTCGCCGTTGCCGCCGCCGCCAACTATTAAGAACTTTTAGCGTAATCGAATTATTATCGGGAAGCTCATCACAGTCATCACCGCACCAAATGTAACATTTTAACCGTAACGCTGCAGTTTTCTCATTTACGTGGATTGGTCACACGCGCGATCTTGTGGCCAGTGATCAGAAGAAACCTCCGTCTCGGACTGATCCGCGGCTCTTTCTTCGGCTCGCGGGAAAGGTAGAAGAAATCCGAAAAGAGGCAGCGGCATCAGCATCGCGCCAGAACGATAATCTTCTACTAACGGTTTTAATTCAACGTATAAAAGAAGGTAATTCTAAAGTAATTTACCAACACACCGGCGAGTGTGCTGCCAAGCGTTACATAACAATTAATTAAAGGTACCTCGTTGGGCCCGTCGTCAGGTGTTGTCCGGCTTCGAAAATTCGCAAAAGATACCCCGGCCGGAGTCGCGTGCTTCCCTGCAAACAGGTGCGTGATTAGCATTAGAAACCGCAGAAGATCTCGCAAATAGCAAAGATCGCGATGGGGGAATATGTAGATAAATTACTATAATCAGCCGCGAATGTCGGTCGAATTTTATGCCTTGTTGCTACTGCCATGCTGCCTCTTCTGTCGCCCTACCCCCCCACAGGGGCTTTCATCTGGCTAAACGCTCGCGATCAGTCCGCGAGCCGCGCGATCGCTCAGCTGATGGAAAGGTGCAATTACAATTGCAATCTTAAAGAATAACTCCTGAAGAAGCCGGTCGGCGGTCGCGACTGACCGAGACACCAGCTAAACCAGGTGCCGCTCTAACGGTCCGGCACGACCAGGACAAATAAATAAAAGGTGACCGCAGCAAAATCAATTCGAATGTAAATTTAAATTAATATGATCGATGCTTTTTAACGCTCAACTAGCAGGATCCAGCCGCCGCTGGACCCGGCCCCATTCCGGCAAATTGAATCGGGTCATTTGGTAATTACCACGCCTCCGTCTTCTCGCCAACAATTCGCCGGAACGGGTTCATTGTTTCGCGAAGAAACAGAACTTCTCAGCTCTTTGGTTTTTTTTTTTCGCGATCTTGAGGTAACTGCTTTGCCTGCTGCTTGCTCGCCTCACGGACGGGTGGTAAGAGAACGTTTGCATTTTCGGTGAGATAAAATTTAGTTAGGCTAAAAATGAGCCAATAAAAAAGAATGCCATGAAACTTATGATTTGGCTGATGAAAGCTTTTATTTAAAGGGGTACCTATTTTATTTTGAAATTTTTACAAAATCCTATTTGTTTTAGTTTTGAAATTATGTATATGTCGTAAGCCATTAAGAAAATCAGGTCGTTCCTAAAAGCCTAGGCGCACTATGCACTTTTCACGTGCAGGCAAGCACGCATTTGTGGAGTATATATAAATATTTATTAACTATTTTAAAAATATGATATACTCCCTAAATGCATTTTCCTAATGGCCTACGGCGTATATACTTTTAAGAATTTTTCGTAGAGTTTCTCTCAGAAGAGCTTTTATTTTTTTACCTGGCGTTGATGGTAAAAAAAAAATATTCGTCCCACCTTCCAAATTTGTATATTTATACTATCTTCCTAATTTGTACATGTATATTATGATTTCCTTACCATTAAATATTTGTAAACAAAATGAAAGATTAAAAATTAAAACCAGACTACGCAAAAGCTTAAAAAAGCATTATAGAGGAAGTTGTCAACTTATTCAATTACAAAGATTTTGGATTAAAAATAGTTGTAGTTGGAGGCCTAAATAATCTAAGAATCTAAAGGAAGGTCTCCGACTAGAACTATTTTTAATCCAAGACCTTTGTAATTGAATCAGGTTGACCTTCCTCTATAATATTTTATGCTTTTTTAAAGCTTTTTCGCAGTCTGATTTTATTTTTTAAACTTTCATTTTATTGATGATCTGATCCGGATCAGATTTTGCAGCAAATTTTGTATTGAACTGATAAGTATTTGCGAATAGTCCTAACAAAAATTTTTATTTTTGTGAAAAGAGTATCAAATTGCATTGACTCATACTCTCATTACATCAAAAACTTGAATCAATTTATTTTTTTAGTTCGCGATTTGTAGATTGAAATATTGTTTTTTGTTTATAATCATGTGGGATAACGTTTGGATACAAAAAGAATTTTTCTAAAATTTTTGGTGGCTTTGTTATAAAGATATGTATCATATGTTATTAACTTATAAGACAACAGACTTTATTCGCTATAGCATTTAGAAATTTTTCAAAAATCGGACTTAGCAAGAAATTGAGAAGAGACGAAAATTACTTAAAAATGTTTCAAATTTTGAAGTCAACGAATTTTCAACTTCTAGACTTAAATTTTTTTTTTTTTTTTTTTTTGCTATTGAAACATTTCTAAGTCCAGCACTGGGTGAAAAATAAAACTGAAATCAGACTAAAACGTTTACCAGCTTTTTCTTTGTTAAAAGGGCAGTCGGAAAACGATCGGAAAGTAGGCTAAATCAGGGAATGAGAGAGAAATTTATAGACAGAAAAAAGACAGAAATATATTTTGAGTTTATAAGCGTTATAGCAAAAAATAATGTTTCAATCAGTCATAAAAATATACCATTTTTAGTAGAGATGTGGGCGACAAGAGTCGAAAGAGATTCGATATTGAGTCATTTACCTCCCTTAAATGGGTGTCATAAAAAGTTTAATTAAACTGAACAGATTTCGTTAACCTCGCATTCATGCAGTATAAAGTCTTCTTCAAAATCATTTTGTAAGAAGTTGTGAAATATCATTTGCAGGTGCACTGATAACAAACCTACCTTATTCAAGGTAAATTTGAGCACTGTTTTTACGGATAATCTGATTGAACTATAAATCAAGGCTAAATAGGCAGTAAATTAATTTTACTCAGTAAATGAAAGTATGATGATAAAAGAAGCGAAAGCGAACATTTCCGTATCTGTGATGGGATACGGCCAAATTTGCAGTCCTAAAATTAAAAAAAATCATTTTCTTTATTTTACTCGCTTTATACCTGATAATTTTTCCATATATTCGGATAACTCGCCAAAACATTTTATTTCTCAAAGGAAATCGTCCAATAAGAGCCCATCGAAACCGATTAAGATAATATCAAAGGCCAAGGCAGATGATTTTTTTTTCCTTTCTTTTAAGAGAAAACTTGGCGAAGATTTTTATTGGTATTGCACATCGTGATAAGAGTCAACTGCAGCTGCATGCACCTCTAGCGAAAACAGAAAATTGAAATTGAGCTTTAGGAGAAAGATTTCAGCCAGAGTGAACCGGATGAAGTTCATCCCATTAAAATTCCACCTGGACATCGGAGATAGTTTTCATTTCGCCTCGATTAATTTAATTTAAACGCGATTCGGGGCGGTGCGGGGGCGGGTGTGATTGTAATTAAATCGTAGATTGTAGGCAGATCGGATGCTGGACCTTTATTAATTAAACGAATTGCGTGTAATGGGAGTAGGGAGCACCGCAGCCCGATTGCAAGAGATTTTATTGCTGGCTGATTCGGGTTTGACTAGATATCACCGCGATTAGGTGAAAACAAGTTCCTGTTCCATTTTATAATTTGTAGAAATTTCAAGGAAATAGAAATTGAGCGATTTCGTAACAATAAGGAAGTCTTCATATCCGCGCAAACCTTCTCGATCGATTGCATAATTCTGATCTTAAATCAATCAAAGTAGTAATTAATGTAAACACAGTAAACTTTTTATGTTCACGGATGCATCTAATCACATTTCCTTGAATATTTTACCTTCTAATTTTATTTGCCCTCTATATAATCAAATCAAATGTTTTGTTTTTATATCAAGAAATTCGTTCGATTACTATTTGTAAATCAGGTTCCTTTTAAAAAATACTAATTAAGCAGAGGGCTGACCTTAAAAGGCTGCTTTGCACACTTCGACAAATACCTCTTCGAGGACAAAAAAAAATTAGATTTAACATCTTTCCGCGTTATCTAAACTGGTTTGGGCGATATCTGTCCATTAAACCTTCCCATAATGCAGTAAAATTTTACAGCCTTTTAACTGCTTTGCTATTAGGATTGCCCAGTGGCAATTTAAATTTCAACACCTAATTAAGAAATTGTATCGAGCGAGATGAACGCTGTTTTTGCCACTATCGTAGTAAATTCCGGGCAGCCCGTTGATTGCTAGTTTCCTTTGCCGTAAACTTTGACCATTTCGATTATCTACAGCAACGATTCAATTTGGAATCAATTCGTTTTTATAGTATACTTTTATATATATAGACTACAGTTAAATTACAGAATGATGAAAAAAATTAACAATACTTGAAACGGATCAAATGCAATTTTATGTTTTGCAACCGTATTTAAAAGTTGATCTCTGATTTATCGCTTTGATTACCTTTTAAGCTAAGCATATTTGCAAATCGAATAAATTTGTTTTCGTTTAGTTTATAGCTGTCTCCTCAAAAATGGCTGTGGACAAACAAATCTCTTTTTATTTTATTTTTTATAAATTAAAGTTGATTCGTAAATGAACTCGACTAAAATCCTGATATAAAATGCAATTGTTTAGGTAAGTTTGATATGCCATAAAATTCTAAGTATACTTACATAAATTCACCAATTTTAAGCCTAGTGAATTTTTTATAATTTTTAAAAATTTTAAAACAAATGAAATATTTTTTATACAATAATGCCTTCGTTAAATAACTTATTAGCGGATATCGGTTCAACCGAGGATTTTAAGATTTTCAAGTATAAGATACCTACATATTTACATTAAGGGGTAGACAAAAAATGATTATGATTATTATTATTATTATTATTATTATTATATATTTAAATTAAGTATGGCAACTATTCAAGAACATTTTCAAAAATCAAGATCATTTAATTCTTTTATCTACAATAGGCTTATATTCAATTTGCAAAATGGGCTATAGTAAATATGCATTTCTAAAAACTGGATTGATTCAAAATGAAACTGTTTGTGAAAGTTCATATCTAATTAAAAAACATTACAATCAGACAGGATTGAATTTAATAAATATTAAAAGATCAAGGTTTAAGATACTTTGTGCAATTTTACTTATACATAAAATAAAATTACAAGGAAGTTATATATAAAAATTTCGCTCATTTTTGATCTGGTCAAGTGCACAAAGCCTATTAAATTCGATGTCGATGTGAATTGCTCGCATTCAAAATAATAAATTCGTATTATTCGCATTAAAAATTTGGTTAATTACATGGCATTGTAACACTTATTCCAGTGCAACACGTTCACCTCCGAATGAGCGTCACTGTTAATTTTTTATTAAAAAATTTGAATATGAGGAGAATGTATGCAAAGCAAAACATAAAATTTGCATGTACGCAAATAACCGCGAATTGGACTTGAGCGGCCCCATAATTTTTATAATTTACTCAACTTTTCAAGCTGGCAGTTGGCAGTAACGTTGAACTCTACCTTGACTGGATTTATGCAACAAATTTTTTGTTTTACCTTTAATTAAAGTATTATTTTGCGGGTAAAGCTTCCTCCTCACCTTGGACTGTTCCGCGGGTAGGCGAGTTTACCTAAAAACCTCAAATTGCTACAAAATGGGAGCAGGCCGAGAATACCTGATGAACTATTTAGAAAAAAAAATATAAAATAAAAACAACCAGCACCCAGCATCGTGGGGCTCACCCGCAGGTTTGCGCGGGCTCGGCAGCGTTTTACCTGACGAAGCCGCGCAAGGTGTCTTTCTAGGTTCTCGGCCTGGCGCGCAGGTAATGAACGGTAATCAGAGAATTATGCGGCGTCCCCCGGGTGCCCCTCGGATCGACAGATGATCGCGAAAAGTATCAGGCCACGGGAGTAATGCAAATATCGCGGCATCAAATTGCAGCCGTAATTGAAATCGATTTCTGATCATTATCGATGGTTCGAAGCGGAAGTGCCGATAGACGAGCAAAAAGTGCAAGGACCGGTGAGCCGTGGCCGCGGTCTGACGGGGCCGAGGGGACTCTCAACGACACGCGGGCACCGGTGACTCCAAATGGCCGCATGTCTTACCTGGCAGGTAGCTTTTTATGCAAATGCCATCGCCATCGAGGAATTGATATCACGTTCTGCTCACCTGAATGGACACGGGGATTGGCAGGAAACTGCGTCAGGTTCGATCGTTTGTTTACTTCCGTTCAGAAGCCCGTTTAGGCGCTGTGTCGAGAACCCCGCGGATTGGTCACCGCGACACTTCCACCGTTTATTAGTCATAAGCTAGAGATAACTAAAACTCGACTACGAAACTGAAAAGTATGAAACAAAAAAAAACATATTTTTTCTATGTAATATCATAAATTCTCCCCTAGACTTATACTTCTGACAAAACACAAGAATTTCATAATTCGCTATTTACATAAATATACTATTGAATTCAAATCGACACATCCGAACGGGGATGTTCAAAGTATAGCCGTAGTCACATTGCGTAATAATAACGTATTTATGCGACCATGGCTATACTCGTGATCTTCATCGTACCTATTGTCGATTTGAACTCACACCGAAACAATTTTTCTTGTAATTTAGCAAGTCACTGTTGTTGATTGCTTAGTTTCTTGACTCCTGTTTAATTTGAAGATATTTAAGTTGTTCCAAACAGTATTACGTCAAAATAATTTGTGTATTATCCAATCAAAACCAAGTTATGTATAATTTACATGACTAGTCAAAAATATTTATAAACTGAAAACATTGTCAAACTGTTAGCCCTTATGTTTTCGATTTGAATTGAAATCGTGTCAAATTATGGATGTAATTGTGAAAACAGCAATGCGATTCTTTCTTAATAACAAGAAAACTTAGTTCTACTTAAATATTATTTTTAACTGAAAATAGTTTTGTCACAACAAGAAATCTTGTTAAATCAAACTTATTTCATCGATAATTTATGGTGCACTTTATTGTTTGTATAATAAATATTTAATTTTTTAATTTGATATATTTTACTTGTACCCATATCTCGTACTTTTTGGGCAAGGTAAACCAAAGACGATTTATAAGAGCAATGAATCCTAAAAATAACCTGAAACAGTATTTAATAATAAAATAAATTAATTTAATGACCAAGATAACGCTAAACGCCTAAAACTCGAGACAAAACTTGAATATACATATGTTGAATTATGATTTCTATAATTTTTTCAATTCGAAAGGTCCTGTTGATTACACAATATTTTATTCTTAAAACAATGTTACTATAAATCATGCTAAGTTAAAATCAATACGAAAAACTGTTGAAATTAACCTGAAATAGTCAATATTCAATTCAGTAGGTAAATGACTTCCTAAGCCAGATTTTTGGTTTTTTTTAATTTTAATTTAAATAACTTTTTAGTTTAAGATAATATGCAGGTAAGTATTTAATAGTAAGTAATGGCGATTCAGTAGTTTACGGCTGTACTATTGGATTCCTAAACCTTCTTTCCTATTGCCTATTATATTCATAACCCTTCCTTTTGGCTTTACCGTAGTTGAGTAAAAAGACCAAAATACCAAAAATTGCAGTTGGCTGCGGAAACAATTTTGAATGTATAAATATAATATTATATGTATTTAATAAATAGGATATGCATAGATGTTTTATATGCATCAAAAATCCAATTTATTTATTTTTTAATAAAATATTATTAGATACTAACAAGGGAACTGACGAGGTATACCTCTCTGATTTTGTTTTTCTTTTAATTTTATCCCTATATTAAAAACTGAGAGACTCTTTACTTTATTATTGATTCATTTTCCATTTTTCGATGCGGGAATAGCAATTTATTATTATTATTTAATTGATACTATGTAATTTTAAGTAGTACCACAATAACAAAGTTCAGTGTCTACTTGTAAATTTTAATAACGCTTTTTCCCGAAATTACTTTTCTTTGAGCTAGCATAAAATTAGTTCATAGCATAAGTTAAGTTAATATAATTTCTTTAAACTTTTTGTAATTTTTTCCAACTTTAAGATATAAGTACGAATATTAATATTAATATTCGAACTTTGTGATAAATTTGTTATTGTTTATATTAATCTCATTAAGATTATATGAACCGATATTTCTTGCTATAATTTTTTTACTGTTTCAGTTTTTCAGTTTTGAAGCCCGATCCCCGCAGTATAGATAAAAGTAGGCGGCAGAGAACCCCATCTTTTGCAGCAATTAAACTTCAAATGAGTACGCTGGCGGATAATGTTTTAATTGCGTCAGGGGCGTGTCGCATGACTTGAAAAATCGCTTGCGAAAAGATCACTTCGGCAGCAATGGAGCTCAAATTCCGCGGTGCCTCTGCAATTGCGAAAATTCTTTGTCCATGGCAATAAGTTGCAATGTTTAGCGCTCCCATAAAAAGGTTTAATTTTTGGCAATTTCTCTTTCTCGAAAGACAGCAGCTAATTAATAGTGGAATAGGAGATTGCCGGAATGGCTTTTGTTATGAGACGTTCTATTGCTTGAAAAGAAATAAGGTCACACTTTCTATAAAATGAAATTTAATTGTTTGTAATTCATGTTTAAATTGATATTAAAGGTCATAATTCTACGTCGAACGTATCGAATTCCATGAATTACACAACAAATAAACTAGACGCTATAGCGCATAGAATTAACTACTGCAACACTATACCTTTGAGACTATTGCGCTTAGAAGATTATTTTGTAATTATTAAATTTTGCATAACTCGGAATTACCCGAAGATTTCCGCTAATAGCCATGGTTAGATTAGCGTTGCAGCATTAGAATCCCACCAGTGCCCCAGATCGCGGATTTTTGAAAATCCTCACATAGAAATCAAGCGAGAAAATATTCGATTCGATTTTTATAAGAAAAACTTTTCAATTTTATAAAAAAAAAATGCATTTAAACAGTTTAAAACAACCTTGAATGTTCGACATTTTAATGTTTTATCTTGAAAATATACTATTTATTAAAACCGATATCAATAAGTTCAATAGTTTAAGTTAGTAAATAAAATTAACATGTTTTAGATAAGCTTTTTTACTGTTTTTAACTAAATAACTATGTATATATTTAAACCAATAATACATTTACTTAATATAATTTAACTACGGAAAATAATTAAATACAGACATAATGTTTTTATTGAAATAATTCAGATGGCTTTTTACAGCTGAATCAGTCAAATAAAAATAAGATAATAAGATATCTCAAAATTCTCATAGGTTTGATTCAAATAGATATAAAATATATCACTCATCAGCTTAGTTACAGATGATGAATGCCAAAAAGGATTTCAAGTATTAATAGTAATTTGGCATGATTTGCACTATCAAAAGTGCTGCATTTAATATCATATAAGCCTGATTAATATCAGATTAATATCATATAAGCCTTCCAGATTGTTAGCTTGATATTAATAAATATTATAATATTAGAAATCCATTATAGGGATTAATATGTTAATCCAGCTTTGAATTAAAGCTAAATATGAGAAACCATAACGAAAATGTTTTCAAAAATCTATAGAAAATTGCTTGCTGCTGATTTTTAAAGACAGCCTTCGGTTGATAGAAACTGTTTGATGCTCTCAGTTATATAAAAATTAGGATAAAAGAAATTTTCGGATTATGAGGATCATACTGTAAATATAATTCCCATAATCTTCAGAATTTAAAATATTTTACCGATCAATTATTTTACCAATTATTGAAAATATGTTTCTTACTAAACCATTCTCATTACTAATTTTTGGGCACTGTACAATATATCTCACCAATTCCTTATTCACAAATTAAAAAGGTGGACAGGGTATAAAATATAGCGTTTTGTATGTATAAAACAAAATTAAATAATAATAAAAAATTTTCTTCTCGCTATACATACATATAACAATTTCTAATTCATTTTATGTTTGGTGGCTTTCTAAGAAAGTTCGAAATTTTCAACGTTGTGATTGGATATAACAAATTAAATAAAATTGTTCTTTTCACATTTAAGAAATAGTTTTTCTGAGAGAGTACAAAATATCATCTATACATAGAGACTCAAAATAGCAAAATCAGAGCTCTTTTTGCTTATGATAAAAATCCGAAGTAAAAATTGTATTCCCCGAGGTTACTTTCTCAAAACATAACAAAACTAATTATGTATAACCAGGTAGATATGTTTGGTGCTTGGTAGCATAATAATGATTGTTTAAAAAAATAGTACCATGTTCAGTTGGTTTTCTATTGGAACAATTTCAACGTTCATGTTCATGTTCATGTTAGCTACCTTACATCGCTATGGGCATTTTTGTCATGATCGGCGGACTTTCTATCAAATTAACCATTGGAGTGCGTCAGAGCCCAGACAGACACATGTCACTTGCTTTCTACTCATCCAAAGAAAGACTGAGGTGCAGTCCTTACCTACCCATAGCCAGCAATTGATTTTGCGACACAGAAAATGGCAAAAATATGTATTAAAAATGGAAAACGACGTCTGAATTGATAACATCCACAACCCCAAAGCAAAACTTTCGACATATAATTTCAAGAAATCAGATCCTGAACAAGCCCACGTTTCCCGGTAACCGAAGCGAAAAAAAAATTATGCCTATGCCGCGAACGTGCCATAAAAACGTCTATGGTCTCCGCGGCGGCTTCCGCTCTTATGGCTAATTGTGAGCTCGTCAAGCAGGTAAAATTCCTCTTTAAGGAAGTTGAGAGTTACTTTACTCATCCGCGGCTGACGGCTGCGACAGACTTTCTTCCGATTGAGTTTCTTAAAGTTGTCTCAAGTCTCAGCCACTTCGAGCGGCTTAGAGGCGCGGAATTTTAATTAGAGCTACACTTGCATATCGACGGGTATTGATTCCTTCTGCCGGCCGATTGTGCTGAATGAATTGGATTACCGGACTAAGGAAAAGCGTCTTACTCAACTGCTTCATGGTCACTAAGTTCCAATTCCTTATGATTTGAAATAATATCACCAATTTCAATGAACTACTTCATATACCTAGTTTTAGCACTTTTAAATTCATTCGAGTTCGAAAACACAAGTCAACGACTTTAAAAGAATCGATAAAAGCGAATAAAAATTTTATACATTTGTTATAAAAGTATAGAAATGAGAAAAACAATATAAAAATATTAAACTGTAGCTCCAAAACCAATTTATTCCATAGTATCTAAATCAATTAATTTTTAGTTAGATTGACCGAATTCAAACTTGCGAACCATCATGTCAAAGTAAATATTGGAAAACATTTTTAAATAATGAAGTTATAATAGAAACTAAAGAACAAGTGAAAACTACTTAAAATATCTTTTACAAATGCCTCCAAATTTCGACTATTGAATTCAAAATTATTGGTAATCTTTTATTGACCTCAAATTATAAGATTCCTGCCGGTTTGATCCCATATTTCTTATTAATTAAATCAATAATTGTTGTAGTTTTGTTATTTGTACTACAGTATAGCGTTTGAATTAAAGATTTGTCCATTAAAAATTTGAAAAAATAGTGTTCAAAATAATTTTAAACCTTTTTTTCTGGCAGATATCGAGACCGTCGAATACCGGCTAACAAGACTTACCTGCTAAATATTTTTTGAATGGTTAAATTATCAAATTGTTGTCACTAAATTGTGATTTATTACTAAATACAGAAAGCAAAGTTTTAAATTAAGAAAAAATCATATAAACATACAATGTGGATAAAAAGTCCAGGAAGGGTAAAATATCTCGTGGAATCGATAAACAAAAAAATGCGTGTTCAATATTTTTAAAAAGCTATCCAATGATACCAAACTCGCTATCTTCCCCCAGTGGGGAGTGTGGTTTACTTTAAAATTTTAAATTTTATTGCAGATTCACATTCTACGCTGCAAAATACGTCGATTTTGTCTGAAACTTTTTTTCGATTCGTGATAGATGGCGCTGTGATCGCAAAAATAAATTTTCCTGTTATTACACGAAATTGCACTTGCAATCGAAAAATAAAGTCTGGTATGTTAAATTTTTTGAAGAAACTACTTTTAGCGTTGCGTACAATTAAAGCATAATGCACTTAAGCTCCATCTTGCTTCTGATTTTTTTTTTTTTATTAACCCTTTAATATGTATATTTCCTTACTTAGTTGTTTAATTTCTAATTTTCTAATTCCTAATTCTAGTTGATGAACTTTATTTCTAATCTAATTTTTTCGATTCATTTTTTTACTAGAACTTTTTTTTAAAGCGCTGAGAGAGTTTTGTATAGCAATTTTATTGAAGGCACATAAACTGAAGAAAAAGAAAATTCGAAATTATTAACATTAAGAATATATTACGGAGCTGTGAAACCGGTTAAAATTAAGCCATAGTTTAAGCTTCTTTCTAAGCTTTACTAAACTCGAATTTAACCCCACAATGCTCAAATTCCGATATTATACAATATACATATAAATTTTATGTAATCAGTATATGTCTCCTTGGATTTGAAAAAGTTAATATAAGATCTTATGATTATAGTACCTACCTACAAATAAATTTGCACATGGAAAAGTTTGGTATTTTGAGGTTTGTGAAAATGTATTGAAATTGTCACATCGGGTGGAAAAAACGCAATTAAATTCCTCTCAAACAGAATTACTCAGAATTACTTGATTTGTAATTAAGTAGCCCCTGAGCTCCAAGTTAAGCTTACCTTATCCAGAGCTGAAGGAACCTGCGAAACCGGCCCTTAATGAAGTAGGCGCATCAACATCAACATTCCGACAGCCGATTGATTTCGTCGCATTAATCATTCTTTCCGATGTCAGATAAAATCGCGTAATAAGATAAGCGGGTAACGTCTCAAATACCTCTCCATGGGAGGTTTAAATGAGGACCCAAACCATACAAAATGCAGACATTTCAAAACACGTGGACAAACAAAATATTGTGTCAGTTGCAAATCAAACATTTCACACCCCAATTCTTATTATTAGTAATTTTCATAACGGACAGTATATTTTTTCAAGCGCCTACTTTAAAATGCTAATCCTGATCTTAGAACATATACCTCTTTGATTCTGTCTTTGAAGTGTAAAGAACTTTCTTCTTGATAATAAAAAACAAGCGGATTAAGTGGAAAAAGGTTTTTTTTTCCCTAAAGTGCCAACCTCAAAACCCAAATTCGTTAAAGAGTTATAAAATGTTAGGATATAAAAACTATGGTGGAGGGATATAAGAAGGCATAAATTATTAGCGTTTGGACGGAACAGAGCCGAGTCGAGTGCTCCTCTTGAAAATGATATCAAACTTATGCAAATTGCTGGGAAAAGCTGGAATTACCTGTGCTACAGGTGATAGTGTTTTCGAGCCGCAGAGAGCGTTCCGCATTAAAATAAAACTTATGCGCTGGCTGACACACATCCGCCGCAGCATCCAACCGTGGTGCCCTTTTTTTTTTGGGCAGAGTGGCTCATCAAGCCAGAAAAAGATAGTCGAACAGCATCCGAAGCATCTATTTTGCATAGTGACGTTGTGGCGGTTTGGACAGATCTCGTCATTATCGTCACCCATCCAATCGGCCTCTTCACGGAGAGAAAAGAGGCGCAGAGAAGTGATCATAAATTATTATGTGTGATATTGTCTTGAGGATGGAATGCCTTTTTGTACAAGACGGGGCCGCGGTGCACACAGTCTCCGGAGAAAGTCGCCTTGACTGGATTTCAGCGTCACGTCGGGGCACCGGCAGCAGCACCAGCAGCAACATTACTACCGATTTTTATTTTTTTTCTCACATGCCGGGAAAATCTGAATAATTCAACGACACCGCGCTTCTGTGCAGCACTTCCTAATAATCATAACTGCAGGTGTTGCAATACCCTCGGGCTTTTGATTACCTTTAACGGAGCCCAATTGTTTGTAAAAATTATGAAACAAGGTAAGGAAGGCAGCAGCGACTTCTATTTTCAGGTGAGTAACTCCGTAAATTGTTTCAGGTGGGTATTTCACGTTTTGTAACCTTGTATGAGGCAACATACCCAAACCGCGTCGTCGTCAAAGAACTAACTTGAGTTTTGGGTGTGCTGAAAACTCGTAGCCCTGACCAAGTTTAACCTAGCGAATTTGGAAAAAAAAGGTCCGCTCTGATATCAATCTACAAAAATTTAAAATTCTCAACGGCCCAGAAGTTTTTGGGGTATCAAACACTAACCTGGTGGAATTTCGAAACTACGTGGCGTTTCGCGGATTTCATTTCCAAGAAAACGCGATAACATTGACTGGGGTATCGCGTTCATTGGCATTCGAAGGTATAATAATAAAAAAATTTGCGCCAAAACAAATGTTCCTGCTTCGGTCGAGGTACGTGCCTGATTTTGATTTTCATTGACCGCGAACAGGTTCGCTAACTGACTTTTTCGGTTTTAATTTTCCTTGAAGTCGCAGCGAAGCGTTATTTGCTTACATAACTCGCAGATTGCTGATTAAATTGTTTGATTGATCGCATTCCATGCAATGAATTCGTATTATCGCTAAATATCTGCTAAACATTTTATTTTCCGGAGCCAAGTGCGGAGACTCTTTTGATTGTTTGTTCCACGAGACACATGACACTAATTCGCCGGCGAAGGCGAGCTTAATCAATTTATAATTTTTACAGCGCAATTTTTTTTTTAAATTCCATTTACTACGACTTTGAAAAACGAAAGGTCGTTTTTTTATGAGGGAGAAGTATTGTGAAGTTTGTTTTGTTAACTTCAATTTTAACTTTTTGTTCGCTTATTAATTTGATGTGAAAATTTCATAATGTATTGAATTGAAAAAAAGTAATGCATTTTTTTTATTTATCGGACGAATGAATAATTTATCTTGCATAATAAGATAATTGGTATTAAACGATGAAAACCAATAAAACAGGTTTTCAATTACTTTAAGGCTTTAAGCTAAAGGTCATGCACTTGAAGTGCAATATAAAATTATTAAATTAAAAAATGCATAGTCTACATATTATTAGTTTATATGTGCTTATACTATATATTGTTTTCGCACTAGAATACAGTGAATCCCAACTAGAGTTGCTTTCCTAGATATGCAGTTCAAAATCTAGTGAAAAACGAATCACTAGAATTCTGTTGTAATAATTTGCTGTATTTCTAGTTTAATACAGTGGTTTTCTGGGAAGAAATAACTAGAAAGACACACTGTCTTCTTTACCAGTAAAGTTCATCTGAGATTTAGGAAAATTAAAGTAAGAAGTATCTAATGTTAAGTTCTGGTTGGTTCTTCTGGAAATTCAGTAAATTTCACCAAAAATACATTATATCGTACAACTGTTATTGCAATAGCTTTTAAGTAGATGCTGAGAATTCTTACACAAATGATGATAATAAAATTACTGAAAAATAATTAAAATAATTTACTAGAACCCGTCTTATTAAATTTGACTTCAAAAATGTCTTAGTGTGGATACATTATAATAAATTAAAGAATTTATATACCTATTTTTATTTTTCTTTACTAACAGCGTGCCCTATCTTTTAAAGTTACTTGAAAAGCTGTTTTAAAAAATATTGATGAAATTTGACTCCTTTCCTAACAAAAATTTTGCTTCTGGAAAAGCAGGTCTTAAGAAACCCTTCTGTTAAAAAAAAAAAAAGAAAAAAACTCTTTAAATTAGTTATGCCTGAAATTTGAATTATTAAAGATCGCATAAAAACACATTTTTCCTGCATTATTTAAGAAGCAAAACCTTGTTTCAAGAAGCTACAAAGATTCTTTAAGCGTAAAACCAAAACAATAGGTTTTTGACCCCGCAAACCAGCTTCTTTGACATTAAAGATGATGATTCATCTCTCATGTATGAAAAATATATTTTCAACTCTACTTTTCTGCAGCCTCTTACGACAAGAAATAAAAAAGTATTTAAATTTATGAGATGTTCTTAGAAATTATGTACATATATTTTATTTTCTAAGCTTTTAAAAGCGTAAACCTTGGTTCAATGGTACTTCTCTCATCAAGTAAAATTCCATTAAAAATTCTGTCTACGTATTTAATTTAATTTAATTCATACCTGTAGTAATTCTATGGCAAATATTTTCTTAACATATTATTCAAATTGATGTTTTTTGCAAAAGTTATTACGCAACAAAATTTTACAGACAAACAGAAGAGCAAACCGATGCTGTTTCGTTAATTCTATTGATTTATACTTATTACTTTTTTATTAGTAGTTAGGTACTTTTAATAATCGTAATTTTTAATACGGTTCTACAGAATTTATGTTTTAATGATAAACATTTCTTTGGTTTTAAATTACAACTTAAAACGGAATCATAAATTCTTTCCAATCTTATTCTAAGTACATACAAAGATTATAAGTATACATTTTCTCTGATAAGCACGTTATGACCTTAATTATCAAATATATTGGCTTATAAATATAAGAATTATTTTTATCAAATTATAAATCTAACGATAAAATGGATCAAATATAAAAATTAGTCAGAAATTTGTTGACTTTTTAGAAAATGTTAAAGATTTCATGTAAATATATGTAGTACCCTATATGTAATTGTTTTCTAGTTTATTCGCAGAACAGAAAAAATATTACAGCCATTTTCACAGTAAGTAGTTGAATTTTGTGAACATAAGCTGAATTTAAGTCAGCAAAATTGGTCGCTTAATTTATTAAAAACAATTATGTACGTACTTTTAATTTAACGTTGAATAGTATGAAATTTATAGCTTATAGGGTTTAGCTGACCTCTATTCGATATTAAAGCTTAAGCTCAGACTGTGAAACCGGTTCTAAGTAAATATTTTTATTTTTAAATTAAAATTATTGAAATAAGTTATTAGTTTATAAAATGGTCTTTCAATCTATTCTTATGTTTCTGCAGTATGGTCAATCTCTGCAAAAACTTATAAAAAGAAACTGCAAGTACAAAAAGTACAACCACATTGGTATTGCTCGAGAAAACTACTACACTATCATACTAATATAAAGCTAGTTGAGGAAATCTACACTATAAACATGAATAGATTAGAAAATATCAAACATAGTATTAAATCAACATATTTAGACATTGGCTCTGATAGTTTGATATTTGTCAACTATAAAATTTATCCTTCCTTGTTCCTTTTGCAAGGTTTTTAAAATTTTCTTCCATAAAATTATTTAAATGTGTACACCACAAATACCATAAGAAGGAAAGAATTAATACATACTTTTATAAATAAATAAATTGAATTGAATTAAAGTTTTACGTTAGCGGCTGTATATGAAGATTTTTTTAGAACACAAGATATTTAAAGCGATGAAAAAACATCATTAACATTTGTAAACTGGATGAAATAAGTAGTAAGATGAAATATAAGTGTAACAAAGGTGATAAATTTGGTCGAAAACTCACCCTCATGAAACAGTATGGTAATCCTTCCTTGTTTGCTTGTGTATCCATTTTATGCAAAGTCCAAGATTATTCATTCAGCGCTAAATTGCATGCCTCGACGGGAAAAATTCCTGTCCGCAGTCCCGGAGAGACGAAGTGTAAAAACAAAACCAAAGGGAATATGCAAAATAAAGGCTTAAAAACGAAAACAATTCCGGAACACGCTCTAAACTAGATCACTACAACTCATAGTATAAAATCTCGATGGATTCACAAGCGGCGCAAGTGTTCAACGAACGCATGCGCAAGCGGCTCGAGTTGGCCGCTTTTTTTCTCTACAAAAAACAACACCCGATAGAAATCTCTCGTTCTTACGGAATTTCGCGATTATTCCTTTTATTTATTTATTTTTTTTTAAGGCGAAATCATATTCCATGCACTTACACACGCCAGGTAATACACTTACACTCGACAATAAATCGTGGCGACTTTTCCTATTAATTTGCGCGAATTTACCTTTTTTATTAATCGCAATTTGTTAGTTTGAAGTCACATCTAAAAACCATCCGCAGATATTATTCACGTGCGCCCGCTCTGCAGAAGTGCGCAATTTCTATCCGATCGGAAAATTTATTTGCTCCTGCTGCGTCGCAGATGAGAAGGAGTGACCGGAGCTCGGCTAAGATGCGATCGATTCAGGCTTAAGACCCACCTTCAGGAAGCCAAGATCAGGGCACTTAAATTACCTTTTCGAACGTACTCTTATTGCGTAATTATTGCTGGACCTTTCCTAAGTGCGATAGAGAGTCTATCTTTAATCAAAATATGATCACTCGATCAGGTCCAGTGATCGGACGACTTTGTTCCAATGCTAATTTCTATAGACTTTCATTTTCGTTAGTATTCCATGGTTAATTCTGAAGGTTACAAAATATCTGAAGCGAAAAGGCTATTTTACTAGTAGCCACTGATTTCCAATATTCGTTTTAATCGCTCTTGATAAGAAAAATACTCAAAGACATTCGTCTTTCCAAAGTAAAAAATTCCAGGTAACTCAAAACACCTGTTGTTTCAAAATGATCCTGTTTTTTTTTTCCAACAGACCATATGTCTTGATCCTTTGTGGTCACGCACTGTGCCTTTTCCGCACTGTCTACCTGTTTCCACCACAGCAAAATATCTCCAAAAAGGAAAATTTCCAAAACACTATTGACCTATCTCACTTATTGCGCTGATAACATCCAAATACGAAAACAAAAATAATAAACTCTCAAAACAGCTTCTATACTCGCAAGCACTCTGATAAAAGTGGCGAAGGCAATTCGCGAAATTTATCGCGATAAAGAAAGTAATTTTCAGGTGAAGACGGTTGGCCGACACGCAACTAATTTTACTCTCGATAGCGAAAAAGAATATTGTCGCGCACACACTGCCCGTCCATACTGTCGGAAAGAAACTAAAAATCTTTTCGGTCGCGCACACGGCCGAGTTGAGGCTCAGGCCACAGGTAGGCAGACACCGTCAGTTAGTCAAACAGGTAAGGTGGTATGGTAATAAACACAACAGCTGTTGAGGGTTCAACAATTTTAGTTGCGACACATGTTGGGAAGGTTCAGTCCAGCTAAGTGGAAATGTTGCTGATCATGCCGCAATCACTGATTTTAGATTCTTCCTAAAAGTATGCTGAAAATTCAGAAATAAAATGTGACATTAAAGTGCGAATAGATTTTTTTAAAATTAAAGTAAAATTAAAACAAACAAACTAATATAAATTATTTGAAGCAAGTACTACGATTCATAAAAATAAAAACAAGCAAAAGATAGTCTAGTCATGGATAGAAATAAGCTCATTACTCATGAACATTTTTTTTCTTTTCTTATATCTTTTTCTCAAGAAATAATTTTCAAATAGTCAGCAGGCCTATTCCAGAATTGGACTCGATCGAATTGATATAGTCGATAATCTTAAATTGGTATCCCACAACTCAAAATCGAAATTATCTCAATGATATTCGATCGAGAATTTGTCGACAACTAAATATGAAAGGAGTATCCTTTGTGCGGTTGTGCTGAGTGTTCTACGGAGTAGATGTAAGTATTTATTTAATTCCTAAAACACCAATTATAAATATTTCCATGGAAACACAGAATAGTTTTTTAAACCTATGGGACTTAATAATTTAGTTCAGTTACTGAAACTAAACTGATACATTATTTACATATTATTCAAGTTTTTCTTCCGAAACTTTTTTATCATTCCTTCACAAACGAATAGACAAACTAACTCAAATCGAGTCAAGTTCTGGTATAAATCCCTTGATTTTATTTTTAAGCAGGTTTTATTCAGTAGCAGCTTAAGCTTACATTAAAATAAACCAAATTCTTTGCTCGACAAGAGTTTAAATGAATTTTGATTTTTTGCTATTGTAAATAATTCAACTACCAAACTTATTTATTGTTGTTGTCTGGACGAAAATTGTCCAGTCAAAAAATTAAATGCAAGGACTTTGAAACTGGCCCTCAAAATATTATTGAAAATCACAAAGATGTTGATTATTTTGCTTAATTCGATTTTTTCAAACAGCCAATTAAATTGTTTAAATTAAAAAAATAAATAACTTGGCTGTTAGGAAAATTTATTTCTAAGTTTACCTTGCCTTTAAAAAATTAATAGATAAATTCGAAAATAATTTCAAATTTAGAACAAGTTGATTATTGGAACAATTTTATTTAACGAATAAATTTATGAGACTATTGAAAATTTGATCCTACATTATGTAATTTATTAGCGAACGAATTTGTAGAATTGAAATAGTTAGATGGTTGTCTATCAAAACTGCCATATTTATCGTTAATATAATAAGTTTGAACGTTTAAACTTCTTATAATTACAATTATAAAAGAATATTGTCATCATTCATCATTTGAAATTTTTGGAATCCGTTAATAAATTGAAACTCCGTACTAAATTGTAACATTTTCACCGCAGAATTGTTCGGATGAATATTTTTTTTATGTAATATATTATATTTCAAAAACAATACAATTAAAATTTTGAGGTATTTTAGGAAACTAATTTTTTTTATCGGTAAACCCTTTCTTTATTTCAATTTTTTTTACTCAACAATTCATTTCAGTAAAAGAATTGTATAATTTTAATTAGAACAAAGCACTACTACTACAAACAAACTACTGATATCTAAATTTAAAACTCCTTTAAAAATGAAAATTCAAATAAACTTTGTCAAACATATTGCACTTATTGCTGGATTTGTAATGAAAACTATGATCCTAATATTATAATTATAAAATAGCACTCACTATCATAAAAAAGTGACTTTAACAGAATAATTTGTAGGTTTTAAAATTTTTTCCGAGTTTTCATACGAGCCACATTACACATGTCTCTATGATACTCCGTCTCTAATAAATTAATTTTTAAAAGTAGGCTAAATATGGATGAAAAACCACAAAAATAACATAATAAAATTATTAGTATCTAACAAAAATTGTGAAAGTTTCAAAGTTGAGTCATGATCACAGACCAGCAAATGCCACTTGACTTGACCATATCCAGTCAACTCTTGAAAAAAAAAACGAACTGATAAAGAGATAAGTGTACTTTCTGCAATCATTGAATTTTTAGTAAATCGATAAATTCTTTCATTTCCGTAGTACATCAGCGTTTGTCCATTTTAAGCAATGTGTATTTCAGTGTTTACATTTAAAGTTTTTCAAACCTCGGAATCACATGTGGACGGACAATTGCAAATATTCGCTCACAATCTTTTGAATAGAAATGGTTACTTTTTTAATATGAAACGTGCCTTTTAAAAAATAATTAACATTTAAACGTTTTTTGGTTAAGTAAATTGATTTTATAATATGTTATGAAATTTTTTATCAATTTGTCTTTAAATTTACCATGTCTTCACTTTTAATACATCAATCTTCATTTCAATCAGTCATATTATGTTCTTACAAGTTTGGAATGTCTTTCAGGTTGTTACCTTGTTATTACCTCCATTTTAATGAGATATTATCCCCAGAAGAAAAGAGAATAGTTTTTTAACTTTAAAAGGACCAATTACGACGTGTACTCAATAATACCTAAAGTACTTGCCTATTTCGTGCCGAAATGAATGGTTTTTTTATAGCTCTATAACTTTTAAATATGACTTTGACTATCTCTTCTTTTAATGATATTTTCATTCACATTCTATCTTAATTTACTAAAAATTTAGAAAGATATAATAAAAGGCTTAATATATACTGGAAAGTGTAATACTCCTACATGCTCAGAATATTATCCCATTAAAATGGAAATTCCAACAAGACAATGACCCGAAACATTTGTAAAAATATGGCTGAATGAAACAAAGATTAATATATTAATCTTCGGACTTTAGATTCAATAAAAGACCTGTGGGCTATTGCAAAACAGAAGGTTAGAAGGCATGAAATATTTATAAATGCTAACGAACTATTCGAAGTTGCTAAAACTAAATGTGTTAGGATTTCTCCACAAATAATTGATAAACTTATTAGTTCTATATCCAAGAGATGTAATGAAATTATTTTATAGTTCATATAAAAATCTGAGCCAGCATCGTTTACAACTTCGTAACTAAAGTCAATAATAAAACAATATCTGCTCTTTATGAATTCCCCTTCAACTATAAAAGCGTAGAGCGGATTTAATTAGAGAAAGAGCTTATAAAAGTTTGAAATAGGCATCCAAATAAAACACACTGATTTATTAATAGCATAGTTTATCATATTGTTTGAAATAATGTACCAACAGCAATATATTCTTATTTATCTCTTACTCCTCACAATCAGCTTACTTAGATGCAATAGATCACAAACGTAAAGCAATGAAAACTGAAATGATCGACAAATCTATAAAAATTCCGTAACGTATCGAGGTATAAAAACGATTCTTAATAAAAAAACAAAAAAAAAGGAAATATAAGCAACAATATAGACGCATAGGCGCATAACGAATACCGCTTAAATTCTAAGTGTGTACTTAAAACTTTACGTTATAAAATCCTTAAATAAACAGAACAACTTGCGTAGTAAGAATAAAAGTCTTTTCGTAATTCTCTGTAAATAAAAACCGCCGAACCAGCCCTAAGTATATAAAAACTAATTAAACTCAATCAGACTCATAAGGAAAATTGGATTTCCACAAATATATAAACATTCATTTAAACAACACCCAATAGCTACAGTCAGTAATATTTATAATTAATTAATGTGAGCGTTACATCGCATAAATGTGCTTACAAAATACTTAGACGAGTAGTGTAAGTGTGGATTCCTATCAAAAATATTTCCGTACTGTATTTTGTACGAATTGTAGTTTTTTTTTTTTCTAGTAGAAATTCGTATCAAATATCCTGCTTCTACCATTAGTAGTCCATTGATTTTAATTTTCTGTAAAATAGGCTTTGAGTATTTAGTCCCTAAAGTTGATGGCAGTCACATTTTTAATTGTATATGAAATTTTCAAATTACGCTTTAAATAGGCCGCTGTGGTTTTCTCAAAATATTTCAATAATTAAAAGGTTCATTTAGAGATTTCGGTACATTTATTGTCGAATAATATTTGATTTAATTTCATACATATATTTTTTTCTTTCGCTACCTAACTTTTTGGCAATTCTTTGTAACTTAAAATAACGATTTTGAATAAATCTCACCCCGATTATCTAAAAATAAGAATATTTGGAAAACAATTCCACAATATTCCAGGCTCTATATTTGGAAATTCAGCTTAACTTTTAAGCGAAATCGATATTTGTGAATATAATCAAATCGAAGTTGTGACGTAATTTTATCGATTATAATGTAATGCTCCTAATTAATATCGTTTTTCCCAATACTCTGATATCGATATCGAATTAAATTTCAAAAGTTTACGAAATGCTCTTTTTAACGAGTCATGTTGCAATTGTTTTTGCGACGTTTATGGTCCCGTGTACTTTAAATTTAAATGCATTTTCCGCCTATATTGCAGACTTTGGTCTCAAAGCGCACATAGTTTCAAATTAATAATTTTTTTGTTAGCTATCGTTCAAAATTTTTTAGAAAATCCAATATTTCAGAATCGCAATTGCCAAAAGCTTCTTATTGAAACAAAATAAAACACTCAGAATTTATTAAACAAATTAAACCGTAACTTTTATTTAATTTTGCTTATTTTCTAACCGCGTGGCAGATATTATGGAGTGTTTTATTCACAAAAAAAAAAGCAGATTAAGTTCCAGCCTGCAAAGTATTCCGCATCACTTTTTTTCCATTAAATTTTGAAATTCAATACCACCAAAAGAAAAAAATCAGGCTTCTCAAATTAGTCTCCACGACGATTAGAGACAAGTAAACAATTTCCGTGGAATATTTACCATCATTTCTGTATCTAATTTGTCTCCACAGGTTTGTTCTTTCTATAATCCTCAACCTTTAGCAATTCAAAATACATAATTGGATAATTCCAATTTATCCCTCAATAATTGTTATTCCTGCATTTTTCTCACTTTAAAAACAATTATAATTTCTTTATTTCTCCTTACATTGATTTATTATTATAAAAATCGTAGCGCAACTTTGCAAGCTTCAGCAAAGTAAAAAATATTGAATTATTTGTCAGAGACCCGAAGGCCTGCATCCTCCAAATATCATAAATCCTTAAGAGTAAGATTATCTCTGTTTTAATATCTTTCAAAAAAAAGTTTCCAAAAATTTCGAATAGTCTTATAGAAAAGTTCAGACCCAAAGTTTTTAGGTTACAAGTAACTACTAGAAATTTATTTAAACAGGAGTTTTAATCCCTGGTTACTAGCTCTCATTTTTAGAGTAGGTAGTTTTATAAGACACAAACTAATTAATATTTAGTTTTATTATTAAAATACTCCTTAACTGGTGACACGCAAACAATTAAACCGTATTCCTCTCATGGCAATGAATGTAGAAATTACCCAGTTGAAATTTACATTTAACACGACCGAATCGAAATGACGACTATTGGAAACATCTCCCCGAGGTGTCTCAGAAAAATACTATTAGAAGGAAGAACCCTGGCTCCCCTTCTTCTATTTACTTCAAGAGCAAGAAATTTTAGTAGGGTGAAATTTTAGGCCTATTTAAAATTATTTAAATTTGAAGGGTCAACAAAACCTTACAAGGTATAAAGGAGAGAAACATCAGTCTCTGTGAATTGAGAGGATAATGAAATGCGTAATAAGAAAAATCGAAGTGGTATAAAAATTTCATTTAAAATAAAAACGCTCACATAACATATTTACAATATGAACAAAATATTAAAAACAAAACTAAAACAATCATAGCAAAAAATTTTGCATCAACAATTTTGTACCGAAATCTCCTTATTTTCTTGAAATTATATGTATATTTTTTTTCTTTTATTTTTTTTTTCATTAAACAAGTAAAAAGTCTTCGATTTCATCATTACATAATATTATTAATTACAGTACGAATGAAGTTGGTTATGACACGGGCGAAGCTTTAGGCCTCACATTAGTCTAATTGTTAACAACATAAATAGAGTAGAAATAGAAATAGAAATAGTAGTGTTTACTGTTTACGAAAAAAAAAAACAGAAGTTAAATACGTATAAAACTATCAATAGGAAATATCCTTAAGTTACACGTAAACAAGTAAATTGCATATTTTGTTGGCTTTGTAGTCTTTACGGACTGAATCACGGCTGTGCTGCTTGCAGAATTTTAGTATGGATGAGCTCTCCATTTGCTGCTTACTACGGTAGCGTGTTGTTTGAGATGATTTACACTACACTGAAAAGAGAAATAATTCTTTAAGTATACAAGTGTACAAATTAATAAAAACAAGCTTTATAATTAATTAACTACAGTAACTTACGTTCAACATTCTGTCTACGATTTTGTTCAAAATTAAAATTTATATATCACAAATACTTACGCCTTACATTTCACTCTAATACACATGCGCAAACGCACAGAAACATACACACATACATACATGGCTCTAACAGCAACAAAACATAATTCATACTGAAAATCAACATAATCCCAAAATATGGAATAGGTTTTTCTTAGTTTTGAACACAGAATGATAAATTTTTTAATCAAATAGGAGCATTATTAAAGTGTTTTGAAAGTTATTCAATTGAGTCAGTTGAGTTCTCAACTTTTAACTCTATGTATTGGAAAAATTAATTATTCTTATTTGAAAAATCTAATTTTTTTTTATAAAATTACAAAAAAATAAATCATTTTTATTTTTATAGCTATGAGGCACGAAAATAACTGTGAATAATTCAGACTCTAGAAATGAAGTTTCCTTATAAATTGGTTTAATATAACATTATCTGGGATAATATTATAATTTCTCAAATTTCATGTTCCAGAGTGGTAATTTTCTACTTAGCAAAATAATGAAAATTAAAGATTTCAGATTAAATGAAATATTCTTTTGATACTGCCATTTAAAAATCGCATTAGTTAATTATCTCAGTTACACTGTTTCCTTATCTTTTGTTTGAAATTATCTCGAGATACCTGATCTTAGTACAAAAATTTAAAAAAAAATATGATAAAAAAATTAAAATCTGAATAAATAGATATGTCTTAGAATAACGCGTGCCATTCTAAATATGTTTTGTTTTCATTTTTGATTACGACTTACAATTTGATACCAGCAGCACACGCCAGTCCGAAAATCTCCTGTTTTTATTTAACTATGTACACTTTCATGTTATCATTTCATGCATATGCGTCAATTCCAGAGTAAAAACATCGCATCTGTTCTTTCCCTCCAAAGTAGTCACCGGGCGTATCTTAAAATTTTAAAAATGGCCACGAGACCAATTAGCACACAATAAGCAAATATTTTTTCACAAAGCGAAAGTTAACGTAAAGAAACGACCAGAAAGCAAATTACTCTTTATCACAAGATTAGCAACGTTTTTTAGATTAAAATCGTGTGCCCATGTTCACTCGTTGAAAAAAATATATTGAGTAAACAAAAGGTTCACAAACCCCAATTATTAAAATTTTTCTAACTGATATTTAAATACGAGGGATCTCATGTAATTTATTTAGCATTTAGGCCTCACCTAAAGCTAATTTAAAAAATTGGTTGAGAATAGCCACGTTTTTAAAAGTATATTTACATTTGTATAATTCCAGATTAAACATCGCTGGAATCTCAATCTCCGGGTGGAGTTATCTCTTAAATTAATTTGCTTTCATTGAAAAGCAAACAGGGTGATTCACAATGACCGGCCGAAATGGGCAAGTGTTAGTGGGATCATATATCTAGCGGGCGGGCATAAAGTTTGCTTTTCACTTTCCCTTACCAAAGTTTAGTTAGCATGCGCCAAAATGCCAAACGATGAGGCTTTGTTTACTATTTGCAAATTTATCAGTCGCGTGCTTCTAATCAGTTTCGCGATTTTAAATATTCGATAACTCGCTTCTCTCCAGTTCAATTTGTTTGCAAAAACATAGCACGTTAGGAAACACTGATAACTTTAGATGAACTTCATGGTGGGAATGTCTTTTTATTAAAATGTTGTGGGAATAAAATGTTATTTTATTGCTTTCTTGAATCACAATTTTGACTGTAAACGGAAAAACATCGTTTGTTTACTTACCCCATTCTGATATTTATTTAAACTTTTTAATGCAGGTCATGTTGATAATGTTATGATGTTTATTAAATAATCTGTAGTAAACAGAATCCTAGACGTTTTCATTAGATTTATTGAATTTTATTTTTCCGACAAACTTTATATTGACGTAAAACTTTCTTTTGTAAATATTTTTTATTATTTATTCAGTGGGTAAATACTTTCTTTCTCCTCAGAAAATTTATTGCGAAGAAAGTTGCAACCGGGAAGGTTCACATATTTCTGAGTAAATTGTATGCGTATTCAGGTCGATTCAGAGAAGGTAGAAAATAAATAAATTTTTGCAAAAACACCGAATACAAATTTTATGTTAATAAGAGAACAATAGGTAAGAAGCAAATTAATAGACAGCCAAAAGATTAAAGTGCCTTATATTTTACCCTTAAAGCTGTGTCCTTGCTTTCGGTTGGACTGGTTAAAGAACAGTGCTTCTCATAACGTCTTAAAGACGTTTAAAGAAGACAATTTTTGTTATATTTTCATTTTTCTAAAACGATTTTCTTTCAGATATACTTATACATAATATGTTGGTAAATTCTTAAGCCGTAACTCGTAATATTTAGGAAGTTGTAACGAATCAAAGTAGTCAAACCGCAAGTGATTGAAATATTCAGGAATATCGCCTACATGATATAGACAAAAATAATGAAAAAATTGGCGAATTAAGTACTACCGTGCCAACTGTGTATTCGAACATCCCATATATTTTTGGTAAATGCATCTTCTATTGACAAAATCTTCTTAACGTCTG
The DNA here is from genome assembly GCA_963920795.1 of Eutolmus rufibarbis. Lineage (NCBI taxonomy): Eukaryota > Metazoa > Arthropoda > Insecta > Diptera > Asilidae > Eutolmus > Eutolmus rufibarbis. The sequence goes on from OY987206.1 coordinate 10,099,809, forward strand.
CATTAAATCTTCTATTCTTTTTTGCATTGAATTCCTTGATATAATGAAATTCTTATAACATATATTTTTAAAAATTATTAATTCACTTCAGTATTTATAAACAATTTTTTTGAATCTACTCCTGGCAACTAATAGTTCGAACACTTCAAATGATTTTCAATAATGTTTGATATGTTTAATCAATATTTTGTTATTCCCTCCTTTGCTTTACAAACTATGTACTTTTACTCTTTTTGGCATTGAATTTGTAAGCTCCATTGTTTGAACAGGTTTATTTCTTAGATGCGCTTTTATTTCTCCCCACAAGAACTCAATCAGATTTAAATCTGGGCTGTTTGGGGGCCAAGGTAAAGTCGGTAATTGTTTTTGTCGAAACCAGTTTTTAGTCGTAGCAGCTGTATGCACGGGAGCATTATCGTGTTGAAATTGAACTCGCCCATAACATTTAATTTTTCGATTGAAGGCAATAAGTTTTCTTGTAATATGTTTACATATTTGTTTGCATTTACAGTACCTTCAAGAAAACAAAGATTACCAACCTCTCGCGCTCCCATACAGCCCCATACCATTACTCCTGCAGGGAACTTTACTGTCTTTTTTAAGCAGTTCTCGTTAAAAGCTTCCGATGGAGTTCGTATTACGATGCCGCGCTGATCACCTACACAAAGATTAAACATGGACTCGTCGCTGAAAATAATGCTATCCCATTGCCTTCGGACCCAGTTCAATTTTTCTTTAGCCCACAGCTTGCGCTTTCGCTTGTATAAAGGCGTAAGGTAAGGTTTTTCTTTTGCCTTGAATTACACGAATGATATTTTTCTTTTGAAATTTGAAAAAAATGTACCTTAGAGGATCCGAAACCTAATTTATGGATCCATTGTCGAGAACACTCCCGTGACAAGCTTTTCCCAGTACTTTCGTTCCACTTCGCTGCTATCTCACGAACATTACAACTCCTATTTGCCTTACAAATTCTTTGTAATATCTTATCAGCATCGGTCAGCATAATTGGCCGTCCACATTTTTTAGCAACAGATGTATTTCCAATTGTCAGGTATTTTTTTATAATGTCAGCTATAGTTGTATTCGCAATACCCATATTTTTTGCAATTTGGCGCCTTGATTTACCTTTACAATGTGCTTGAATAATTAATTTACGCACCTGATCACTAGTTGCTTGGCCCCGAACCATTTTGGCTGCTTATTCAAAAACAAATTGATCTAACTATCATTCTTCATCGACAGCTTGATGTCCTTACTAAGAGTAGAAATCCCTAAATGTGCCAAAGTTAAACAATAACGCTAATTTTTATTTATACGATTTGAGTGTTACCATGTCCGATTTCTTAGTTGTCAGCGTTACTTTTAGAATTTGTATTTTATAGTATTTAAGGAAATAAATAATTAATAAAATTTTACCCCATAGGCATCATTTTGCATCGAGGAACTTAAATAAAAAAAAAAATGGAAGAGTTAAGGCACATATTAAAAAGTACTACATACTTCAATTAAAGATGTCCTCAACAAAAAATATGAGGTGTCCGAATACATAGTGTGCAGGGTAGTAGTCATAACTCTGCCAATTGATTTGTGCACACTTTTACAATTTCTGTACTTATGTACAGAAAATTAACTATACTATTAATAAAAAAAATTTTAATGACGAGAATTAATCACTGATTAATTTTAAGATTACTTCATTCGTTCATTTAACTCAGGTAAACACCAACAGCAATCAAAATATATTCTGTTCATCTATTTTTCTCCAAATTCATTTAACATTTCAAAAACATCAAAAGCAGTTTAAAAAAAATTTACACCACCCAATTACAATATTTTCTCTTTCCAATATAATCTGGTTAATTCATTTTCCAAACTACAAAATTAGCATACATATATATCGGCTAGCAAATTATAAAAAGATTTTCCACTTTTTTATGCATACTTGCGATTTTCTTTCGAATCATTTATAGTCATTATTTAAGTCCGACGTTGGAAGGACTCATTTAATAATCTACTATTTGAATTCCAATATTTTTAAGTATTATAATTAAAATTATGATATGAGTTATACTAGTAATATTTTTATTTTGAGTTTCAACATTTTGGAGTGAAATCAAATAAAGATATTTACAAAGTCAATTTAATATTTAAGATATATGTATAGTGTCGGATAATATTTATCCAGTACATGTCATATTAAACCGACTCTAATAAAATTGAATTCTAGTCACTTTAAAGTCAACAGATTCGATATCAGCATTAACTACACAATTACTCCAGACTAGATCAGCTCGGACCAGACAAAATCGGTTCGATTGAGCAACAACAAACAACTGAACCAGCAAAAAGTGAACCCAGTTCGAAGAAACGTGCGTCATAGACATAAAAATAATTTTTTCATACCAGAGGCATGGTAAATTGATCAAACTTGGATTTTCCAGTTCTCTGTTATTTTCTTGTCTTGTCTTGTCTGCTCTGCATTCTTCTGGTTTAAAATAATAAATAACCATATCTTAACAATTGTACCCTCAGCTTTATCAGTGGTTATTAAAGGAATTGAAGAGATTTAGTTGGTTTTTATATGAAATTCTACGCAAATTCAAAAATTAAATATTATTTTTTATGCTGCAACTGCAGACATAAGATTAAGACACCTGTCTATAAAACTTTAAATTAGTTTTTCTTGAAAGGACCTTTTGTTGAAGTTTTCGAAAGAGAATTTCAAAAGTTTGCGGTCGTATTACCGAGAAGGTAATGTCAATCCTAAAACCCGAAACTAGTTTCAAGGTATAAATAATTGAAAGGCAGACTTATATCTTAATGAAAACTCAGAAAATTTGAATTAGCATCTATTAAGCCCTTATTCGATCAATATTTTTCGCTTCCTACTTCCTATTTCAAAACCATTCATTCAAGCAGCAATTTGCTTTAATTTCGAAATCAAACAAAGTACTCACCTTGATCGAATGTACTTGGGTTGATGTAACTTATTAAATCTTGATCCGACATAATCGTAATTTCCTGGGGAATAGCAGTCGTCGTTGGTTGCTGAGTGGCTTGATTTTGTTGATTTAGCGTCGCACCCTGAGGCATAGACATTTGCTCGACAGTCCCTCCAATCTTTTGCTTTTCTAAGTTATTACGGACCAATGCCACAGCTTGTAGTAGAGATTCTTGATTTTGTGTTGACCTATAAATAAAATAAGCGAAGCGTAGTTTAGAAATTGAGGTCTTAAGAAGATTACGGTTTACATTTTCGAAAAGATCGTTTTTTTTGTAGTTTAATAGCTGAATATGTAATTGCACTTTAATATCAAAACATATTATCAGTTTGAAATTAAATACACTAGAAGTTTAAAATTTCGCTTCTAGTATGTCGTTACTAATAGAACATGATTAATCAATGTTTTTATGTGTTAATTGTTTTAAGTTTAATTTTTGTGCATAATTGTTTAATTATGTTTGCAATTGTCATTTAAATGAATTGCGTTAAATAGGGTTTTGATATCTAAACCTTTACCTCATTTTAAACGGTTATTATGGATATACTTACGATATTTCTTTGTATTCTTTTAGTTAATTCTCACCGTTTAGTATCTACCGTTGCGGATAACTTTTTGTTACTTTATATGTTCATGAAAATTAGTAGTTAGGGGTTTCGAATATTAATGTAACTTCACTACAAAAATCGATTTTTTTAAAATAAAAATTATTCTAAAAACTTACGCAACATTAGGAGCCATCTGGTTCGCTTTTTGCAGGTTATGAAGATATTCCGATTGGGCTGTTCGAGAAACATCGTTGAGTAGAAGATTTCCTAATGGAACATTTGCCAAAGAATTCCTGTTTTCTTGGGGCATATCTCTCTGTTCCATCATCTGATTGGCTATCACGTTTGTTTCGTTAAAATGGCTCATATGCTGCGACATATTTTGCTGGGTATTGCAAATATCCATTCGCTGCTGGTCATTTTGAACGAGCACAGAGGAACTAGCCGAACCCTGTGAATTTGTTGGCATATTAAGAATTTGTGATACAGTCGATTGCTGCTGCTCAGTTAGAATAGTGTTCGCATTGAGTGACATTAAGGCATTTATAGTCGATTCAGTACTTATGTTTCTCTCCTGGTTTGTAATAAAATCAGCGGCAGCATTAAGAAGCATGTTATTAACACTCACTGGTGAGCTCTTGTTTGTGACATGCATTGGATCAGTCGGTGGGTTCATGATCATGTTGTTGATTATGAGGTTATTATCTTGAGTGGATTGTGTGCTCATATTTATATCATTTAGAATTGTATTCGCCATGGTTACTTGATTCACGATGAGATTATTTGGATCTGAACTGGGCGGGCACATCATACTAGGGGAAACGGTCGTGTTCAGAATTAATTCAGATGTAATGTGGTCCGCTGTAGAAGTTTCCGATGGTTGTGACATGATTTGCATGTTTGCCGAATTTATGGAAGCTGCTGGCTCTGAATTTAGAATGATATCTTGGGTAATCGGAGAATGAATCCCTGTCGATGAGGATGTCGACGATGGACTCCGAACGCATTTTGGAGACTCATTAGATGGCAAGTTTAACATTTGTGTTAAATTGGGTGTGTTGCTTGAATTGGGCATTAAATTTTGCGAAAACGACTGCTCCATGGCAGTCCCTTGGGGCGAATTTATAACATTCATTCCATTCATTTGCGACTGTGGAAAAATACTATTCGAGGTAGCATTGGAAGCATTAACAAATAAAGGATTTACCGATCCTGAATCAACCGAAGATTTTAAATCGTTCAGATTTGCGTCCAAATTTGGGAAAAATTTATTAACCGTTTGCTGATTTTGTGCAGTCATCATTTGATTTTGCATCTGATTTGCCATCTGTTCCTGCTTAACCGCCAAATCCACCACGGATAGGTGATTTTGTGTATCGTGATTCGGAAAATTTGGTAAACTGTTGCTGTCATTCAAAATTGGTATACCCCTCATGTCCATAATTTCAATACTTTGCTTTCTGATCCTCTGATACTGGAGCTCTTTCATAGTGCTTGCATCTACAGAGTTTTCATTAGCTCCCGGAAATTGATCTAATGTATCTGTTTGCATTGTTTCTGGGGTGGAACTTTGTGAATTCTCATCGATTATTTCTGTTTTAAGTCCTGCAATTTGGGACATTTGATCAGGGATCAATGTTCCAGAATTTGATGATCTTCTGACACCTAGTGGAATTGTTGTAGGTGGGGGCATCATGTCAGAGTCAATTTCATGCTTCGGTTCAATTACATTTGAGCCCCATAATAATACTGAAGGACAACTTTGCCCCGTTGAATTGTCCGAGAATCGTGTATCTACAAAATGGAAATCTGTTAATATCACGAAGTGGAATGAGGCAATTTTTTTTTATTACTAAGCTTAAAATCTTAAAAGCTAATTAAATTCCTAATTGCCTGGAATAAAAATATATTGAAATAAAACAGATCTCATCAGCCAAAGAAAATAAAATAAATTGAGGGAACGCTTGCACAGAAATAAATCATATCAAATTATTTTCAATCAATTTGGATGATGAGAGCGATCACTTTGAATCGTATTTTCACATTCGCACCATTCGCATTTACACGCACATACACATCAAAGGCAATCAGTAAAAACCATTCGTTTCTCTACCAAATTATCCAAATATCGATTTCAATATAAAAGCGTACCATGCTTTAAATTTAAACTACCCTAGCATATTGTTATCAACTTTAATTTGAGGAGCCCTATTATAATTTCATTGAATTGTTAATAAGATTCAAGGCTAAAATACCGAAAGACGGAATCCCGAAGAATAATATCCTAAAATGTCAGAATACCAAAATATCCCGAATCATAAATCTTAGCCATAAATGTGTTCTTATCTATGTATGTACATTTATAACACGCACACATTTGTGCTATTAATTCATTTTTCAGGAGATTTGTGTTTTGTCTTTTGGCATTTCAGTAAAATAGTTTCTGGGATATTGACCTGGATGGGTTAAAATACCTTCGCTTTTGGTGGTATAGAATTAGACAAATTCAGGCAGATTTTAAAAGAAATACTTTAACGCAGGAGACTATAGCTCCTGAAACTTATTCTAAGAATAAATATCATGTTGAGCATAGTTCCTCATTACAGTGACAACCAGTTGGCAAACTAGATTTTCTTTAACAAGTTGTTGAAAAGGAATCTCTTGGAAAATTTGTATCGAACCGTTCGACTAAATAGTCTCAAATTCAAAAATAAATAAAATAGGATATATACAAAAACATTACTTTTTGCAGAAAAAGTGGTGAACGGTGGATCGATTTATTTCTTTATTACAAAATTAAATCACTAACATTAATTTAAATGACTTTGTAGGGGCATTAAAAGAACAAAGTTTAATAAAAAGAGAAACCAAAACAACTTTTAGTTAGAGAAATACAAATTTGTAGAAAAAGTAAATTTTTATGGTATTATATCACTAAAATCAGATCACCACCAAAATCATTTACTCAATCGCAATTTTACAACAACTGACACACACGCACAACATTACGTATCCAAAGTGATCAGAAATAGTTAAATATTGTTAGCAATTTTGTAGATCGCGGCTTCCTTACTCTGAAAAATTAGAGAAATAGAATGAGCAACCAACGATGTCCGATGACCAGCCAGTTGACGCCACTAATTTGGGAAAGTAAAATTAAAAACAAAAAAAAAAGATTTGGTTAAATAACCGAAAAAGTATAAGACTACGATTTAAAAGTTAATCACTAAAAGTTATGTAAAAACTAAAAATTTTTTTAAGTGTTAATTTCTTTTAACTTTAATTTAAACGCAAAATTTGTTTTACTTTACGGTATATTTTAAAAGTGAAAATTTAAAAATGCAATAACATTGAAGTTTGAAAGCAAATTAATTATTGTTTTCAAATTTCTTGTTTTGCTTAAAAAATTCTATTATTTTTTATTTCCTTTTAAACTCAAATGTATTTTTTTTTTAACTGACTGGCAAAATGTTTTTAACTGAATCAATTTACTAATGTTGAATTTGTGGCATTTAGTAATACCATGATGAGCAGAAGATCCAGAAGAATCCGCAATGTGGAGAACTCCGTTTATCACCATATAGAGATGATTCGAGATAGCTGGATATCGGAAACGCACCAGACGGTGGTACGTTCTTCCTATTGTGATGCTTATATTACTAACCTAAATGCTATGAGGAGATAAATGAAAAACAACATTTTGTGATTAGTGTCTCTTTCAAGGTTGTAGTTTTTATTCAATTAGTCATGAAATTTTGGTAGATGCTAATTTCTTTTGTTGTGTGATCTCTAATTCTTGACTGTGGTTAAACGATAATTTAGCAATGCTTTCAATGGCCTACATCAAAAATGGTACCTAAACTTAAGAGGAATGTAAATTCAATTCAATAAAAGTTTCTGTTGAAATTGTCTCAATTATTCTTCCATAGAATTTCCTAGCATGGAGAGCTACTGAGAAGCGTGTCCCTAATCACAAAATATGTCTTGTTATTGAAAGTAAGCTGCGTTGAAAAGAAGATTTAACGGTTGTCATCTACTCGTAAATGTTGCAAGATAAATGTTCCTTCAAGTTTATTTTAAATCATTTTTTTTTTTTTTCAAATTTTATGTCGCTCGGTGTAAAGCCAAAATGTGATAAAAAAAATCCTGCACCCACATCATACACAGATTCATTCATCATTCACCCAACCTGATGTACAACCCTCAAATGACGATAATGGAGAAATAATGTGGCAAAATTTCCTTGCGAGTGTTAATACACATCATCGCAGTTAATTAGAAAAATAAAATAAAAAAGCGAATCTTTCCCCAGAGATAACAAGCATTCCACAGAGTTTGTTTGATCAGTTTTGGCTTTACAGCATTTTTGCAATATTGCGAATAATGCGATTTATTGGTAATACAACTGTATCCCGTACTTTAATATTTTTATGTAAATTTCCGACTTTCTATGGAAACTCAAAGTAAATAAAATCTACCGGTCACTTTTATTTTTATCTTATCAGAGAAAATAAATCTCAACAAATAGATACCTTGTGGCCGGGGTAACGTACTGTGTAGAGTACTTAGCGTTGTTGATGCTGAAAGGATGCTGTGCGAGCCCTTCGGATGGTACACAAAACTGTGACTCTCGCTCTTTTTCCCACTAGACATAACAAAAAGTTGAATTGTGACAGGTTCGACAATATTTTGATGGATGAATGGAGGAACTGTACATACTAAATGTGTCTGAAAATATAAAAAATAACATTCGTTTTAGAACTTTAAAGAAGTTAAACTTTTTTTAAATAAAATGTTAGTACAATATCTTAAGAATATTATACAAAAATTTTAAATTTATATTCGAAGTTCTTCTCGTATTATACATAGTCTGAGTTTTTCATCACAGCCTGGCTGATTTCTCACACTTGCATTTTTTAAATCGCCGAACGCTATAATTAAAAAACCATTGGTTCGATTTCATTGAAATTTGACATATGTGTCTAAAACAATAGCAGTAACCGATGAAGCCAAAATCGAAAATAGTTGTCGTACAAAAAAAAAAAAAAAAAAAAAGTTGTTCCTATAGATATTATAAGTGACTAAATACAACTATTTCAAAGACATTTTCTCTATCCTGAGTACAATTTGAAAAAAAATCGGACCTATTGATTGCGAACAATCGGATAAGTAGAATTCAAGAGGTGGACTGTTTTCATAAAAATAAGTACAAGAGGTTTTGGGATACTCTAATTTAAACTATGTGTTTATATCACCAAAAGAAAATGAAACCTTCAGTATTTTATAAACTCGAGATAATTTTATATGTTGTGATATTAATATGGGTACTGTTTGTTACAAAATACAAAGGATTACTTAGCCACATTTCTTTTGAAAATATCGCATATCAACTTTTCCGAGAAACGGAGTGTGAAGGAAAACAAAATGAATGAAATATGCGTGTGTACGTTTAAGTAATCATAAAAATTTTGGCGTGTAAATACGAAGACAGAAAACGAGTAAATAGTTACATAACATACAATTGTAATGCGAAGATCTTCTTTCTGAATTGAAGCAAAAAGATAACATTAAAGAAGAATTCGCTAATGAAACGATTATAAAAATTTTCACATGTAATTTGTTTATATTTTTCACGCCGAAGGCAATGCATGGAGCTCGATTTATAGGCTATTCGCATGAAACATTAAAAAAATATCAAAACACCTGTAGGAATCAAGTGCTGCGCAGTTGATTTTTCGTTCATACCATCACAATAAAGGTGCCAAAGAATTTATAAAGAAGTGTGAAAATTGTATTAGAGAAACGTGTCGCTTCCAGATGGAACTGGTAAACAATATTATTGAATGAAACAATTTGGTTTATCTCGTGCAGACAGCAAGTAACAAATGATCGTGATATATTCATAAAATAAATTTTACCAAAATATTTATAAATTATCCCTACCGAAGCAAAGTACAATATTTTGTTTTCTTTAAGAAAGAGAACCAGCAACTTATTTTTCGGTTACATTAGCAAGGATCGCAGTTGAGTGTATAATTATAATTTTTAGATAGCAAAGTTGTTGATTCAAAACATTGTAGAAAAATAGCAAATTTATTTAAAAATATTGCAAAAATGATAAAGGGGTTAATGACTTACTTGCTGCAAATATTCCTTATCGGGTAAAACAGTCTCTTCCCAAACATTCGCGATCTGGTTCATATCGCTTTGGTTGTGTGACCCTTCGACGGAATCTCGAAAGACCACAAAAGTATCTTTTAAGAAATTTTTCCCGATTATAAACAGTTCAAGACCACCTTCTACGGGGCAAGAAGTAAGGGATTTTTTACATATTTCAGGTACTCCTGGTGGTTGAGCTAAGGAAGAAAATTTATTTAAATAAAATTTCTGAGAAAGAAAAATATTATCAATATACTTACTGCATATTATTGGATACGAACAGACTTGGAGTGTTTCAATTGATCCATCATCGTGTGTCAGCTGTGTTCGAAACACCATCCGACATCTCGTCGACTTCTTTTTGCTTCGCTGTCCAGAGTGCTCTGGAAATCGATGTTCAACATCAACGTTGCGTTCCTATAATCATATATATTTAAAATTTGAAGTAACTTATTAATTAAACTGCTTCTATCTTTCATACCTTTAAGATCCCCACGCAATCGCAAGTGATGGTCATTTCTTTATCTGGTTTGAATTCAATTTCAATTATCATTGTTCCATCAACTTTTCTCTCATTACATGGCGTAGAGTTTTTCCCAGCAACTTTACATGCCTGATAAAACATGTGTGGCGCAACTCGCCCTATATCAGTACCAATGAATACTTGTAGCAGAGCTGGCTTATTGTAGCCAGTTAATTTTACAATTGGGAATCCGTTGCCGCTGCGATCTTTAACAGCACCTCGGCTGCCTTCAGTCTGATATCTGAGAATGAACATTGAAAATATTTGACTTTAAAATAAGACAAAAATGGTATCATACTAGTAAATTATTAAAAAATAAATAATTTTTTACTTATTCCAATATAACCGTACACTTATATACTATATCCAACATATGTACAATAGAAGTCGTCTAATGATATTATTTTTATTAAAAGTTCCATAATTCTCTAATACATCAAAATTATATTAGACATATGTTCCTTGTGTAAGTAAAAAATTAATACATCATTTGGAAAAACAGCCACATATTGTATAAGACTGGTCCCGAAACTGAACCTTCGGGAACTCCTGCAGTAATACGAAGATCAGTGGAAGAAAATTCATATAAAAAGTACTCAGTACCTACACACCAAATTTTCATTAAGAAAAGTTATCTTAGAGACCTTTTGTTCAATCTAGAACTTATAGCCAAGATTCTTGTTTTTCCATACTTCTCTATCATAGTACAAATTAAAGTAAATAAATAATTTACTTTTGAAACTATACTTTATAAGTTTTCGTTTTATACCCAATATGATCATTTCGAAATAAAATAAATAAAAAGAAACGAAAAAGCATTTATGTTGGTTCATTATTTTACGAACTGGAAATCTGGCCGGATACTATTTTATTTTTTCTTAATGTTTACTTTTTATATTTATAAATGCATTGTCCATAATCATACTGAACATTTCCTAAATTAAAATTTTTTTTCTACATACATACAAAAAATGTCAAGACATCTTTTATTCTAGCTTCTCGTAATCTAACCTTAAGAAGATAAAAATTAAAAATTCCAAATATCTATTTACCTCGCTCTGTGTTGTTGCTCAGGCTGTGACAATATTTCTAATTGTACGCTGCCATCTTTGGATGATGTTGATATATTACTTTGCACAGCGATTGTGGGTCGTTTCGAAGCTGCCCGAACATTTCTATTAGCTGTTGAAAGATATCTGGAAAAATGGATAAAATGGATTTTAATAAAAACGAGTGAAATAGATGAATTGAATCTAATAAAAAACTATAGTAATTATTGTTTTAGTGTTAGGAGCAAGATGCACATATGCGACTTAGTCCAAAACCACAGAATTATAATTTAGTTCGTCTTTTTAACTCATAAAACTATAATTCTGCAACTTATCGAGCGCAAAATTGGCTGGGTGTGTGTTGTTAAATAAACAAAACACATTAAGTACTGAGAAAAAATAAATAAAAATAATAATTAAAATGCAAACGTGATGCATGAAGTGATGTGACAAATGAAAAAGGATATCCTTACTTTGTTTGAGTACACGGTACGCTGCCACCTGCTGCCGTTGTTGCGATTTTTTGGACAAATGCATCATTACTGCAGGCGTCATCCGTATCTATTTGAATACTTTCAATTTTTCTACGTTTCGTACTTAAATTAGATTTGTTATCATTGTCATCGCTTTCACCTTCGCTGAATTCATCTACCGGCTGTGATCTAATGAAAAATTAATCTGTCTTTAGACTGTGTTATGTACTTAAATGATTTTGTTAATGGGCCAAGTGAGGATTAATATTATTATAAGATTGACAATATTTTCTACAGTAAAGCAGCTATGTACTAACGAAAAAATAAATGATAAAGATAATATAGAAGGAAGAAATATGTTAATTAAATGAGATGGTTCATAACATCTTAGTTATCCAAAGTAATTTCTTATAGTTAATTAGTTTTAGATACACATAGAAGCCTTCAAGGGTAATACAAAAATAGAGTTTATACCTACAAACCGTACTATCAAAAATTCAACAATTAGTATAATATCTCCCCGTCGAAATTCGGAAGATAATTTCTATAAGTATTAAAATATTAAAAATTCTAAACTCACAAAAATGCGGTTTCAAAACAAGGACCCAAGGAGGAGAAAGAAACATCCAAATTTCTAAGGTTAATATCTTAATGCGTTAATTTAAAGCAAAAATGCGTGCTTGTCTACGTGAAAATTAATTAAGGAGCATATGTTAAAGCTTTAATAATATTTGAATAAGCGTCGTTAATATATAAGCGTTTATATAAAGTTAATATTTTAATTCACAGTAGTTGTGAAATTAAAAATGGAAATTAATTTGTTAGTAATAATAGTGATACATTGAAGCAGAAGAAAAGTTGTTCTAAAAAAAACTAATATGAAAACTTGTAAATAAGATAAGCTCAATCTACTTATTATTATAGAAAAATTTCTTAATGGTATAAAAAAATTTGTACGCACACTTAATTATTAATCACTAAGTTTCCACTATTAAAAAATTTTAAGGATTATACAAATATTACAACTAAATATCATCATGCAGGGTAAAAGTATTATCAGACGTTAATATGTTTTATTCATGATTTTATTAAAGTTATAAAAATATGCTTTGCTCCCATTTCGCGACGGTATGCTCAATCAAATAGACTGAAGGGCCTGACTCTTAAATAATCTTAATTTCTCTGTAATAATTTTAAAGCACTACTGCATTTTATTGCCTGTAATTAATTATGATATTTCCTTTGAAAACATATTTATATACATATGTATAAATAGGATAATTGTAGCCGAATTTGACAAAGTTTACAATAATTGTTAACATAAATTTAGCAATGTTCACAAAGGAATTCCCAGGATTTCCGCGTCCACAAAAAATAGCCGTTTGAAACAAAAACTAAAACAAAATTAGTGTAGATTATGCGAATAATAAAATAGTATCATCGCCTATCTTTGATTCACTCATAAAAATGTGACGACTTAAACCTAAAAGCATCTAAAGAATCTACTGTAAATAAAGGCTTATTTCAAGATTGTTTAAAATTGCATCAGCTTTTTGAAAAGGATTTTGTCTTAAAGCTAAAGAATTTATAATCAAAAAATGGTTATGTTGATAATTAGATAGCAATATGGATTTAAACTTTTAGTGATTTCTATGTAGATTAGAAGACAAACGTAAACACAAATGAAAAGGAAAGTCAGATAATCTGGATTAAATGATTACTGCAATAAAGCTTGGGTTATATTATCAATTTTCACGTTTACTTAATTACCTAATAGCTCACTTGTGTTGGTTAGTTGCAAGAAACTTCCGTCTTAAAGGAATCGATAACGCAAACATTTTATGAATATCATATTTAAAATTTAAATATTGTACTTTTTTAATTTAATTATAAATCTAAATCTTATGGCAAATGCAAAAAAAAAATTGTCTTCAAATTTCATTGTTTATATTTTATAGATATGAAAGCGATAAACCAAATGACTTTCTGAAAAATGTAATTCAAGTAAACAAAAACTCAGGATGACAAGACCACGCTCAACTTAAATACGCGTCGCGTTTCAAAATATTTCATTCTAAAAATGACATTGCAAAGAAGGTGTATTCACTTGTAAACCTAACACCGACCTTACAGATAAACTCCCCGCGAAAAAAGAACAAAGAAATTTTTATTAAACAGCGCTTTATCTTTACACATCCACTAGTGAACTCGTTTCTGTTTTTAATACGCAACAGTACCTAATCATAAATGGTTAATGAATGATTGTATGAATGAGTATAAATGGGATAAAGCAAAAACAAAAATCCATCTTTATGGTGGAGCAGATTAATCGAATAGGGAAACTTCGCAAATATTCACCTTGAAGATGAAATCGTTCGCAAAAGCTGCTGGTTATTTTGCACTTCAACATGTTGATCAAACCCGAATCCGCTGTCGTTTGAATTATCACAAGGTGGTGGATGAGGTCGGGGAATTATTTTTTTTCCTGGAGCTATTTTCCCAGGACCAACCTGTTAAAGTAGAAAACACATATTTTTCTTAACTCTTAAAGATGAAACTACTGCTAAACTTACCCTTGAAACCGAATGTAGTTTGCCCGGTAGAACTTTGCCCGGATGCCTTTTTGAAGGAGTTCGAAAACCCTTTCTGTGTATTCTTGGCGTCATTGTAGATGCTGTGGCCATCGTCATTCGCATTCCTGAAAAAATAAAAGTTCAAAATATTATTATAATAAATAAAATGTTTTTCTTTAATAAATGTTATAAATAAGTGACTAAATCGAGTCCCAACCGAGTAAGGTATATTAACTATTAAAATGTTTTTAATTGCTTCATTACATTATTTAATCATTAATTAACAACGCTGCAGAACTGCTTTTGTAAGCAAACGACTTTAACAACGAAAAACGATGGATCTTTTGAAAGTTATTTATTTATTTCTCAAAAAACATGTTGCTAAACAGAAGGCGAAAATGTGGTATTTAAAAAAAAATTTAATTCGTCGGATTAGCAATACCGCACAATCGATATAAGCTGCTCAATTCGACTTAATATGTTTTTTTTCATTATGCTTTCGCACTTTTTTTATCGTATCAAGTTGCAGATAATTTTTCTAATCAACTGCCGTAGATTATTTTGATTAATCTGTCTAGCCAACATGTGGATCGTTGTATTTTATGTGGGTCATAAGCAATATTAATTTATCTTCTGTACAGAAGAATCATATTTATACTTTAAAATTAAAAACTGTGTAATAATTATTTTCATCTATTTATTTCCTTTTTTTCTATAATACTATTTATATAATAATACCCCAAATTTTTTCATACGATTGATTTTTCTTCAAATTAAGGTTATTCTTATTATAATATGATACAAACAAAAATATCATGATTTGCGTCATATTTTTAAATTTTTGGTATCTTTTAAAAGAATGGAACAATACAAGACTAAAGACAAAACAGTTCACATCTTTTTCGATAGTATTTTTTTAGACCAACATACAAAATTTGTCCTAAAATGCAACGTCCAAACGAAAGCGGATGACGGGCCAACTCATGACTTTTCCAATAAGCCAAATTTAAGTAAAAATCTTCTAGTTTTCGAGATAACGGCACTTCTTTGAAATTTAGCAAAGTTGTTAACTTCGAGCAATGTTTTCGGTGTGATGGCTATAAAATTTAATATTTTTTAAATGTTTTTATTTTGCAAACAATTCGCACCCATTTTCAAATTAATCGGAATCGACCGGTGCCATCTGCCTGTGCGTTTAAAAAGTAGGTTAAGAACTTTGAAGAGACTTCGTCAACGACGATAAAGAAGCCTGGAAATCCAAATCCAGTGCGTACTCCTGAAAGCAGGAGTTGCAATCGAAAGAAGCTCGCCTCACTTAAAAATCCCACTGGCAATGCTGCAGAATTTGATGAATAACTTCAAGGCTCGCCTAGAAGAATGTCTAGAATGCCTGAACGGACGTCAACTTACTGGAGTTACTTTTAAAACTTAGTTACTTTTACTAAATTTTCTTGAATGCTTTTTTATGTCACCTTGTATTCTGGTGATAAGAATACAATTTGGTACTTGAATTGGCTTGTGCTTGTTTTTAATAATTTTAGCAACATTCCAGAAGGACTTAGAACCCTACATATGTATATACATACATAGTATTGGTCTAAAAAAATATACCGGTTGAACTTGACTTTTTATTTAAGTTTTGATATGTAGGTACTAGAATTTTCGTGCAAATCACGTCAGTTCTAATCTCTTAAATAAAACATTTTAAAGTTGAACCCGTCAGAGGATGAAAAATCTTTCAAGAACTTAGCAAAATGCTTGTGCTGAAAAATTCCTTTAGCAAAATTGAACTTTGGATGGATTCGATGCCTCAATCACGATTCAATCGAATGTCTGCAGAGAAATGCAATTCAGCCTTTCTGTCGCAGAATGGAGTAAATCATATAATCACAAATTATTTGCCATTTAAATAAGAATGAATAATGAACTCGAACCGAAACAATCTGGAATAGTTTGTTTGCTAACTTCTCGACTATCTTTTGCAGTAACGAACGTTTCCAGTTGGGTGTACTTAGCCAGTGATAATGAAGCTGCCGTTTCGCTTCATTTATTTTAGGATCTTTTCAAGTAAGGAACTGAGCCGGGGGTAATTAAAATCGTTAATTAGCACTAAAAATCGGGCGACGATTTATCAGCGTAACGCACTCTTCTGCAGACATCTTAATCTTCTGCTGTTATTGTTATAGTCAACCTCGTGCTACTTTATCACGGCTCTTGCTGCAAACATGAGATAGCCGGGCTTGGTTCTTTGGTGCCATTTTCGTTTTTAATGCTTAATCGAAACTGGCCTTATTTTCGAAAGAACTTTTTGCGCCCGCATAACGCGAAATGTATTCTCTGAGAAATTGACCCCGTTTAAGAAATTTTCTTATGCTACATACATCTTCGATCGGAGTTCTACAAACGCAGGCGATATCTTAGCCTTAATTAAAATATATAAGCCATTTCAAAAAGGGGTGGATGTAATTATCGAAGTTTATTTAGCGACGCATAGCGCTCAATTCGACCGAACAACAAACAAATTCATAGGTTTACTCGACTGTGTATACAAATCGGAATCTGCAACTTTCTAAATTATTGACGTCAGATATAAAATGAAAACCAAGTCTTCGATGAACGCAGCTTTATTGTAAAAAAAGAACGAAGCACACATTTAGGGCATCAAAGTGTTTAAGTTACATATATTCGGTATATGCTAACTTTTACGTCCAAGGAAGACTTCTAAATTGGTATATTTAAAATATCTTTTTCTACACACAATTTTGGCAACGAATCTAAACACCAGAAATTTTTCACCTGCATCGCTAAAGATCTGAGAAAGCGTCTATTTACCTTGGCGCTAGTTCAAAAATACGACAAACAATGGCACCTCACCTAGAAAACTGGACTTTTTAACAATATTTTTATTAAAATTTTTATTTTAGAGAAAGAAAAAAATAAGAATACAATCTCAAAAACCTAGGTAAAACGAACATTGACTTTCAAATTATATTTAATATGCTATGAATTAATTTTGTCTGTCTGTGTTTGTCCGTAATAATCTTAGGAACGACTCAAACGATTTTTATGGGACTTTCACTAGAAGTTAGAAGATTTTGTCATGCATGATTTTGTTTATTTTATAAGAATGTTGTCTATCTATTTCTAACTAACGCCTATTGTATTTTACTAAAACGATAAGACGAAATAATTTCAATACATGCAATATATAATGAATTATGTAATTATAATACAAAACTTAAACTCAAAGTCTTCTCATTATTTTAAAAATGAACTGTAATTTCTACGTAAACTACCTGTAGATTGTAATTATTATTAACCTAATTAACATATGCTAGTCACTTCTCAATTCAGTAGAGAAGAGACTGCTGTATCAAAGATAGAAGCAATAGATTAATTATGAATTCGCGCATCATTCATGTTAGACACGGATGCGATTATTCCATTTCTTGGTATAAACATCTTTCAGGGACTTTCAAGTTATGAATGACTCAAGCTTTTTTTTCAGATTACAGATAAGACGTTAATGATGTGTTTGATGTATTAAAAAAAAATAAAATAACTCGGAAATGAATTTAATTGTCCTATCCTTAAGATTAATAATATCAAATTTAATAGAATTTCCGGATAATAAAGTAATCGCAACTAACTAGCTATCTTATCATGTCCGAGATTATTTTTTTGTTTTTACAAAATGCATTCGGCCTATGTTATTGTATTATATTTTATTTTTTAAACGAGTTCATTATCTACGATGTTGGGTAGAAGTAGAATTTATAACTTGACTTCACGTTACAGAACCAACAGGTTATTATATGTACCTTCAGTAATTAATGATAAATTTATGTTGCTCGCGGCCTACTTTTGCACTTTTAATTGAGAGTGAAGTGAAAGAAAGTAAACTCTTTTAACTAATTCATTTAGGTGAAAGTAGGGGAAATTAATGTGTTCAGCCGTTTCTAGTTACTTAAAAAAAAAAATGCTTCTTGTGTCTGAGATGTTTCTCAATAAAATTATAAATTGCAAAACAATAATTGGTTCAAAATGTCATTAATTATGTTTCTAATTCTTCTAATGTAATATCACACATTTTCTGACCTATAAATGATCATATTTCTAGAATAGACGTGCCGTGCCTATTTCTTAGCTACATATATTTCAAAGTCACATTTTATTGATAATTATAATTGTAGATAAAATATCGAAAAGCTAACATAGTGAATTAAAGAAAGATTCCTGAATTTTGGCGCAAAGTTTATTGAGTCGACTATATTTTAACTACATGTTCATGTACATCGCAATTGAAAATTTGGAGGAGGTAAACCCAGAAAATGCTTTATAAATTCTTTCAGAAACATCGTAAGATATTGGTTAATAGTGTGTTAGGAAGTTGAACCTTCAAGGTTTCTAAGGATACCTTTCACGACCTAATTTGACAACAAACAAGAAAGAGCAAGTGAGGTCGCGTCAAACTTCAAATATGGATATGGCAATTCCAATGCCCAAAATTTGACTTCGGCCTTTCGTTTTGCGATTTCGTTTTTTGTACGAGAAGATCGAAATTTTGTCTATCTTGTGGCCTTTCTCAGAAAAAAAAACACGTTTCGTTCTGAAGTTATTCGTTTTAGACTGGTTCAACACCATATATCAAGTGTTTCAAAATATCACCAATTCACACAAAATCTCCTAACAACTTCGCGCATCGAATTTTACAATAAAAATGAGAAATTCGTGTCAATTATGTGCCTAGTCAATCCAACACAGCTAGGTCGAGGTTCCGAACAAACGTTGATCAGGAGACCATGTAGAATCGATTGGCATACCCCTGTTCGACCTTAACGAAACACTCTGTATGATGATACTTTGGAATGCTAAGTATTATAGCTTTTTAAACTAAATTTTAATCAATTTCGCAAGTATTTACTACCTCCAATAAAAATGTTTAAGTCGCAAAGAATTCTGTTGTTTACGTTTGTATTAGCTTTAATATCTGAGTTTCTTTGTGTTAAACGTTGTTTACTTTCAAAACGGATAAACAAAATTATTCTGATCAAAACAGTTACTCATATCTAAGCGGTTTGCACAGGATGCACGTGTAGAATGGTATCTTAAAATTCGCATCTCTTTAGACAGACATCTTTCACAAATATCAAGTCTGCGGCGACAAATTTGATGGAAATATATTCACTATTCCTGCGATAGATAAAGTTCCTGCGATCCAAACAAATTTTCCGGAGTCGAATAAAATATTCGAACGTAATAAATTTGTTTCTAGAGTAACGTCATATATAATTTTGAGAATTTCTATAACTTTTGTCTTATAATATTTTACATAGAGTAAAATTATGATGTACCCTTATTGGGTTCAAAGAATCTATTTTTGCATTTATAAAATTTTGTTTCTATCTACTTCAGTTCTTAAACTGATGTACGTCATGGACAGCCTTTTTTCTATAAGTTGTTTCAAATTCGTCTTTACGTAAATCTCGTCCATCAACTAATAAACATCACAGTCATACTTTTAGATATAATTTTCTAGTTCGGGTTTTTCCAACTACTCAATTCATGTCCGTCGTCTTTGTTAAGAGTAATTAGAATTTTATTTTATATAATTTTTTAACAGCATCTCTAATGGATAGATTAAGGATTTCTTCTTTCGTTCTACAAGTTTTTTCATTTCCTCCCCAACCATTTATAACGTTTTCTAAAATTTTCCTTAAATTAAAAATTATTGTATAAGACATATTTTTTTGTACATACACAGATTTTAGAATTTTTGATACTTTAGTTCATATGCGAGAACATATTTTTTTTTATATATGGTTACAATTTTAATAGTGTACTATTAATAACTGAATTATTTTCTGAATATTTTTAACTCTTCTAGCTAAATTTTTCAACGATAATTACTTAAAAACGCGACTTTCGTAAACAATTATGTATTTTGGATTGCAAAAAAAAAAAAAATATTATAATAATTATTTTATCAATCCTTAAAATTAGTTTTAATTGAAAAATAAAGTAAAATGATTTTATAAACTTTTCAGATCAAAATACCCTCTTATACTGTGTAATAAACTTTAATTAAAAACCTTCCTATACGTAATAAGATATCGTACAGAAAGAAAATTACATGAATTCACTTGATTGATTATAAATTTCAGTTAAAAGAAAACTATCATTATTCATTATTGCAACACACTATCAACTATAATTTAAGTACTAATTCTTATATAAAATTTGAAACCAGAAAATCCTAGCTTCAAAAACAAGAAAAAATATTGTACATGTTTCACGAAGGTTATCAAATTATTGCCCTTGCGGACTAAATTTCAGTTTCAACCTAGAAAATAAATGCCAAACATCAAAAGATGCTCTCGAAGATCGCTCCCCATGTAAAACCTTTTTAAATAAAACTCTTAAAAAGCTCGTTTGGTTTTGTGAATCTTACCATAATTTTTATGTTGATAATTGGAAGAATGCTTCCCGCCAATCCGGTACACAGATTCATAGTGGTTGTTATACTGGGGATAAGTAAACCGCATGTCGTCCACTACTTTATACAAAAAAATGTTTTAATTGAAACTAAATGATGAATAAGAGCAATTGATTCGAGTTCAATTCGATTTCTTGTAATTCATATTATCACAACACTGTTCAAAGTCTATTGAATCGGATCATTGCACTGGCTGTCGCCTTTATAAAGTGAATTTCGCTTGCCCCAAGCGCTCTCTGGGAAAATCGCGAATAAATGGAATTCGATTTAAAAAAAATCACACAAAGATTTTCAATATTAAAAAGCAACTTCACTATTATATTATTAGTTTAGATTGTAACATATCTTTAAAACTCGCGCATTTTCGCGCGCACTTTTCGGTAAATGTTTAATAACTGCCAAATTTTTCACATTTCTTTTTGGCGCCACAATTTTTCATGAAAGCGAACTTATAGGACGTTAAAGAAGCAAAAATTCGACGTCTTTATAGTTTCACTTAAGATTCAATTATAACTCTTGTTAGACACTCTTCGTGTACTTCAATTCATAACCGCGACGACGACGAAGACGCTGCGGCCGTACTGTGAGACCTGCAAGAAGCAATTAACTCGCTCACAGAAGACCGGCATTTCTGTGTCACCGATCTTGTTTAGGCCAATCAAAACAGATTTCTTGGCTAAATTATATAATAGAGGATCGCAACAAAACCGTCGTCACTCATCTGCGTGGAAATTTGCCCGCGCAACGATTACCAACTAGACAGAACAAGAATTCTAGCAAGTCTTCGAGTAAAATAAGATGGTGCAATATGCGATATTTTAGACAAATTTTATAATAGTATATTTATTTTATTTTTTATTTTTTCTCGCGATCTCTGATCCTCCGTTCCGCGGTGTGCAATGAAGGCGCACCGAATGCGATCAAGTTGAAAGCGCACGCGCACTTGTCCTCTAAAGTCGTTGGAGAGCTTGAGATCGATGAACTGAACTGACTTAACTTAAGTCTCAAATCGCTTTGTGAATCGCAGAGGGCGTGTGATAATTTTAAAGACAAGATTCAAGAAAGCGCGAATGTGAGCGCTCACCACTCACCGAGAAATATTTGCCATGCGTCACTCCGGTAATCTGCTCCGTTCCCGTGCATCGACGCAGTGAAGATCGAAGAAAAAGATCAGTACCAACAAGCTCAATTTTTTTTCTCTTCTAGTGACGCACACATTTTCAACATAAGACGCTGTACATGTGATTAAATAACCCACACACATACAAAATTTGAGCGAACCTAAGAGGCAAGATTTCGAGCAATGTCTTGATGAAAAAATTTATCTCAGCGAGGACAGCGCCACACGACACGGGGCTTATCTATCAGATTAAGTTTAAAATTATGCGTAGCGATGCGTTATAAAGCGGTCACATTTCCTACAGTACGAATCCACTTATTGAAAACGGCCGGGCGAATTGTTGAGATTCAAATGGCACACAACCACCACAATAGCCCTATTATTTAGATAACTTTTTTACACTGCGTAGGATTGCCGAAGTAAATTAAAATAAAGTTTCTTGTGAATTTAGGCTGGATCTTGTATGCGTATTTATTATTTTCTTCACTTAAAGACGCACACTCACCTCTCTCAGATGACTGCAGCAGGGCTGATAATATTGTTATCACGGAAGATAGTCCGTCCAGTATAGATATAATTGTTCAGATTTTTGCAGAAACCTTAGGTTTGTTTTTCTGCCTTTTTTCTTGTAACTGGGTCATACATGAAAATATTTTTAAGATAATTCTTAAAAACTATTTTCGTCTGTGTTGAAAATTATCAAAGATTTTTGCTTACGCATTTTGGCATTAAAAATTTGGGTTGATGTAATGACTCATTTAGCATTTTCTATTTTTTACACATTTGCGAAAATTACTTATCAGGGTGTATTTTGTTTACTATAATACTTTTATTTTATGGACATACATATAAAAATTTCTTTATTCTAACTTTTTAAATGATAATCGAACGCTATTAAGGCCGTTTTCGAATTCGCATGTAATTGCACTTTTCGCTAACTCTTCGAAACGCACTTGCTGTTAAAATTTTTTTTCCGCGCTTATAGGCTATTCGAATTGAACTGCTCTACATTTTTTTCGATCACAATATTTACGAATTGTTTAGTGTACTTAGAGAACACTTCAAGTTTGATAATTAATTAATTTTTTTTAAGCGTCTATTAAAAATTATTAATAAGTACATACTGACAACAAAATGTTGTTTTAAGAAAATGTAGCTTAAAAATAAAATTTACTTTAAACTATTTGCATGTTAATTTTGCTATATGTAATTGCCATTTTAAAAAAAAAAAAACTATGTACTTCATAATTTTGTAAACAAAATTTCATTAAAATCGTTTACTGAATTTAGAAGTTGTAGCCGAAACTTGACTTAAGTCGCTCTCAAGCAAGACTAAGTTTGGCTCCAGCTGGACTACATATTAAACTTAAGTCCAACGAAGCTTAGTACAATCTGACTTAAGACCGGTTTAACATTGGCTTAAGCTGGATAATGTGTGACTTAATCTTAGCGGATTAATATGCAAGTGTACAAAATGTTATTGAAATGAATTGAAGAGGTACAAAGTTCATGAAGGACTCATATGCAAATCAGTGGGCTGAGAAAATTAGCTTTTAAAACTTTATCGTAAGCAAACTTTAGAAAAATTGGATAAACTTACAGTGGTCCCTTACTGTTTGTGCAGGTATTTGTTTTTTTTTCAATAAGATATTCTTGTTTGCAAATGAAGTAAAAATAATCGCTTTTAATCAATATTTACCAATTACGATTTAGGTAAATAAAAGATAAATAAATAAATAAATATATACATAAATAAATAAAACAAACGTAGGAAGGAGCTCTCTTCGAACAAAAATTTGCTGACTACGTGTTATTCTGAATTTTTGTTCTAAAGCACAAAACCTTAATTTAGAAGGATAGTTTGAAACATGACGGATCAAAATCTGTATTCTTCTCAAGAAGGACTCATGGGTTTAAACTTAAAGTTCAATTATTCTATACCTTTTCTCAATGAGGAATAAAAGGCCTTCAAATCTGCAAATTTTAACTAATCTGTCTAATCCAGTTTTCAGACGTGAAGGCCATGAATTCTAAAATCAAAGAGGGGAAAGAAACGTTCGTTCTGTAAAATCGAAGGCACCGATCTTGAAAGGAAATTAACATCACTATTGAGAAATGCCAACAAGAAGAGGTGAAATATATTGAAGGAGGAAAGTTCTTTATATAGTAGTTAGTATGATTTTAGAAATAATGATATAAAAATAAACGGATGAACAATTCATATCTACCGAGTTATTACTTGCCACACCCACTTATTAACTAGAGGAAGCAATTTTTAAAATATTAAATTTCTTTCTTAACATATGATTTTAATTCGAGATTCATATTCTGCAGAGATTACGTTTTAAAATATATATTTATACATTCGAATAAAAAAAAAATATAATGAAGAAGGTAGGTCTAATAAATATAGGTTTAACAACAAAATAAGAAATAATTCCTACAATAATTTCATTTTTAATATTGTAGTTTCCTTTAAATTCAGGTATATTAATTTATTCTCGACGAATTTTTCAAAAGTCCATCAAAATATTCATGAAAATTATAATTATCTTATCGTTTCACCTCCGGGTGTAGACAACAATAAAATTTTAAGATGATCTAGACTAAGATAAACCATTCAACGTAAAGCAAAAAATTTGAGTACACTTAAAGATAAAAATATCTATTTTTTACTTACTTCTATAAAAAGATGGTGTTATTGTTGATTGCCCTTAAATAAAATAACAAATTGAGAGACGACTTTTTACGTTATTTAAACATAGTTTAATTAAAACTGGATTAGAGAACTCACTGGAAACCTAAAGCTAATCGCACAGCGAATTTCGCGCAAGGCTACACTATTTGAACGCTATCGCATAAATAATGTTGGCGGTATGCGACGCCTTATCAAAGATACTCACAAAGAAATGTGTAAAAGTGTATCGCACGCTTCAAGTTGTTTTAATTGCCGAATAATGAGTTCGCGAAATACTAAAACGTTTTTAAGTCCCATATAAAAGCTACAATTAATGATATTTATTTAGATGATTAACAATGAAAAGGAAGAATTTCGGTTTTTCAAGGAAGCATTTTCTGGTCAGTTTAAGTTTAATTAAGATTATGATGATTCTCATTCCCAAATTAAAATTGTATTTCTGCGTATAATTAAACAGAGAATTATTTTCTAAAAAATTGTTAAAATTCAAAGAAATACGAACATAATCACTGAAGAAAAAAAAATATCTTCCCGTGGAACGATTTCGTGTACCAAATAAAAAGCGCAAGCTTAGAGATAATTCGGTTTAAACTAGATAATTGCGATAAAGCCAAGCAACGATTTGCTTTTATAGTAGTCGCAACTGAAAAATGTTTAATTCAGCTCAGTTCCGGTTTATGGAAATGAAAACTTTACTGAACTTTTCACACTTTTGTTCTAATTAGTCTCGCACGAAAAACCACAGTAAAATTTGATCATGCCTTTATTTATCTAGAAATTGATAAATACCGAAAAACTTCAGCAAATATCACAAGATTTGAAACCTTATGATCTCGGCTTGAGGTTAAAAGATCGAACTAAGCGAATTTTAAACAGCCGAAATATCAACATTCTGATTTGTGCCACTTGAATTATCGCGACCAGAGCAATTGTAAAAAAAAAAGTAAATAGCAACCACTTTTGGCTTACATTAAGCTCAATTGAAAATTCGCAACAATTTTTAATATGAATTAGAGATATGAAAACTATTTTAAACTACACTTGTTGCCTTAATCAAAAGTGATTGGACCATATAAAGAAGGTCAAGGAAGTTCACAATCCTTTTTTTTTTATTTTATTTTTATTAGTGAACGACTTCTTCGTAGACATAATTTTTTTTAAATCTCACCACGTCGCCATAACTTTTAAAAATTCAGCAACAGGTTTATTTTTATAAGTTATAGTACAAATAATAATTTCCCTAATCATGTACAAGCTGAAAAGTGCGTCTTAACTTCAGGTTCTCTTTAAAATCGCATTTGGGAATTAGACTCTTTCATACCTCCAATTATATCTAATAGTTTAAAACTATAAAAGTTTAAAAACTTTTATCATTACACGTGTTGAAGTTTTCGAAGAAATAGGTGTGCTTATTTTTAATTTAAAATTTCAATCGTACGCACGTACGGATTAAAATTATTCGATCGGGTACAAATTACATATACAAACTTTTTTATTTATCTTGAAAAATATATTTTGTTTATTTTGCTATCAAATAAAACATCAAATGATTGGCCTGATTTTTGTTTTAAATTATCCTAACACCTCAAGCAGTCATCAATCACATAGCATTTAGCAGAATTGTATACATACGTAGTACACTAAACTGCGTGAACGCTTTTTCAAATTTACTACAAATTTTTGATATTTTGCCAAACCATTAATTCGGGGATCACAATAAATTATAATGATATATATATTTCATTTTAAAATATTTTATTTTTTCTTTCTAGTTAAATAGCTCGAATTTCATAGTCTAGAAGAAAAACTAAATTCAACTAAATATAACAAATTCTCTAACAGAGGAAGTTTGAATAATTGCAATTACTAAATTGAAAGAATAAATCAAGCTTACGATTATTAGAAGACATTTAGAGAGAAAACTATAAAAAAAACATGTTATATTGATGCATACATACATTCATTTTTACATTCCCAAAGCCTTATTTTAATACAAAATTAAAAATACTTTAGTTGGACTGTCCTGGATTAAATTTGTTCATGTTGTTACAATATGCAATACTTTTAAGAGAGAATATAACCAAGCGCATTAATTGACTTAAATCTTTTTTCCAAATCACGTAAAATTCAATGTCATTAGTATAGCAATTGAACGTGTATTTCAAAATTAATTGCATTTAAATTTCTCTATTTAAAATTCTTTCCTGCAATTTAAATTGAGCCCGAGTAGGTACCATATGGAACGAAAACATTAATAAAAAAGAGCAATAAAATTCTTCTTTAATAGCGCCAAAGTTATCTCGAATCTAATAAAATTAGACAATTTTCGGCGATTGCCATCCCATCGTTGCCCTGCAAAAGTGTGCCGACTCGAAGTGCAAACGAGGAGTAATAAATCGTCTGAAAAGTAGTAAAATTCAAATAGTACTGAACGAATGTTGTAAATAAATAATGAGAATTTTATAGCAAAAATCGCGGAAGTTGGTCTTTGTTCTTCGTTTTCTTGATGTTTACGTAATCGTCTATAAAAAAAAAAGGAATATACATACATATGTATATATTTTCTTTACTTCAATTTCATTGCGTTTGTAAAACGCGTGCTCTTAAAATGTTTTGAATTTACAATTTTCTAAGTAAGTAAATTCTAGAAATTTGCATTAACGTACGGTCAAAAGCTTCATTTACGATCCATTGAAAATTAGCGGGTATAAATTATAATGCTATGCAAAATTCGGTGTATGTCAACAATTTTTACAGATTTGTCACATGCGAACATTTTGAACTTCGCAGATTTTACGTTTATCATGTAAATTGACGTTGTGACAACATGTGCCAGATCAGTTGCACGTCATACATCCGAAAACTTCAAGCTAACTATTATTCGGTCGGATACCATCCTGAACGAATAAAATAAGTCTGTGGATCATCTTGTTAGCATTAGATAAAAATAGCAATCGTTTTACTAACAAACTCGTAGGAAATTAGGCATCTCATTTAGCAAATGTCATTATAATTTAAACGAATTTTGGTATTAGGCAACCCAAAACTTAGCAAATTATAAGCAAATGTAAAATTAACATAAAAAAAATTGGTTTTTTGGATCTGTCTTAACATTTTACGAGTATACCTAAAATATTAATAATAATAATATAGTTTAAGTTTTGATTCATAAATGCAATAGATCGAATTTTAATTGACTTTGTGTTCTGTTCCTGTTTATCAATAAATAGAACTATTGTACAATTTTTAATTATAATGGTTTTTCAATATTTATTATAAATGTATAAGGTGTTGCGTTTGATTGCACAATACTGTATAAAAGAAAAATATATTAAATAGCAATTATAAAAGTCTGACGATGTTTATTTATCATTCAAATAGACATAGTCATGCTATTAATAAACAAAAATAGGATTAATTATAATAAGTAAAAACACGTCTAAAAATTTTATCTACAAATCTAAAAATTTTAAGATTTTGTTTAGAAAAGGTTATAAATACGTATGTATGACTCGTATTACCAAAATTAAATTTATCATTCAGTTTTTATGTGCTTTTTATAGTTTGAATCTAAAACTAAACATAAATTAAAATACTCATAAAAACAATATAAGCGTGGCTGTGAACAGACACAATAGTTTTAAGAAATCTATAGACGTAAAAAAACATCACTTGAACTAAAAAAAAAATTAAGTGAAGGAATAGAATAAATATAGCAAAGCGTTAAAACTTTAAATTAAAATAACCTTGTTTTAGTTGTTTGTTTTTTAATAGTAACATGTTTTTTTAACACTTAATGACTACAATTGGTCAGCAGACGTTTTTGGTTTGCACCTTCCTACCGCAACGCATATACTAATCATAAAATATATGACAATGTAATTTCATTTCAGGTTTCGTTGTCCATTGACGCAATCTGTAAAATCCAGAATTGCAGACTAACTAAAAAAAGTAAAAGAAATGCCAAAAATAGTTTAAGCTTTTTTTTAGATTTGACTGGACCAACGCAGTTCTGAGCTTGCTGGTCAATTTGAGAGCTGTGCAAAATTTATTTTAAGCATCTTCTTTTTGTTGAATTTTAAAATTATGAAAGACAACATTTTTTTGTTATACTTTTCTTGATTGCTAACTTTTTATCGTTTGCACGTGAATCAGCTTTTGTATCTGATTGTTATGAGCCTATTTTGGAATTAAATTTATCTTTATTAATAGAATTTAACTTACGTTTTTAGATTTCATGTGGTTTATTTTTGCGGTCACATACATATAATTAGCAACTGAAATATTATAATAAAACGTAGTCACAAAAATTAATCAGATTTTAAGTGACGGTTTTGTTTGTGATTTTGAGGAACAAAACAAAATGTTGCTGAAATAAATTAAAATACGTAAACAATACAAACCGGAATTTATAATTTTTGTTTATATTGTTGTATGTTTTATTATGTGAAGGTACATATAGCACTTTTTTAAAATTTTTACTTCATTTTGTATCAAAGTAAGAAAAAAGTTTCCGAAAATACGTCTGCTTTCAAAAAATAACTCTTGTCGTAATCAGGCAATAAAATGATAATTTCATATCTACATATATAAAATTTAATACTTCACCCACCTTAAATTTTTTTTAAAGAGAAAAAGAAGAGTAACAAAACACTGAATCGCACGGTAGTACTTAATCTTAGTTTATCTTCTTTAATTCTGCAAAAAAGTGAAATCAGTTGGGTGTGCGAAAAGTTAAAATCGCTTAAAATCATATTAATTTAATATAAAAAAATCAGAAGAATAACCCCAGGAAGACCGCTGCGAAGTGTTAATGTACTTTATTTACGTCCCGTGATGAAATGGTGCATATACTTCCATACTAAAACTTGTATAAAATAGTCCCGAAAAAGATATATTTATTTATTATAAATTTAGAATGCGGGAAGCAAAATTTTGTATAATAATCATCTACTGGTTATTTCGGAATTCAGAACCAGATAATTCCGGTTTGAAATTCTTTTGAAAGACCTGTTTAAATGCTTTATGGAACAGGTGGATTAATGCTGTCGTTGACTTTTACGTTGACTGTTTAATAAATATTTAAAACAAGTACACGTGGAAGTGCCGTGACGTAGAAATGAACTAGGAGTAAACAAGGTGCGCATCTTATAACGCACCACAAAAATTTTTGATTATTTTTTATGATCGCGATTTATCAACATATGTTGAATCATTGTTTTCTTCTTATATAATTAACTCAGAATCACGCGCGATCTAAGAATTCGCAAGAAACCAGAGAAGTTATAAAACATCAATTATATTTACGTCATCACGTCAGCTTAATCTAATTTATCACACCACGAAAACAAAATATCTTACTCATTGATCAGAACAACATACTCGTATATTGATCTTCTATTGCGTTTCTGAATACACCGAAATCTAAACTTTTTCTTTAAAATGCATATTTATATTTTCCTATCTTAACCAGTTATATTAATCTTAGAGTGCAAATACTTCTAGTTTTTCCCCCCTGTTAAATAATACAAATTAAAATAAGGAAGAAAAGCCAGACTATAAATCCATTTACGACCTTACATTGCACAAATGTCTTAGAGAATAAAATTTTTAAAAATATTTTTAAAATCGAATTGATAACGTGATATTTTTAAGTTGCTCAAAAAAATTATATATTTAAAAATTATGCCAGTGATCTTATACAAAGTCAGGATTGCAAAAACTGATAGTATTACCAAATAAGATCACAATCATATACATACATACATATACTCCAAACATTAAATTGAATAATATGTTTTTCTTAGAATTTTTCATTAATATAATATCCAAAATGGAAAAAGCGGTTTTGGAAATATTTGCTCCAGTAGATTTTGTCTTAATAAGAACTAATATTTTAGAAATTATATGATAAAGAAAAAATATATATATTATATATATTCAAAATTTCAAAGTGGTCTAACCTTCAGAGGAGTAGGGAATATTCTTGCTCGTATAGTTGATTTAGTTCTCTTAACACTTAATTGAGCTCTTAAAAAACTATGATATATTTCTTCAGGCTACTGTCGCGAAATTTATTTTTAATGGCAATCAAATGTTATACTGGCTGAAAATAAATAAAATTGTTTCAATCATTGTGAGTGTCATTCACCTCAGTTTCAAGAGTATTGTCAAATCGCGTTCAAAATTTCTCCCATGCAAATCATCACTAGCTCAGTCCAAAAAACCAACTTATTTAAATTAAACGACCTCTTCTAAATTTTTTAATGTGAACTAAATATCATTTTAATAAATATCATACATAAGCAAAATTTGATAGAATCACTTAACAAATACGAGGATAAGTGTAGTAACAAAATAATTTTTATGGGAATCGGTGATGCAGTTCTTTTTATAAAATAGGTGCTACCACATCCTCTCGGCCAATCGACACAATTTCCATACAAACCTAACAAGTCAATCCTGTGCATTTATAAGCCAAATTTGATCGATAAAATGAAGAAATACGATAAATATCGGGTCTATGTATGTGTAAACTTAACCGAGATATTGGAACGAAAAATATGTGTGTCTCCTTTGATCAAAATGACTAAGAAATATGCTGTCTAAAATATACATATACCGAAATTAAGTCCACTTCTCGTTCTCCAAAATCCGGAATTTTTTAATATGACCTAGATATTAAGCCGATAAAATAAATGCATGAGCAAAGTTTGATCAAACTACATTAAGAAAAGAGACAGCTATAGTGGTAGCAAAACCATTTTTAGAAATGAGTATAGCTCCTGACTTGCTTGACCATTTTAATATACGGCTAAAAAATACATTTTGTGAATGTACACAGTATATTTAGTCAATAGCCGTTTAAAAATTCGTAAAATATCGGGTCGAAACGAATTTTGCATAAGGAAACGTAGCAACTATCTCACCACGCTCTTGACTTTGTGTCTCAACAAGGAATCTGTGTGCATCTTTTAAGAATTTTTGGCGCCAATTTCTGACTTTCAAATTTTCGCGTTTGTGCTAAAAATTCGAATTTTTAAAAATCGTTCCTTGCTCAAAATTAAATCTTTTAAGTCTTATGAACTTGGGTCATAAAGTTCGTTGAAGTCGATATAAAAATTTAAAATTTATAACGTTACGATTTTCGAGTATTCTTGAAGTCTTCGACCTCTAACATAAATTTTGTCTACATTCGTTTTTCGAAATCGTTTTATGAAATTTACCTAAAATGCGTATTTTTCTCTATTGAACGGATTGTAAAATTTGTTTGTTATAACGTGGTTTTACTGTAGTTAATCGTATCTAGAAATAAAATTTTTCATAAAAATTAAGTTAGATTAAATATTGATGAAATAAACAAACTTAATTGTATCTACAAAAGTTTCATAATATCTCTAATTGTAGAAGCAGTTAGAAAACCAAGATGCTTCACAGCTGAGCGAATAGCTTAAATTTAAAGGTCAATCGCAGTAAACTGGCTTATTCATGCTACAGTCTTACAAGGTGTTAGAAAGGAAAAGATAAGAGAACGATTGGAAAGCGTGCGGAACATACAGTCCGACGGCAATTTCTATAGAGATAATGCTAACACATGAAAAAGTGACTGGCTGCTACCAAACATATGAGGACCGGTATGAAAATTTATTTGACCTAAATACCATGACGCGAGCAGCCAAAAATCAATTCAATATAAATTCACCCGACCGCGGAATACACCCAACTGGCTCAAAATCCAGCAAGTCACTGATATTTGTACCTTGTGGGTAGCATCAATCCGTGTTATCGTGGACATCGGCAGTTAAATTGTTTTTTTACATTTCGAATAGCTTGAGAAGTTGAAATTTCTTATTTTTTTCCTTTTGTCTTTATTGTTTTTTATTTTTTTCTTCACTCGTTTGACGTCAGTGGTAATGTTATTGTTTTATTTTTAGATAAAGCTTTTTGCCTCTTATTTAATCGGCGTGATCAGACGAAGTATAAAATTGGTAGTGGCGCTACAATCATTTTATTCTGGAGTCTTGCTTTAGTTAAAAAACAGATATTCGTGGAAATTCAATCGCCTCCACTGATCAAATTGAAAAGGGGCGAAAAGAAAATTGTTTTCTTTAAAATTAATATGTATGATTGTATTGCTAATTTTGTGTAAAAGCTGTTTTTAATGCTTGCTCCCAAAACTTTTACTTTTCAAAAGTTTTAAATTGTAATAAACGAAATTTTTATTTCATAAGGACAGTGTACGAAGAACTTTATTAACTTTTTCCCATTGATAGCTTTATTTATGGAAATTATAAGCTATACATAAAACTTTCACGATCAATGCAAGGTCAATGGTATCACGTACACTTTTAAAACGCAGTAATAAAATTTGAAGGACAGTCGTTACATTACATTACACGAAAGTGATACTAAAACTATTTCTCAATAAAACTATCAAAATAATTTTCTTTTTAGTGCGTAGCTACTGAAAAGTTATGTCAGTTATTAGAATGGTTGACGTTGTAAAAGAAGTAAAACTATTCATGAATCAGTAAGACGTTAAGTTATGATATGAATTTAAATAATAAAAACCATGCTTTGATAGTGTAGAAAAGAAGCATCACAAGTTTGTTACACACAATTATACCTGCAGATATTTAAAAAAATGATAGTATGACTCTTATTTTCACATACAACCAAACATAAGTTTGTTTGTCCCTAATCGAAGGTCAATCCAACTATGTTCAACAGTAGCCACCGACTTTAGTCCAATTAAAATTTATCTAATCTAATTTTATTTACAATCCTAATACTTTAGTGCTGCGTAGGTGAAATCAAAGTATACCATTAATTTTATTTATTTTTTAATTAATACTGAAGTTGCAAACAAAAATAGTGATGATTCATTTTTGAATCACCATCTGTAAATAGTTGGAGAAAACGAAAATATTAGTTATCAAAAGTTGTAGACACAAGTTCTCTATAAATATTTACATCGAATAACCTATCAATTTGTTTGTTAATAAGCAAAAAAGTTTACGTTCAACGACTACTTAATAAAGGTCAGTTATTTTAGGAAGTTTGCACGCTAATAAAAGGTTAATATCTTAATGGTTCTTTCAATCGCAATTTACATTTGTAACCTCTAATTAATGTAATTAGACTTCTTATATCACTTCATTACCAATACAATGAAAAGGAACACGTAAATTATATGATATCTTAATGAAAAAACGATCTTCAGTTCTACCAGCAAACCTTTGTTTATTTTTTTAATATCGAGGTTGCAAAAAATGTTACTTTATTGGTTGGATTCCCCTTTAATGAAGGTGAACCTCATTCATATTTAAATATATTCAGGAATTGACGCACGATATGTGTTTTATTACATATATTATATACTTGTATTTATTTACCCTCTACTGACTTCCTCGGCTATTTTAAGCAGGTTGTATTTTGTATAAAAGCATTTGCAAATCAAACAAGTTTAATAAAAGTCGCAGTAGTATGTATAATACGCCCACAAAACATTTTGTTTATAGCTCATACGTCAAACTTGTACTTTTCGTGTAATTTTTCATTATTTCTTCCATTTTCATCCATGTTCATTTTTAATGACTTTTCTAGAACTAGTCTCACCAATAATAATATTATAAATATTCGCCAAAATTTAGTTTCATTATTCAGTTATTACAATAACATTACAAACCTACATCCAACTGCTCTGTTCAAAGATGCGTTTAATTTTATTTGTACAACAAATTTGGAGCCAGTTTTCGAAGCGTAGTCGACCAATTAAGTATTTATAAGTTTTTGTTTACAAACAATGCCTAACATTAAGTTTGTTTACATTTTTTCTAATTTTAGTTGACCTCTAGAATTCCATGCATCATTTGCAATATTTTCAGTTAATAATACTTTAATCATTTACTATCAGTGTTTTCCTCCTCTTTTCCGTCTATAAATTTCCACGTCTTGTGCAATACCTCAGTATACTTTCAATTCGTTTTCCGACTGCCCTTTAACACAAAAAAATTGGTACATTTTTCGGGCTGTTTTCAGTTTTATTATTTTTTTGCCCCAGAATATTTGAAAAATTTCTAAGTGCTATAGCGAAAATAAATTCTAAGTTCAAAAATTAATTTCTTTTCAGTTCCTCGTTGGTACTTATGAAAGGTAAATTCAGTCTGTTTTCCAACTAAAAAAATATTTCCGCCCCATTTCAATATTCAATCAATATTTTTATACATACAGTGACTCACAGTGAAAGTCGGGCAGCCCTCTCAGTTATTTTAAAAATCAAATTTTTATACGAAAATGCAAATATTATTTAAAATTTTTATTTACTTTGGTATCAGTATTTTATAAAGATTATTTTTATGGGAAAAAACCAAATCGAAATATACATTGAAGGGAATACCGACACAAAAACCATTTCGATCAGAAATATCAGCTCACAGTAAAAGTCGGGCAACCCTAAACATGTTAACGGGAAATGATAAACCGTTACCCAAATTGGAGATTTTTGGATGCAAAACTATTGCATTAGTTCTGTTGTGATTTTGGACGAGACCAAAGCAGAAGAGTTTATTAGAGTTTATTATGGCGCGAAATACTAAGCAAACGTCTTTAGATGAAAGAAAAATAATAATTGCAAATTTTGAAAAAGGTAAAACCGAAAGAATAATAGCTGAAATTGTGAATAAAAGTAAATCAACAGTACATGATGTAATAACACGCTATAAAAAAGAAGGAAGAATAGCAAATAAACAAAAAAACAGTGCGAAAAAAATATTATCCGACAGAGATGAAAAATTTATTTTGAGAGAAATCAAGAAGGATTCGTTCCTGTGTTCACCACAGATTGCCAAACTGGTGAAAGAAGACTTAGGAAAAGATGTCCATCCTGAAAATATCAGAAGAGTTCTCCGTCGCGCTAATTTAAATGGTAGAGTGGCCAGAACGAAGCCGTTCATTACCGAAAAAAA
Organism: Eutolmus rufibarbis; assembly: GCA_963920795.1. Classification (NCBI taxonomy): domain Eukaryota; kingdom Metazoa; phylum Arthropoda; class Insecta; order Diptera; family Asilidae; genus Eutolmus; species Eutolmus rufibarbis. The sequence goes on from OY987206.1 coordinate 10,135,420, forward strand.
CCGAAAAGCTAGGCTTAGTTTCGCTCGCGACTATCTAAACAAGGATTTCACATTTTGGAGTAGCGTAAGTTGGAATGAAATTAAATTTACTCTCGTCGGTGAACAAAACCTGGTGTATAAAAAGTAAACAAATGTTTAAGGTGTTTTAGGTGCACACTTACGCTACTCCAAAATGTGAAATCCTTGTTTAGATAGTCGCGAGCGAAACTAAGCCTAGCTTTTCGGTTTTTTTCGGTAATGAACGGCTTCGTTCTGGCCACTCTACCATTTAAATTAGCGCGACGGAGAACTCTTCTGATATTTTCAGGATGGACATCTTTTCCTAAGTCTTCTTTCACCAGTTTGGCAATCTGTGGTGAACACAGGAACGAATCCTTCTTGATTTCTCTCAAAATAAATTTTTCATCTCTGTCGGATAATATTTTTTTCGCACTGTTTTTTTGTTTATTTGCTATTCTTCCTTCTTTTTTATAGCGTGTTATTACATCATGTACTGTTGATTTACTTTTATTCACAATTTCAGCTATTATTCTTTCGGTTTTACCTTTTTCAAAATTTGCAATTATTATTTTTCTTTCATCTAAAGACGTTTGCTTAGTATTTCGCGCCATAATAAACTCTAATAAACTCTTCTGCTTTGGTCTCGTCCAAAATCACAACAGAACTAATGCAATAGTTTTGCATCCAAAAATCTCCAATTTGGGTAACGGTTTATCATTTCCCGTTAACATGTTTAGGGTTGCCCGACTTTTACTGTGAGCTGATATTTCTGATCGAAATGGTTTTTGTGTCGGTATTCCCTTCAATGTATATTTCGATTTGGTTTTTTCCCATAAAAATAATCTTTATAAAATACTGATACCAAAGTAAATAAAAATTTTAAATAATATTTGCATTTTCGTATAAAAATTTGATTTTTAAAATAACTGAGAGGGCTGCCCGACTTTCACTGTGAGTCACTGTATGAGTATTTATTTTATTTCTGTACTACAAAATATGAGAAGTAATACATATATGATACATAAATAACTTTGTAACTAATCGGTCTATTCGTATTAAAGTAATTTGTTTCTAAGTATATAAAGAAGTGAATATTTTACAAATGACTTCACATTTTCATTTATTACTCAAAAGAAGCCATAATAATATTTGATTTATTGCAAACATTCTTCAATTCCACAAATTAATTAAAATTTAAATTATATGTAGAAAGATATGAATAAAAAATGTGCGGGTATATAAGTTGATCAAATCGATTAACTCCGCTAAAACACCTGATACTTAAAAATAATATGCTGCTAACAATTTTTATTTGAATTTTTATTTTAAAAAGATTTTTTAAATTAAACGTGTGTAATTTCATCTGTGTTCTCCACTTTTTCCATTTTGAGTTAAGTAATTGATTTGGTAAATGAACGTCTCATAAATCTCAATATATTTTTAATAATTAAATTTTATTATAATAAAGACTATTAGTGTTTCTTGAAATTTCACGCTGCGTAAAATCGAAGATATTTTTCTTTCTCCCTTCGTATTATAAGTGGTCAACAATATTAAAAAGGTTACTAGCAAAGTGAAATTGAAATTTTACATCTCAACCAAGTATATATGTATGTACAGATGTGGTCAAATTATTATCACCTCTTAAAAAGACTCATTAATGTAGTTTACAAAATTCCCTTTGCATCATTTTTCTAAATCGGCATGTCGTTTGCGAAGGTTACCTGAAGTACGGAGAAATAATGCAATAAAAATCCCACATTCTCGGAACTATCCCTTTCCTGGAGCAATTGTTACCTGAATAACCTTTACAGGAAAGTATTAATTTAGAGTTTTTATTGCTTTACTAATTAGTTTTAGTTACAAATTGCTTAAATTATTGATTACTGGGCAAAAATAGAGCTGCTCAGTTATCAACAAGTCCTAAAAGAAAAGGAAAATGCAGTCGCAGCCGAAAAATAACAGAAAGTCAGGATCGCTATTTGCTGCGGGAAGCTAAAGAAGACCGAACCCTATCCAGTAAGTCTGTAAGGGCTACTATGCGTGACGTTGGGGCAGAAATACCGGAGATACAGTGAGACGTCGACTTTTTCAATCTGGTCTATGTGCAAAATAACCACACAAAATGTAGAAGTTGAATCCTAGGATTATTAAATAACGAAAAACTTGGTAAAACTAATATCTACCACGGACTGCTGATGATTGGGAAAAGGTAAAGTTGAAATAAACATTCTTTTTATATTATTCGGAAAACGCATTTTCCAATACATTTTTCATTTGACTTAAATTATCTCTATTTTTTTAACAGGTTGTATTCAATGACGAGACCTTGGTGAGTTTGAACCAATGGCCAGAACTGTTCGGAGATCCAAAGGAGAAGAATATTTGCCTTCCTGTGTCCAACAGCAACTCAAGCAATAGTTGTGATTTGGTCGACAATGTCGTCAAAAGGACTCTTCTTACTCTATGTCATTGACCAGATAATGAACGCGATCAGTATTTAACAGTCCTTCAGACATAAATGATCTACCATGAACAGATAATTTAACAGGAGGGAATCTTCATGCACGATAAAGCCCATTGCAATACAGCAAAGAGAGTTACGGAATTTTTAAGGACTAACAGCATCCAAATCCTTGACTGGCCAACGAATAGCAAAGATATGGACCCTATCGAAACTATCTAGGCTATTTTTAAACAGAAAGTGGCCGAAAAGTGTCCGCAGACAAAATCAGAATTGATCGCAGCCATGAACGAAGTTTGGGAAAATGATGCTGATTTGGTCACGAAAGCTAAAAATGTTATCAACGGAAAGCCGCGTAGGCCTTGAAAAATGCAAAGTTCACTAAATATCAATAAATGCCTTTATAAAAAAATATTTCTCTTTGGAGTCGAGTCATAAAGCTACGTTTTCACACAATTTTACTAAAAATTTGTAAAGGTGACAATAATTTGGCCACATCTTTTATGTATTACTCCTGCTTCAGAAACATTTCAATGATAGTAAAGGGTAAATTTTTCTTAAGATAACATATGTATGTAATATACATACCTATCAAAAATTTGTGAAAAATACGAAGTTCAAATTGCAGGACCCATTTACAAAAGTTCTCAACCTTAATCCATACAAGATTTTGGAAATTTACATCTACAATATTCAAATCCCATTTTGAGGGAAAAGGGAATAGAAAACGAAATATTCACATTATAAGAAAAAGATCATTATAGTATATCCTTGGTCACAATAAGTATTGAGAAAGAAACTTGTCCTTCTTGATTTATAAAGATTTTAGGCTACATTTTTTATTTTCAAGAAATAAAAAAAAGGTCAAAGGTAAATTTCAAGAAGCAATTTTTGAGTAAATTGATACTCTGTATGTACATCTGAATTATTAGAAATATTTATTTTTGCGGATAGACTTGCTCTTCGAAAAAAATAAAATAAAATGCCTCCTGAAAATCAAGGATCAGGCGTATTTTTTGGAAATAATTTTTTATTATAAGAAAACGTTGGATTACTGAATTTTTACCGGAAACATTAGAGAATGACTGCAAATTTTATTTCAATTCCCCATTCCCGTACCAGTTACCAACATGAACATCTTTAATCGGAGTCAATATACTTGTTATTCTCAAGGGACCCGGATAAAGCTACTAAAATAAACCTATTGAGATAATGCTAAAGTAAAAAGCCACTTTGCTCTTGCAAATGAGGTCGCCCCCTTGAGCTGCAGGAGCCCGGGGATTGATTAAATCAAACTCGCGCCCGATTCGCTCGGGGTTGATTTAACTCGAACGGACTGGCGTTAAACAGAAGAAGCCTAAAACGTCTTACGCATTGGTGGTTGCGTTGCGATAAAGCACTCAGAATAAGCATCCCGTTGGCTAAAGTACACTGTGTAGGCGGCGTTTGGTCAGCCCCACAGTGCGTGACCACAATCCAACGTGAAACGATATTTCTAATGAGCCCCAACAATGGCGAGTACGTTGACTTAATCCAAACGACTCAAATGATAAAGATTCAATTCTGCTCACAACAGGACAGCCCTACAAAAGATGTAAGCACATAAGTGACAGCGTTTCCTTTTCATTATTAAATTCTGCACATGAAATCAAAAGTATCATTTCGTCTTTTTGAATGAGCCCTTTATAGAGCTTATATTAAATTAAAACACAAATGTACTCCTATTTATTGCTTAAGCGAAACTTTGTTATTTCGCTTAACTTATATGTATGTTGAATTTGAACCAAAATGATGTTCTAAATTACATATACATATTTTTATAAATATACTATAAAAATTTGAACTTTTATACTCATTAAAAACAGAACAACCTAAAGTTTTTTTTGTACAACACGTTGACTGGGAGATTTTATTCAGCCACGTATCTATTATGACAGTCACAATGATAAACGCTCTAAAACTTTAAAAACTAATGTGGAGTTTCATAGCTGAATTATAAAATTATTATAGTTATATTAAATGTCTACAGGAATTCTAAACACGGCATTCAGCATTTTAAATAATTTCGACTTAATTCAAAATGGATTACATAACTACCCTCGTATTTCTAAAATACTGTATGCGAAATGTAGCTAACAGTCTAAATGGCTAAATTTTTATTTACGTTTCGATAATATAGTTTTAGGAAATTAAACCTAAATTCTAGTTAGTTAGTTCTAGCCTCAGTTTAAGTTGCTTTTCTTATTTTTTAAGTCGTTTATTTTTTTAGCTTGCATTAAGCAAAATAAATAAATAACTAACTTTAAATAACTAAACTTGACATTATCTCTCTAAATAAAAATTTAGCCATTAAGCCAATTAGTTACATTCAGCCACATTTCGCACACACATTACATTCTTATTGATAAAACATACTCTGGTTTCGTCGGATCCGAAAAATCATAATACATATAAAATTCACAAATAACTGCCGAAAAATGCATAATTTTTAAATTGTGAAATGATGCTTTTGTAATATAATTTAGATTTTCTGAAATCAAAAAACATAAAATTCATAATGCTGTCAGAAATTCAATTTACTAAATTAGAATATCAATTATTTGATCATTTCTAAAAATCGAACAAAGAATTTACTAATCTAATATAATTCTATTGCTTCTAAAATAAAATTTATTTTTCTAAACATTGAAAATTTAGTGCAAATATTTGCAATACTTTACAATTCAAACTTTTACTGCGATTTATTTAAACACATATGTATGTATTAGTTGAATACGTGGCTCAATAAAATCTGGAAATAAAGTGTCGCAATTACTGTCAGTTACAAAAGAAATACAAGGCAATATGTTTTAACATGAATTCGTTAATACGTTACCAGTTTTTAAAAACGCGATGGATAAATGATTCATTACATATTTTGCCCAGTTGTAGTAACAAATGGTAGAATAGAAGACAAACTGTATAAAGTAATCACTTAGAGTGAAATTATAAAACTCAAATGTTTCCTCAACACCAGGTGTTTCTAATAACTTTGCATAACACTTACTTTTTCTTTGTTGTTTCAGTGGTCCTCCGTATATTCGATAAAATGTGGATTAAAATTTAATTTTTTTATAAAAAAAAATTTTATTTATGAAGAGTAATATTAGGTGAATACACAACAAATCATTATATATGGCAAAAAATTTACTAATTGGCCGTCTGTTATAAACTTACTGTAATTTATCAAATTAGAAAATTCACATTAAATTAAATTATCTAATTTTGGTCTTTCACAAATTTTACTTATTCTAAATTTAACACGCCCGAGTAAACATCATTTTATATATGTATGCAGATATCATAAAAACTTCAAAATTAATTAAAGCTTATAAATATTGCGAAAACTATTTTTAGCATATTCAAACCAGTTATGCTCCTTTAATTGAGGAACTGAAATTTAATGGGCTTATGGCCGCAAATATGTACGTCTTTGGAAATTCAGAATGATTAATTCCGAAGACTTGCGGACTTTTGACTGCTACAATTTAATTTCAACAAAATATTTGCAAATTTTTTTCAATATATGTATAACTTTAAACCAAAATATAATCATTAGCAAAATAAACCTGATTAAAGAAAGAAAATGAATTCTTAATGATTGGGGGTATAAAGTCTGGAATATATGTACATATAAAGATTCTTTTGACGCGAACTGTTTTTGGAATAAAATAGAGTACTTAGAACTTACTTGTTTAAAAATCTTGATATTGTATTTCTTTTTAGGAAGACAAAATCATCAAAATCTCAGAGTCCTGTGCTTCCCCGTAAACTTAGACCCTGCACCCGATGATTTGTTAGATGACTTTTTAATTTTCTTAAGTTTCTTTGATATCTCGAATAGTAATAATATTTTGAATTTTTCATTAGCACATTATTTTTCTATACTGTACAACATATCGATTGATTATACTGCACAACATATCGATTGAAAACAAAGGAAAAGGAAAATGTATTACATTTGGGTTTAGCATAAATTTTCTTAATTGTTATTTTAATTATTCCCTCTGCTTAGTGCCATATAACTACCATTCCTAGGGTTTTGAAGCGAAAACAACAATTTCATAACTTTGAACATTTGAATTTATACTTCAAGATTTATCAACAGTTTTTCTATTAATCAAAAACAACTAGAGGCACCTGATTTTGTATTTACTTTTTAAAAACCTTTGGACGTCAAATCAATTATAAAAAAAATTCGGAAGTAAATAAATTAGAGTACGATACGAACAGACAGTGTCACAGGACGCAAAGTATTCTCTAACGATGTTGATTGTTGCAATTAATAATGCACACGAAGACGGTTTGCACTTAGTAAATAAACAGTAGTAAAAGGCACCTGTCTGAGTTAAGAGGTGTTGGAAAATTACGCCGCTGATGGTTGACAAAGTTAAACCGAAAATTCAGCTAATGGACCCAACACAATTTGGTCAAATAAAATTATTATAGATGGTCCAGGTTATGACGGGATACGAAGCAAAATGCGAATATCTAATTTGCACATGGGGTGCTATGTTTTTATTTTTGGGGACGTAGCATGCGTAAAACATTGTGCTTACATCAGCGCAAATGCGTGTTAAGTGAGTTTCGATGCTTCGATATTATTCGCTGTTTACATTCTGTAATTTCCTACTCAGGCCGCACTGTCCATTTACTTCCCTGTAGTACTTGTTCGATCCAAAGACACTGTCTTTGGACTTGAGGTTTTCTTAGCGCAGGTAGTTGCTCGTTCCGAGCTAATGGTGCCCCGACTCCAAGTTTTGGCTGTTGACCTTAAATGAGTAACGTAAACTGCGTGAAATGTATATCTTTTCGTGTAATTAGCACTATTAGTACCTTCGCGGCAGACACTCGAATTTGTTCTTCAAAAAGTGAATATTTGCACCGATGATAATGCGTGAATTTCGTCGCGATGATAGCAGTTCGAGTAGACTGTAAAGTTTCCTTTGTTGGCCGAGAAATGCCTGCTTTGAGTATTGCCCAAATTAAGATAATCTGAGATTTATCAGACTCGTGTTTAATATTTATTGACGATAGCTCTCTATTCTAAACAGATTCTGATTAAGTCGACACTGTGTGTTTGTTAAAAGTTGAATCAGCAAACAAAATCTCATTTCGTATTTCAAGTTAAATTTGAATTATCTATTTGTTATTTTGTTATTGGAGATTTATATTGGGAGTTATGAAATTAGTTCTTTAACTATGAGACATTTTAAATATGTTATCTGAAACAGTAACATCATCATAGCTTTTATTTACGTATGCTAAAACTCAACATATTTCATTAATTTGTTCAATTTCGTCAGTAGTTAATTCAATTTAAACTAACTAAAACAAAAATAATATTTCAATCATTAAAAAAGAAATAATAGTACATCTGAAAAAGGAATATTATATGTCTCAAAAGTATGTATGTACAGGCCCTTTTCATCGAATTAGAAAAATTGGTAGTGGTCCTAATTTTTTGGAAATATAATACCTATAACATAATTAAATTAGAAATTTTCTAGAACAGAGTAAATTTTTCTTGAGAGCATTAATATTTTGAACAGAACATAAAATACATAAAATAATTAATATACCATAATTTTTTTACCTGACCATTTTTATGGGCGTTATTTGTAAAGTTTTTGTTGGTCTAATAAGTGAGAGGAAAATACAAAATGCATCACTTTTTTAAGTGTTTGGCAAGCGATTACCTGTGAGTTAAAAGATGATCGTGTGTACCAGTTTAAAGGAAACAGAATTTTTATTTCTACCAAAATGTTGTGGATCTTTGTGAAGTGGGCAGTTTTGCGAGAATTTCTTGAAAAAAAGAAAATAGGCTAAAGAAATTACCAGTGCGAACAAATTTACTATCATAGCCTAGGAAAAGGCAGAAGCATTTTACAAAGCAAATTTTAAATCATGTAGGCCTGCGAAAACGCCTAAACTCACGACGAGGATGCGACGAGTTAGACTGCAATGGGCTAAAGCTTATCGTCATTATACTGCAGCACATTTTAAGAAGGTACTTACATAATTTTCATATTTTAAATATATTTTTAGAATTACTTTTTGGTCAGAAGCAATAATCTATAAATAATAGTAAAGAACATTTCCTTTATTACTTTCAGATAGTATTTACCGACGAGTACAGGCTAGAAGCTGTAACGAAGAACCCTCAATTCGATTGAAGGAGGCCAGGAGAGCGATATAGTTAATGAAAATTGTGTTGCCAAAACCTTAAAACATCCACTGTCCACGATGGATGGGAAAAAACCCTCGACATTAAAGGAATTATTGAGAGAAGGTTTTAAAGCATGTCACATAGAATTAAGGCAGTTATACATTTGAAGCGTGGTTTGTACAAAGCTATTTATTTATTCATTTACTATGGGTTCTACAAAGTATTAGCATGTTTTGAAAAAAATTATGTCAGTACTTTTTAACCCATATTGCATAACGCAATAATTACTGATCATTAGTTTATTCGTATGAATTAAAAATAACGAATTCGGTGTCAACAATTGGAAATTCTGTTCGTACGATTTAAATAAAAAAATCAGGTTTCTAATCTACAATAAAAACTATGTGTCAATAATTTAATAGTTTATCCTAATAAAACCAATTTTAAATCACTGTTTAAATATAGGACGAAGAATCCTAAAAATTCGAAAATGATACCAAGTTTGTACCACATTTGAAAAAATTACTAAATTTACTTTTCTTTACTTGTAAAGGAAATTCCTCAGATATCTTTCTCTTTAAATACCTACAACTCAAACAGCATTTTTATTTAAATATTGAACATTTCTTTTCATTTTTAATACCTATAACTTTTACACCTGAGCTGTAACAGTCGTTTCGGCGTATGGCATTTCAATAGAAAATTGTTGATATATAAACTGGTGAAATTGAGAAACCCAAGGGACCTTCGCAAGGGTTATAAATAAATAAGTTTAACGGCTTAATATCCAAGGACGGAAAATGTTTAAAGTGTGCTGAAGTGAAACGTCTGTAAATTAATGTAAATGTTCCAGTTAACGGGAGTTATAATTAATCCAGCGAAATAATGTACCCAGAAGCTCTGATATCAAAAGCGAAATATGTAACATTATAACATCCATAGTCCGTCTCTTTTAAGGCGCATTTTATGTAAGAGAGCGCTAGGTTTATTTCCCATTTTCGACTTGAATTGGTTTCCTAAAACTTTTCTAGTTTAATTTGCTCAGATGCTATCAAGAGCAGAGGCACGGGAACGGTGTCGCTGAATAAAAAGCAAAAATATTTCGGAAGGTATGCGGATCGTTGGCGCTCATCGTACACATTCAGGTAAATATATTTATAGCGCTGCGGACGTGTGCGCCGCCCTACAGTCAACACGAACAAACCTTATCGAGGCCGCACCGTCGCCGACGGTGTTGGTGAGACGCAAAGCAGCCCGATAGCGCGCCGCTGAATTGTTTACAAATAGAATATTCATTGAAGACCTCGAGAAAAAATAGATTGCCGAAGCGTTGTTTCACCTCTGCGCACAAATTTGTGTATATTATTAAGTCGATGGGGCTTGCCGAAAGGGTGCGGTAGTGCATTGGGAATCAATTAGTCGGGGCTTTTGCGGGGTATGTCTGCGTTGCTTACGTCTCCGGGACTGGACTTTACCCTCTGGTAAAGCCAACCGAACCGAGATCTCACGAGATTTCTATCAGCATTCGGGGACGCCTAATGAGATGTTTTTCTTTAGCGTAGTGTACGCTATGATTTCTCGAGAACTATGATCGCAGTTAATTGGGGTGGAGCGGGGTCACATTGATAAATGGAGCCCGAAAGGGAAATCGCTTCCCTGCCGGGAGGAAGGCTTCCTATAGCTTCGAGTGGGTCGGATATGATTCGACTTGAACCCCACAAATGCAAATTTCTCGTTATATCTCAATCGGCAAAGCCGCCGGCTGAGTGGGACTTTGGGTCATTTGCATCTGACGTCACAGAATCGCTGTCGAGAACTGCAAAAACAAAACAAAAAAGAGGAGAAGTCAACAACACGTAAATAAACAGAAAAAGTTGTGTGTAATGTGGCCAGAAGGCAGCAGGCGAGACTGCGACAGCGACGACGACCACCGTCACGAGATTCTGTGCGGGAGTCGTGCATATTCCGCGATCATCCAGGCGCCCACTGGGCGGTGCGGAAAACCCCTTGACGCGACTCGAATTAGCGCTAAATAGCTGAGAACATATGAATTAATATGACAAACCTGTTCCGCGAACCGTTCCTCCATTTCCCTTCGAGGAGACCAGCACCTTTCGATCAGACCCAGAGCATTTCAGCAGCATATTATCGTTGAGGAGGCGCTTCGACTGGTTTTTTCGGATTGTTCATCTACAATGGGGCACCTTCGGATTGTCCACGCACGAATACCGCTTCTTGATTTTTTTTTCTTTTTAAAATTAACCCACACGAACGACTCTAGATTCAAATAAGCGAAATTAGCTCCACAAACACAACAAATTCACGTCGCAGTTCCTTCCACACTCCACTCCGACGGTCGTCCAGACTGTCAGCGAATTTATAATTAAACTCTCACCGTGCTCTCGAAGAAATCAACTTTTCCTCACTTATTTCTTCAAATTCATTGAAAACTTCAACTTAACACACTTCCGTATCACTTCGTCTTTTGATTTGATTAGATTTATCGCTTTTTAAAGGCAGTTTTCTCGGTAAAAACAACAAAAATATGACACGATTAACAACTGCAGCCCTTCGCTTTGACTTTCACCACATGACATTAAATCAACTGTTGCGCACTTCACTTGGTTTTTAATTTCATACTGCGTTTACAATGCAAAGTTAATCATTTAAATATTACTTATTTTAAAGTAAAACCTTTTTTTCTTTTTTAAGCGGAATAGGACAAAACATTATAATGCTTAATTAAAAAACATTTTCAATAACAATTTACGCAATTAATATAAAAAATAGAATTATATCAACCTGGAATTTATCAAATTATATACAAAGTCCCCGCACTGCGAGCTGTCAAATTTTAGTGTTATGTTTTGTAAACAATCGACCTCAACTCAGTTCCCTTTTACGGATAAAATTGAGGAATTTTTACCGAAAATGCCACAGAGGCCAATACCAAAATGTATTCAATGCGAAAGCACAGATTCTTTCATGTGGCGATCAATCGAAATCGGGCAAATATGTCAAAAATGCTTCGAATTAAGCCGCCTTAAAACTGAGACTGACCAGGAAGTCGAAAATTTGAATAAAAACTGCGACGAAAAGAAGGTGAGGAAGAGCACCAGGGTCACTAGGTACAAGCCGAAGAGCGTTAATCCAGCGAAGACTGCCCCGGAGGGAAGAAGCCGCAGGCACATCTTCAAGAAGACCCCATTCAAGGCACCTACGGTTCCAGCCTCTATTCGGACTGTTAAGAGCGTTTTCTACAAGGTGCGGAGGTTTTTCTATTTTTTACGAATAGGCTTAGTGCGGAGCCCCTCTTGGCTGTTGAACCAATCATAGAAGTGGAACTGAAATCAGAACGCTGAGGGTTTATTCAGGTTCAAGTGCTCCGCCCCACGGGAGAGCTTGAGGGTCCCTCAATTATTGGGTACTTATCTATAAAAAAAAATAACTGAGCTGAGCTAATCACCAAGTTAGCCAGTGTCATAGTTCGCGGAAAATCGAGTTCAAACGAAAGAAACCATCCCGGAGTTGGCTCGGAGTTCAGCTGCTAATAAAACTTTACCGAGACCTCGGCTGTCTTCAAGAAAGCCTCAAAGACGTAATCCACATGGCTTCGCCTACGGAATTCTAATCACATAATCCATTCCTAGTTCCCAACTAAGTGCAAAATATCTGCTCTTTTACCGGGCTAGAGCTTTTCATGGATTTATTTTAATCCCGAGGTTGAGCTGCTCAAGCATTTTTTTCAATCTTCTGTAATCGATTATAAAATAAACAATAATGCAACAGCAAACATGTTTCAAGATTAAGGATTACAACTAATATTATAGTAGAAAGAAAGAAAGAAATTCAAAATGATAAGAAGACCGCCACACAGGTTAAAGACATTTCAAAATAAAACCTAAATAATATGCTTCTTAAATTCACCAACGGTGTCCGAGTACTGTGATTGGTGGTTTTGTTTTTCCTATAAATATTAGCATGTTTTTGTAATCTTTTAGTTTCTCGTATGGCATCGCTTTCAATAAATTTCGAAGAAACTTGTTAGTTTTAAAATTGAGTATCAGCAACAAAAACATATTTAGGATACTTAGATTAATTGGTTCAGGTTTTTTTGTTTTTAATACCAAAATCAATTTGGGCATACCGAAGTGATTCAAATCCGTTGAAGAAAATGTTTAAACTACTGTTTAAATTTTTTTAGGGTTCCTATATACAAATTGGAGACATAGTATCTCTTATGGATAAAAAGGACAACGTCTTCTACGCACAAGTTCGGGGACTGCTCATAGACACCTTCGGGGAAAAATCGGCATTTATAACGTGGCTGATACCAACTCAATCCAGTCCCCCTCCAAATAAATGTTTTGATGCCAGCACTTACCTAATGGGTTTGCGTTAGTTAATTATTCTAAAACAAAGAAACTCTAAAATTTTATTCTACTCAGGTCCTGAAGAAGATAGTCCCCGACCTCTCACGTGCTTGGAATTCATCATGCACGCTCCAAGCAACTACTATCACGATAAAACTACACCTTTCCCACCACCGGACTCGATGGATTTTACTTCGAATACAACCGGATTTATTTGGACCAGACTTCCCGAAAGAGAAAAACAGCAACATGCAGATTAGAAGAACTTTATTTAAATAATATTTAATAAAACCTTTTCTTACAAAACAAATTAATAGAAATCGTCTGCGTCTCGCGCCGTCTTGTTCTGTTGATTCTTTATTTGATCTTGATTGGAATACATGCCCGCAACTTGATCCGCTGATGTTGCATCCTCAGCAGTTTTGTCGTCTCGTATTCGAATAAATCGCGGAAATCGCAACGAAATCCCTTTTTCTGGATCAATTAGTCCAATTGCTGCTTTATGCACAGGACTGAGGGATAAGTCAGCACATTTAATTTCCCAAACTTGAACGGGTTCAAACCAGACATCGGGTTCGTTTGAACTATCATAGATGTAGTATGATTTCGCACCTTGAATTGTGTGGTCCTTGAAGAATTCAGTGTGCTTCTGAAGGTCTTCGTCGCTAAATCCTAGAAAAATGACGATTTGTAGAAAGGGTGTGCAAATCTATTTAAAATGTAATTACCTGTTCCAATTTTACAAATACTTTGATATTCCTCGTTTTCAGCATCATAACATGCGAGCAAAAATCCACCATACGTTCCTGTTCTTTTGCCTTTTCCTTTGAATCCTCCAATTACTGCAAGATCTAGGGAGTCGCCGACTCCAGACAAATAATCCTTTTTAAGTTTTAACCAATTTCTAGATCGCTTTGCAATTTCATATGTTGCCTCTTTTTCAAGGGTTTTAACCATCAGTCCTTCACAGTTTCCTGAATAGAATGGAGAAAATTTTATAAGTGAGGTGAGTATTTAGTATAGAACTTTCACAATTATTAAACTTCTAAACGCAGACGGGGTCCAAATTTTGTTCTACTTGCTATCATTTTTAGGATCAGGAAGCTTTGGAACGATATGGGGTAATAAGGAGCAAATTCTAGAAATCCAGAATGTTTAGGAAGAAATTTGAACGGATTATTTGCAAAAACGACACTAAAGAAAATAGAAGCCTTCTGGACTAATCGAATTGCATGGGTGAACAGAAAATCAAACATTGAAGTGTTTATGAATAGAATGAGGAAAAACAAAATAAAATAAACCTCACCTTTTATTGATTCATCAAGGAAGGTCTGCACCTCATCCATCTCACTTGTATCCATTGAAGTGGCAAATTTCCACTGACCCTCAATTTCTATAAATTTCTCCCGCAATAATTTTCTCCGATTTATGAATGGTTCAGTTACCAGCGGCTTCCCGTCAAGGTACAACAAATCAAACATATAGACGCACACCTGCACCTTAATTTCCGACTCATCAGCATCTTTTCGTTTTCTCGTGCTTAAAACCTGAAAGGGTAAAATTTGCTTCCTTTCCACGTCCCAAGCAACGACCTCAGTGTCGAGGATGTACGATGTAACATCCTTATCCATTATATCTTCTATTCGGGAAATGATGTCTGGATATTTGCTAGTGTTGTTTTCCTGATTTCTACTATAAATACTTATTGTACCATTCTCAGACCTATGAATCTGTGGAAGTAATATTTTAGATTAATCAAAAATATATACAACATTTTTGAAGATATAGTATGTACCTGAGCTCGTTCGCCATCGTATTTCCATTCGCAGGTAAACTTAATGTCTTCAAAGCGTTGAAGAACTTCATGCACTCCTTTGGTGGGCTGCGCCAACATGGGCTTAAGCGGTGTTCCTGGTTCCATTGGACAGAACTCTTCAAGTTTATCAAACCCATGTTCAAGCAGCACAGGAATTATTTTATTATAGTTGGGACATTGACTGATCAAAAGACTTATAAATAGAAAATTCCTTTGTTACATAATATTAAACTTACCAATAAGTCGTTTTAAGAATAAGAGCATTCTCGTCAACTTTGCTTTTAAAAGCGTTTTCTCCTAAACTTTTTGCTGCACTTAAAATTGTTGGTGGATATCCCTCCTGATTTGGTGGTGTATTAGTTCCCGCAATTGCCAACGCTTGAAGCAAAGACTGTTCGGCTAGACCAATCCTCAATTTTCCCGCCAGTGACCTAATAAAGAATCGCGCTTCTGAGTGTCGACAAGCGACAAACATCGACTGGATTTTGTCGACCTTTTTATTCATTGCCGAATGTCCAGTCATTTTGGCGATATCTTTCAGTTTATTAAAAACTCCATCGACAGTAAGTGGAGCTGGTTGAAACATCATTCTCTGATTGCTGCGTGATTGTTCAGCAACAATTCCTAAATCGCCTGTCGACTGAATATCTGCTTTAATTTGAGCCATACTCCTGCCTGTTGTTTGGGCAATTACTTTCATTAGAGATGTTTCTGCAACACCTAGTTCTAGCCCTGTTTAAAAAAAAAAAAAACAGTTTTTTTAAAATGCCTGCTTAAGTAGAAATGTTAAGGGAATAGTTAAAACGCTTTGTGCTATAGTGGCAGCCAGAATTTTCGCTCTTGCATACTACGTTTTTGGATCTATGTGCAAATGGCGAGATATCGGCTCAGTTTTTCAAATTCATCAAATCAGATTTTAAAAGATTTATTCTACAGCTATTCTGGCCAGAAGGTCTAATCCTGAAATTTTGAAGTCGTCTTTTCTCCAAAGCAGTTTTTTCGTTTGTTTAGTTTTACCAGTAAACCGACGATATGTAAGGAAACTATTAGACTCTAGTAAATCGTGTCATTTCTAAAAGTATTTTTAGTCATGTGCTAGTATTCTACATTTTTTCGGATTTTGCCGAAATTGGTTTCAGGGATCTTGGCCGACATAAGCCTAGTCGAAAATGTACACTTTGGAGTCGATAATTACAAACACGGGTCATAATTTTGAAAAACGGTAAGAAACTTCATAATGATTTTAAATTCTATTTTCAGCGATACCCCACTCGATGGGGTAAGTAAATCTTTTTCATCCCCCCTTTTCATGTTGCTTTTTTCCAATTTTCTCCAATTGTTAATTGCCTTTATATTAACAAAAAATAATTCCAAAAAATATCGATTTTTCAGACGGTTAAAGTCTCTTAATGAATAGTTTTTAAATTAAATTAAAATCCATTTAAACAATTGACTACTTATATAATAAGCTACGTAGTCAACTAAATCTAAATATAAATATTGAAAGACATACCTTCATAAGCAGGAGCTAGTTGATTAAGGCACAAGTACACGCAGGGTAAAAGGTCAGAGCGGCTAAGGACTATGACTGACCTAAAGAAATTGCTGAGGACTTCCATCATCTTCAAGCGGCTACTTATTTCTTCAATAAGTTGAAATGTCCTCGCTAGAGCCAAGTACGGAACTCTACCGAAATCCCAAAATCAGAAATTGAATAGAGAGAAGCAGACTAAACTTACTTTTCGCCCTTCTTCCAAAACGCGTCCTTGATGGGATCATAGTTTTTCTTGGAAGGGTCAAAATCTGCCCCCTTTTGGCCTTGACCAGCCGCTTGCAGTTTCAGCTCCTTTTTAACGACAATAGGCTGGCTAGCTTCTGTTTTTACAGAAACATCCAACTCGTTGTCCTTTTCAGGTTGAGGAGATGGTGACTTCTTACCCTTCGGGGATGAGTCCCCGTTCTTTTCAAGCTTCATCTTCTTTTCAGCATTTGTAGCTTTTTTATTACTGTTGGGGGATTTTTTACTGCTGCTAGGAGACTTCTTTTTCGGCTTGACTTCCTTTTTCTTTGTCTCGGGAGACGCACTTTTCTTTTCGACTTTAATTGCACCTGTTTCTTCCTTTTCTGTCTTAGCTGCAGTTCCATTTTTGATTGGACTCAGCAACTGAGTGGGACTTACTGTTGGCTTTTTGGCTGGAGCATCACTACAAGCAAAAATATTTAAATTTCTACTGCACAAAAGAATTTCAAAGACCACTTACTTCGAGGTTTCCTCATCGCTGCTGGAGATCCTCCTCCTCTTGATCTTCTTGGCGGGAATCTTCTCAGGGCTGTAAAATGTCACATTAGTATACGTTTTAAATAAAATTCTCCTAGTTTGTTCTCTGGTTAAATTAACACCGGAAATACCCCCGCAATTGCGAGGAAGTGAGGTAAACAAACGGAGCGCCGACCGCACAACTGCCATCAGCGCCAGTTTTACACGCAATAGTTCCCTACCTTTCATCATTTCCGGCAGAATTTTCAGCCTTTTTGGGAGTTTTCGCAAAGAACGACCTGAGGAAATAATTCTGGTTATTGCAATTGTTGTTAAAATACTTCCTGCGCTTACGTTATCATCCGCTGGGACATATTTCACACCTTTTAAATTCCGCATTTGTCTATACAAAATTTACCGCCAATTTTGACATCAGCGTTGACGTTTGCGTTACATGAAGGCATTCGACCGCTTGGCGAAAAAGCATTCGGTTTTTGGCGGAAAATATAAATTTTAAAATGTAATTTGTGGATTAAAATTTTGTTTTTAGCTTATAGAATCAATGGATTGGAAAAACTGAAAATAGTATAAATAGCATTGTACATGTAAAATTGGGGATTTTTGTGATAAATTAAAGTATTGTCCTAAAATTTAAATAATTATAATAAGAGCATTTTTGGCATTGTAGAAGATAATTTTATACACCCCAGTGGTTAAAAAATATATAATGTTTAGTAATAAAGTTTAAGTATTTGAATTTTGTCAAAAATACAGTCTGGGGATAATAATAATAATCACAGAAACTCTATAGTACTCATCATAATCTATGTAGATTGAGAAAGCAAAAAATATTTTGTTTCACTCTATACTTAAAACCTTATTATTTTTGTTAACCATCGCCACAGTAATCAAATATCTAATTGTCATAAAGTTTAGATATACATACATATTTAAAAAGTGCAATAAACGTGTATGTATGTATCTTAAAGGAGTATTCTTAGTCTAGAAATTTGGAAATATTGAAAATTAAAGTTTTAACGATTTGAATACGACAGAATTACGCTGCTCTCCATTCTACTTTAAACCGAAACATTATTTTACGAGCTTGTGGAGGTGATTAAAAAAAAGTATTGGACCGATTGAGTTCAAATTTTAATATATTTTTACAATTATTTTTTTCGGATTACCCAAAGAGTAGTAATCACTTGCATAATATACAATAAAAATTATCGATAATAAAATTATTATTTATTTAAAAAAAAAAAATCCTAAAAACACCCCTATTTTACATGCACTATTATAGATATACCCCCATAATTAATAAATCTTCGTTTCGCAGCTTCAGACTTAATTGTTTTCGAACAGAATCGAAACGATCATCGGCACAAAAAGCATAGTTGAATTCATTAGCTCCAGCATAGATTAATAGCAACTTCATAATATACCTCAATTATACAACAATAACGTTTTGTTATTTAAAACAGTATGCACTAAAACTACAAACGAAGAATTAACTGGCCAGGATAGTATGAGTAAAATTATCCCTGGGAAGGTGAACGTTTTACAGCGAGGGATCTATTACAAATTAAAATCAGCTCCAATCAAATCCGAATCAAATGCAGCTTTTTAATATAACTAGTAACTTATTCAAATTCAAATTCAACCATTAAACTTTAATAACAACTATTTCAACGTAAAAAACAACTATGTATGTATGTCCACTCCAAGAGTACAAAATTCAATTACATATAGCCATTTCAACTCAAAAAACAACCGTGTAGTTTTTAATCTAAATACACATATCAGCCAAAACCATAATAAAATTTTCAGATTTAATAACAATCTTTCTCAATTGCTAATAATATCTAAACTATGCATTTATTAATAAATACATTGTTCAGATATATTTATGAATCTCGAAAGATTGTTATTATATCAGATTAGCGAAAAAAATTAAAATTATTCTTTATCTGCCACAATATGTCACGTCACAGATGTAAATTATTGCAAAAGTTATTTGAAGAACTTTTTTTTTTTAATTTCTTGTAATTGAATTTGCAAATCTTCAACTCTCCATAATTATTAAAATTATAGTTTTAAATGCATTTATTTTGGGTAACTTTGAAATTATTTGTTAATTTAAGGGAATAAATTAGGGAAAAATTGAGTACCGGTCAATTTGACTGGTCTTGGTAATTCTAGTGTTAAATAAAATATACATATGGTAAAGACAGGAGCCGAAAAACAATTGGTATTTTAACAAGAAAATTATAATCACAAAATGAGAGTATCTAATACCTGGACGATTCTTATGAAACTTTCTATCGATTGCGATTTTTCACATTCTGGACATTTTATCATTTCTATCAGGAAATAACAATTAATTATTTTCTTTTCATCACATGTAAATTAAAAATGTCCTTTTATCTTTTTCCGGCAAAAAGAACCAGTCTACGAAATTTGTTAACAAATTATTTGATACATCAAACTGAACCTTAATTAAAAGAATGAATGAGAACTAAAATAAATCTTTTTTAAAAGAATCATTCAGAGCCTCTTGTAATGTTCAAAAACATAAAAAAATATAGCAATCCGAAAATACACACTAATGGATAAAAGTATCTAAAAGTATACATTAACATAGGTGGTGATTACTTGCATACTTATATTAATAAAATTAAATGAAAATTCATTGAAAACAAAACTGTTTATTTTCTTAAAATCAAATTTTTTAACAAATCCAAAAATAAAAGCCGAGATTCAGGTATTTCCTAAACCAAAACGTAATTTTCCATGTATTTCCATACAATTGACCTCAACCCTGATCTTAATTTATCAATCAATCGTCTGATTGAAAGAAAAACGGAAATTGATTATAGAGCTAAGAAATTATAGTGTATGTAATGCTTCAAGTAATCTTTCCATTCTTTTAATCTTCTGTTCTTTAAAGCTCAAATTAATTTTATCGTATTCAAGCAGCAAAAGCAAGTAACGTGTCAATAGCCAAAGCTAGGGGAATTACTGAGCCATTCTCAGAATAAAATTGTACAAAAAATGCCAGTAGATACTCAGACCCACCTGCATTACGGGTTATGAACCAAGCAAAAATTTATGAAGCAGCGAAGATGCGGGAAGTGAGTTTTGAGAACTTCCTATCTTTTAGTATATAAACAGAAAATCCCGGAATGACGTCACGACTAATCTGTAGAAATTATCAGCTAACTGACCACAGAGTGACCCATGCTAACTCTCAACAAGCTCTTAAAAAGTTCAGTTTTCAGCGATTGGCGTTCAGTCGCTGATAGTTTAAGTTTGAAATAAGATTCTGAAAGTACTGGGTGTCAAAATGAAAGTTTTCGCGATCTTCGTGCTTTTGAGCATAGTTTGCTCTGCATATTCCGGTATGGTTTGTAGTTTTATTATTACTAGGTTTTGTAAAATATTACATAAATGATGAGTGATGCAAATCCATACCATGCCATTACTGTGATTAGTGATTATTAAAAATTATGGTGTTAGGAAGAAATACTTTCCTAAAATCGGTTCATTTTAAGGGCTACAGATGATGAATTGTGGTGATTAATTAGAATTATACTTTTAAAATGATGCATTCCAAAAACAACGAAAGCGCAATATTTTTAAAAAATATTAAGTAAAAATGTGTATTGTGTGTAATAAAGAAGATTTTGGCAAAATGTCTTGAACATATAAAAATTACTCTTAAACAAGTTCTTAATAATTATAATTATATTTAATTTTTCTTATCTACACTACACATTAAACGATTCAAGTATTTGCAAGAAAAATACAAATCAGGGAATTTTAGAGCTTAATTTAATCAAATGTGAAAAGAGAACACATTTCACTTATTAGTAAAGTTTATAGATAATAAGATTTAGAAAATTAGATGAGTAATAATAAATATGCCGATAACTAATTCCATAAGCTATATGTGTGTATATACAATTTAAAAACCTAATGTGTAATTTTTTAAATCAAAAATATATTAAAACTTCTGATAATACCTAATACTTATAGAATTGTTTTTACTTTCTGTTTCATTTAGACGATGGTTGCCCACCAATAAAAACAAGAAGACGTTGGGGCGGAAATCCACCTACATCAATTGATTACCAGCTTCTTCCCGTAAAATATGTTATAATAAATCACACTGTTTCCCAAAAATGTTCTACATTTTCTGCATGTTCGGAGATAGTCAAAGGCATCCAAGATTACCACAGTAAAAATTTGGGGTGGGGTGATATTGGATACAAGTAAATAAATATTCAAATATTGTAACTCTTTACACAATTTTCTATTGTATTTTGATTCACAGTTTCCTCGTTGGTAACGATGGAAATATTTATGAAGGCGTTGGTTGGCACAAAGTGGGAGCACACACCTTGGGATACAATAGGAAATCTATTGGAATTGCATTTATAGGCGATTTTAGTAGTAAGTTTCAAGTGTTTTTACTTGGCTAACTCTTAGTAATTCTCCTTATTAATCTTGCAGATGAGTTACCCTCAACCAGTGCTTTACAAGCTGCAAAGAAATTGTTGGAATGTGGGGTCAGAAAGGGTGAACTGGATAGACGCTTCAAGCTTCTAGGAGCTCGTCAAGTAACCTCAACTGCAAGTCCAGGAACAGAATTATACTATGAAATTCAGGACTGGGATCATTGGTCACCTTCTCCATGAACAATTCTTAGTTTCATTTAAATAAAATGTAATATAATTAGAGCCTTTCGTAATAAATTTTATAATTTTATAATTGTCTACTTTAAATTTAAATTTTATTTATATCACCTAAGCATCTTATAATCTATCTAGAATGTAGACTAAATAGGCTATAAGCACCTAAGATACATATAGGAAAAAAATAAATTAATTAAAACTTCGCGACACTCCTACAAAAAGAGTAAAATAATTAGAAACTTTAGGGCACGGTAATGCTGAACGCTACTTCAAAAAACCTCTAATGACTTTTAGAAAATAGAAAATTTACCTAAAGATTTTATCATAACTTTATTGCCATCACATAATTTAATAATTATTCATAAGTACTTACCTAATTATTGGTTTTTAAATAAATAACAGAAATATTTTATTTAGAAAATGGTATCAAAATAACATAACAGAAATCTTTAAATTTCGATATAGACCTCTATAAAAACAGGATTAAAATTTGAAAACGAAACTATTCTAAACACGTAAATACGTAAACACGAAATTTTATAAAATCTTAGCGCCTCAAGTTCTCTACTTCATTTTTAGCTAGTTGGCCCAGCAGTGTTTTAGTTATTCTGTAATAAAAACACCTTGATTTATTTTTTCCATATAATGACATAAAAATTACACTTCGTATTATAACATACTCGAAGTTCTAATGAATTTTATCTAAAGTAGATAAAAATCGTTGTATTTTTGAAATTTTTTGCACATTACGAAACTTTTATATTTATTGTTGATTATTAACTAATTTGATGAATAGTTCCTTAACAGATTTTAATTATTTTTTCATTTCGAAAATTTCTTATATTAAATAGGAAAGGAAATGTATTATCGAATTTTAAATAATGATGTTTTTTCTTTTAGACAAGGAACCAGATAATATCTGAATTGTTTTAAAATATCTCTTTCGACATACCACCTACCAATGGCATAAATTCTCATGATGTCCTGACCGAATATTCCAACATTTTGAAATGAAATAATTTTCAGCGCAGAACTTTTAAAATATTATTCGAATACCGCCCATGTTTTCCATAATTATCATTTTAATTGTTTAGTTCTAGCTTAAGTCATGTGGAATATATGTATATCTAAATAAATTCGGTATCATAAGACATTATAGAGCAGAATGGAAAGTTTGGAACCTATTGTTAATTTCACCTAAAAGCTACAACTACTAACTATAGTGGTATACGTAAAACTTTCTCTGATTATACTGAATATGTAGAAGTAATTCTCCCTACATTACAAATATTTTGTTTTCGACTTTTCTTGATATAAACCCAACTTCTTCTTTAAGAAAAAAATTATCTACATATATATAATTTAGATGCATTTCTTGCCTCATTCTACTTTTTTGGCTGCTCATCGTCCATCCAAATTCTAAATGGTATCTTCCACAATTCACTAAAGAACTTCACTGAAGACGCAAGGAAAATATAAAAGACGGGGGCAACAACAAATTTAAATATCTTAGCAACCGTTGAGATCCTGCGCACCTGTTCGTGGCGAATGTAAAAAAAGAATCGAAAAAGGAAGAACTCGACCAACCAAAACAATTGAACACCATACGTCAGCGCCAAATTGGATGTAAGTTTTCCGCATGACTGCGCCAAGGGGCGAAGGACTTTCTTTTATATTACCAGGAAAGGAGCCAGTCGGGCCTTAGTTTGCGTCTAGCAATCGGTCTATAACTTCACTCCTGGCTGCACAATTTCAAAAAATTTATCAAAATCAGCCTCTATCCAAAAGTGAAAGTGATATAAGACTATAGTGCGACGGAATAGTGCACATACCCGCAAAGGATGCAGTAGAAGTGGATTTTATTAAAAGATAAAGGGTTTTATTTCGTTAACATCGAAAAATCGAAGATGATTGTAAATTCCACAATGAGCCATTCGCAAATGGATCCTCACCAGTGCGAAAATTTTTACCTTAAACGAAAGTTGGACAACTCCGACGTGGTCGACTGCAACGCATCCTTCGTTCAAGCGAAAAAGCGGCATATTCAAAACATTTGCAATAGTTTCGATGATAACTGTGATGTGCAATATAACATTAATAATAACGGGTTTAGCAATGATTGTCCGCAAATCGAATTTCTAACATACGACAACAATTTAACGCCGGTCCAAACGACGGTTTATTGCAACGATCAATTCGAAACGACCTGGCAAAATGCCGATCTGCTCGAATTGGACCACAGATACAATTCAGGTAATAACACCATCCTCGAAAAACACCAGCAATTAACTCCCCCGCGGGCTAACTCCAACTCATCACGTAAGCTGCATATGGTTACTTGAATTCTAGGGCAGGCCGTAATTTGGATTTTTTAATTTAGAGACCGACTCTGATTTCGAAGACAAGAATCTTTCTTGGCTTTTTAATTTCAAATTGGAGGAATTGCCGCACTTGTCCCCGGAGGTTAGTCGCTCGAACGCATCATCGTCTGCAGCTAATAAATCTTGTAGAACAGTGCAATCGAAAACCGGGAAAAAAGTCGATGAGTTGATCATGGAAATAACTTCGGAGATCGAAGAAAGCGATATTCTAGTCGGGGAAAATGTTATTGTGGAAAGCACTCCTAAAATGTGAGTAATCTTTTATTTAAAAATTATTATGTTTAGGAAAGTAATTGTAAATTAATTTAAAATTTCGATTGAGTTTTTATATTATAATAGAAAAAATAATTCTTTAGTCAACTATCGGATATTGATCTTTTTCAATCTGATAAAAATTTTAAACACGATAACTTTTTGTACTATAAATAACAAGAATTAAAGAAAAAAAGATTTGAGTTGGATTTTGAATACAAAAGTAATTCGTAAAGCCTCAAAGAGAATACAATTATCTTCTATCTATCAATAGACTAATATGAAAATACATTTTATATAATTACTAATCTTTTCATAACAGCAGTTACATAAACTAGAATTTAATTTCTTATAGTGGTTCCATATTAAGTCCGAATTTTTATATCTAATCGATTTAAACGTTTTGCCAAAGCTTTGCTATTTCGAATTTTTTTCTATTTCTTTTTGGGAGGTCATTAGCATCATTGGTAATTATTGTTTTAAAATTATAATTTTGATGGTAAAATAAGGGATAAAGAAAATATAACGATGACACAAAAGAAATAGTTTTTGCCGGTAAATTTCAAAATAATGCTGAGAAAATTGAGAATGTTTAATTTTATTAATTTTTATGTTGACATAGTACAAACTTTTATAAAAAGTTACCGACTACTGCGGCGCCTTTTCATTTACATTGTTTATAATACACACCATTTGCATCGTTTAAAATTTTTTGTTTTATAATAATTTATAATACTGCTCTATCAGTGATCTGTGCCGATAAAAATTTCGTTATAAAGGAGGAATATGTGAAATATTCTTTCCTCATGAGGTGTTTTTTTTGTACAACTTTTCCTCCACATATTATATTATTAAAATTCAACAAAATATTATTTTTCTAAAACAATATATTTTAAGCTGTATAGAATAAAGTAAGACATTCTAAACTCTTAAACTTAACATCTACTCTGTAAACTGCATAAATGTTATGATACTAAATAATAAAATAAATAAAAATAAAAAAAAATAAAAATGTGAAATATTCTTGTTTTCTTGTTGATATACTGCATACTCGTAAGTGCAACAATGCTGCAGTGAAAATATGAGAAAGAACGATCTAATCTCTTAACCTATGTACTGCAAGATTATAATTACTTTTGATTAATATCAGTTTAAAAATCTTTAATATTAATTAGTTAACAGTTCCATTTTTAATTTTCGAAATTATATGTATAATTACACAATTTTTTAGGTACTTTATAAGAGGGTATGCAAAATCTATCTAAAATATCGTAAATGTTTTGATAAATTGATGTGCCTCCGAATCTCACAGTGTTAAGCAATTTAATCATTATTACTAATTTCATTTTATAATAATAGTAACCGAAGTTAAAAAGAAATAGTAGTACCTAAATAAAATATACATAGGTACATATGTGAAAATAAAGTCGCGAAAAATCTGTACTTCAACAAAACACGCATATGATTTAAAAGATGCCATTTATTTATTTATTGGTAAGTTTTAATGTGAAATCATAAAAAGGAATGAATTTCATTATGATATACAATATACATTATGTAATATACCAATAAAAAACACAGTGCTAAATACAAATCCTAAATGTTATTATTGTTATGATGTGTGCTCAACGCGAACCTTAATTATAATAATTAATAATAATGTTACTGTGATTTTTGGTGAGAAGAGTTTTTACGAACGTGCATCAATTGTAGTCCTGATTAATTAATATAATAAGTTTCGCGAAATATTTTGTAAATTTTTTTAAGGTTTTAGTATTTCAATTTAAAGGTTCAATTTTCATTTAGCAAATTATAAGTTTCTATGTATTACAGACTGTTGATATTTTTTAACTTTACATTGATGCTCATTATTTACAACAAACCAGAACCTTGCTTTAGTACCGAGATGGGTAATTTAAGATAGGCTGTACGAGCGGTAACAAACGCAATACTAAATATTCAAAATATTATTTATAAACCAAATTTAACTGGCTGGAATCTCTTATTTACACTATAAATTTATACTTTTTGTAATTTTCTCTGCATTTTAAGAATCTTTTTTTTTTTTTAATAATTTTATTATATCAGTTTCTTCTGGATTTAAAAACAAATAGTCAAGTTAAATGCTATAAATTTCGTTTATGGTGTATCGCTGGTGCTATACATCTAATTCGTTCAAATGTTGAATAATATCAATATAAAATGCGAAGTCGCAGAATTCTCTTCACAGAAAATAGGAAAAAAATTTAATTTTTTAAGTAAGGCCTTAAAGAAGTAGATAGTCAACCTAAAAATGATACTTTTAAGAAATTTTCTGAAACAAAAAATGCAATTATCTTTCTTTTTGTTTTATACGAAACCTCAAAGACTAAAAAGGGTTTATTTCAGTATTTTTGTTACAAAAAGTCTCAAACAATAATGTTTTTAGTTATCCTAATAATCAACGATGGAAGTAGTTTATTCAAAGTCATAGATCATTGAATGTTTTAGAGATTGGACGAAGAGTTTATCATTTAACAAAACAAGACTGTTTACTTTTTAGACTAAAAGAAATGCTTATTTTTTTTACCATACAATAAAGAAAGTTATGCAATAAAAAATAAAATCCTTCGTTCAGTCTCTACAGAATTGTGTTAGAAAAAAGTATGCAAATTTTCAAATTAATCAAATCATTAGTTTTAAAATAATTGTGCTCACCAATTTGAAAAATTCATTTTTGAGTTTAGCATAGAACACAATAAATCCCTGTAACGTGTTTACACTATTAACTTCGTCAATTTTGCTCAGATAAACATAAAATTTATTTAAAGCACTCGTAAACCCGATCAAAATTATAATTCTTCAAAAACACATCAACCAGTGGCCATGTTCGGGAATAGATTGATCTTAACATTCCATGTACACTCGTTTATAATTTCTGGGATTATTCAGGAACAAAGGGTAATAATTTTATGTATATTGTATAATGAACCATAAAAAAGGATCTTTTGGGAACAAGAATTATAAATTAATAAATTCTTTTAAAAAGGATCTTGCCTACACAAAGCCTAATTAAAAAGGTTCCGTGCATAACGATAATGCAGGAACCTTTGAAGAACAATAATGAATAAATATACATCTGCTTCTCTTCCGAGCAACGCAAGGTTAGCAACTGTGCCATCCTGCACAAAGGGTAATTAGCCAGACGAGGATCATTTAGTTTTATTAGGGACTTACGCTTAAGAAGGCCAAGGCCCAAGAGCACCTTCAAACATTCTAATAGTAATTTATTGCCGGCAAAAAAAATCTTTCTCTATTACTAATCCATTAGATTAGAATCTCCATGCATCCTAACAGCCACGTTATTTTGTGGACTTTTTTTTATCACTTTTAAACTTTCATTAATTTATACCGTCAATTGTAAATATAAATGTTTGAAATTATAAAAACTACAGCATTTCTGCCGGATCACTTCTCGGTAATGAATAAGATTTATATTAAATAGTTACCGATTACTTATTATTTAAACGAAAAATTGTAAAAGAATGTTAAAAAAGTGATTTTGAGGAAAATGCCTTTCAGGTTTTATTTTTCGTAAAATCGCCGTCGTAAAGATCTGCAAATCCAAGCCCGCGATGGAGGGTTGCATCGGTTTTGTCTTCTCTTTGAATTATTTAAAAAAAAATTAAATTAGTAAAACAGATTCAATGAAAACTACAAACAGCATGATTCTCAATTACACAATTTTTAATTTTTTCAATAGTATGTATATTTATTTAAAATAATATGAAATCTTCAAAATAATGATATAATTATATTAGGAGCGATAGTCAATATTCTACAAAATAAAGGGTTAACATTTCAGCTCAATCGATCCAGTAACTTTTTTTTATCATTTGCCCACGCTCGAAAAATATGTACTTAAAACGATTTTTAAGTTTTGAGAATTATTTATTTGTACTTTATTAGTATCCGGTCATAAAAATAGGATTAACGCGCATTTTCAATGAATATTTTTCTTTAGAGCATATGTTGAAAGATTAAAATCAAGTAATAACATATTTATTCTGAAAATATCTTTTTATGGACATTTCTTGTTTATTTTATTACATAAATATATTGATAAGACTTACTAAATTTAGTAAGATTTCGTTCTTTTTAATAAATGTATCGACTCTTTTAGGTATGCTCCTTACCATGGAAGAATATTAATTTCATGCTCATTCAAAAAGTTACAGCTCTTTTGGAATGTATGGCATAATGGTTTACTGGTTTAACGCTCTTTTACAAATAGTGCTTTGCGGTGACCATCAAAATTTCTTAGTGGTTTATCCAATATCAATACAACAATAAAAAATTGTTGGTTTAACCTCTTCAGGGACATTAGCACATATGTGTACATTTAGTTTTTTAGAAATTAAAATTATTTTAACTGAAAAATAAATTAAAATCTGTTAAAGAACTACTTATAAGATTATATTTCAACAATAAAACCAAACAATTTGTAGTATGGCAGCATGGATAGCATTTTATTCTACTGGAAATTAACTGCTTTCAAAATATTTCAAAGTTGCCTCTGATTAACGCGTGGTTTCTTTTTAGTTTATTGGAACAATATCCTAAATCTCTGATAAATAAACTATCCAATGTATAATATTTGGTTAGTTTAAATAAGTGCTTTATTTTGAAAAAATAATCTGCAAAATTAGTTTTTTTACTTTTTTACTAATAGCACTTTACTGTGAAATATTTGAACTCAGTTTTCTTTTTTATACTAATTGTTTTTCCAAATTTTCCACCTTTAAAAAATTCGTCCCTAAAGCTTCATCGAAGCTCCTCCTATATAAATTTGTCTTTGAAAATCTAGTTTTACGAAAACGCATCTAAAGTTTTACTACCTGGCGTCAAAAGTAAGAAAATCCTACAATTATTGTAGAATATCTCTAAAACAGGTCATTGGATCAAATAGAAAATGTCACAGAATATTTTCACAATATTATACTTTAAGCAAATGGAAAAACAAATGGTTTTTTGAAAAGCTGACTACTTCTAATCTCTTAAAGAGCTAAGATTAGTTTGCATATTGCTTAACGCACCGGAGTAAGAGAAATTATCTTTTTGTTGAATTAGTGTAATATTAACAAAGAATATACTTGCATGGTAATACTGTCAAAATTGCAAAACAAAATTGCTTGTTCGTAATTATTTTTTTGGAAAAGTCTAATTTATCTTACCTATAATTATTCTTAAAATTACTTATTTAACGTGCTAAAATAATATTTAACCAATCTAAATATTTTCCAGGCCAAAAAAGCCGCCATTCACATACACAGAGCTCATAGAGTACGCCCTGGAGGACAAGGGGGAGCTGACCGTTTCAGGGATATACCAGTGGATATCGTAAGTATGGCTGCACCCTAAAAATCGCGAAAAGCGCAACGTGCCACAACTTAGTAATGGAATTTCAAAAAGTTGCGAAAAGAATTCACTGGAGGGACATGTTGATATTTGTTTACTAACTTCCACTGAAATTAATCGCAAAAGCGAATTCTTTCGCCGCTACCGGAGCGCAGAAAATTCGCCTTCATGTTACCAATTCGTGGGACTCGGCTGGGGTAAAACCGCAGCTCATTCCCTGGAGAAGTCGCGTTCAACAAGGAAATATCAATAGTTGGTGCCAGGAGCGGGATTGCCGTTTTATTTCACCACTTTCGACTCTTTTTTTTTTTTTTTGTCCCGAGTAGCTGGAATTACTCATGTACATATTTTCGCTTGACAAATTTCCCAAAAAAAAAAAATTATATTTCCGAAGTTTTCCATAGTCGAAAGACTGCTGAAGCCGGTTCAGGTTGATTGGCTTGCGGCAATTGCCCAGGTATTAATCTGGCACCTTGCTAGCCATCCCCGGGAGCTAATTTCCGTTCCACCTGATCCACCCCGAATCCTTGACCCTAGGGCTCCGCTGCCATGTGATGGACGTCCCACTCAATTGACCATGCGTGCGCCTCACCAATTTTCACACACGGGGCAGGTTCGCAGTCGACCAACCGTGTAAAAGGTGCATTAAGTTCGTCACGTGGCCAGTTTTTGATGATTTACAGGCCATGGCAATTATTGAAATGGTAAATAGACAATTTGTAAATTATATAGACGGGGGTGCCCCTGTGTGCCTCTCCTGGCTGTGAATGGTTTTATTATGGTAAGGAGCAGGTCGCACTTGCCGCACACCGTGCACGCAACGGCCACCGTGCGTTATCCTTTTTCTATGTAAATATCGCCTGCGACGCGACTGTGTGCAGAAACACTTACAAAAGTGCTCGTGAGCAGAACTTTCTTGTCTTTTTAGTAAATGCGTGCAGAACTACAACTCACCTATCGATTTCAGCATTTTCATACACTCTGGATTCAGAAAGATGGCGAAGTTTCACTCCTGCACGTGCCTTTAAAGTCCATTTGCGATCATTAATTTTAGAAACGTGTCCGGCAGATAAAAGTTAATTAGAAATCCTCTTATACATAGGTGTAAAGAATTACGAAACATTTATTTGATTCTGCCCTTTTATTTTGTTTTATACCAGATTTAGTAGGCTACAAATAAAACCCATATGTCCATGTATCAGTGTATTGTGATAAAAGTGTTCTTTAATAGTTAACAAATGTTAAGGTTAATAATGGCAAAATAAATATTTAGTTATTATTAACTAGTCCCATGAATTTCAATTATAACCGTTGTTATTATTGTATTATTATTTTTTTATTATTATTATTATTTATTCCATTTCAACCTTACAAGTATATACAACAGAAATTATACAATTTAGTGCTAGAATCCAAAATTCATTCAACTATATTATTGCTAGGTTTGCATAAGCAAATAAATATTTGAAAACATATATTACTTTTGTGGAAAATCCTTTCTTGACAACCCAATGATAAAACTATAAGGCTATTATTACAAACTACAAAAGTTACGAACCTATAAAACCTGCAGACTTCTGTAGAATATGGATTCAAAAATGAAAATGTTCCAGCACATTAAGTTTTCGAGAAGCATGGGGTTGATAAATGAAAAAACTTGTCCAGTTTTGAAAATTTCTTAAAAGATAATGGACTATCAAACGTATTTGAAACATAATTCAAATAAATTAGATTCTAACTATCGGAAGCTTTGCCTAAGACCTATAAAATAAATAAACTGGGGACATGGGAGATGGAAAAACTTGTCTTATAAATAATTTTGATAAACCTTACAAATAAATATTATATGAGTACAATTAGTATATTTTTTTACCTTTATTTTGAGATATGTTTCGAGCATCTGCGATATCCCCTTATTTTTTAATGAATTCTGAAAAATTCTCATTTTTCAATCCCACATTTCTCAAAACGTGATGTGATGGAATATTTTCATTTTCAATTTGTAGTCTACGTAAAAAGTCCTATCAAAAACACCTATCAACTATTCAGGGAAAAAAAGAAACTATAAAATATACAATGTACAGAACAGTGTTTTTAGAGTATTTCCACTGAACCTCAACTTTATGTAAAATATCGCATATTTTTATCTGTAGAAACATGTTTGCATTAATTTTCATAACTATTTAAAACAGGGGAGAAGATTTTTCAAAATGCAAAACAAACGAGCGAGTTATCGAGTTTAGTATCATTGGATAGCTTTTTTAAAAATATTGTACACATATTTTTTTATTTTTCGATCCGATGTGTATTCTTGAGACATTTGACCTTTCTGGACTTTTATCCACACTATATAATAATGTACATTACATACGTTGAATATAAATGTATAATAATACAGTAACTAGAATTCCCTTATAGCATGATTTAAAATAGTTGCTTAAAAGAAGTAAGATGTAACATAACAACATAATTTTCAGGCTTGATTACCTGTAGTTTATTTATTTTTGGTTAATATGTTTTTGATTTTTGATCTCATTTTAAAAAAACAATGTTTGCTGCCAATTGTTGTGGGTTATACCAATCTAACTTTTCGCTTCGAATAAAGCCAGCAGCGGCATTTACCAATCTTCTTGACTAACGTCTTTTGGAAAATTGTGTAATAGAATAAACTAATTTCATTTAAAGGCTATACATTACAAATAAAACGATATAAGATATTAAGTTTATGATAGGAAAAGATAGTTGAATGCAATCTATTTGTTTCATCAGGAGTTTAGAAGTATAAAATTACTGTAGATCATACAAAACAGATTTTAACGAAATGCCGCAGTTTTGCAATTAAAAGAGATTAACATTTTTATCAAGTTGAGCTGAGTAAGAATTTTTAAAATCAGTTTAGGTGTTTTTATTTGAAGGTCTATATAAAAATTTCGTAGCTTTATGATTCTTTAAAATTATTATTGTAATCCATTTTTTCCAAAAATTTAAATTTATAACGGAAATTATTCTGATCACATTTGTATGATTGTTGACAAATTGTACAACTTACATTCACTACAGCTGGGTGTTACTTACTTTTTAAAATCAGTTCATTCAAAATTTGGAACAAAATTAAGAGCTTTTATTGTCCTGATGATTCTGCTATTGAAATTTCGACTAGAACTACGTTTCTAAAACTCTGTATTTTAATTTTTACTATACATAAAATTTAGTATAATGTAAAATCTGGTATCTATGCGAAAAGTTATACTTCTCGATATGTCGTTCTGAAATATTTCTCCCCTCCACAGTGATGATATCTTGATTAATTGAAAACAAAAACAAGGATGGTTTTACAACCTGCAAAGATGCCTTTATGGCAACAAGTTTTGCTGTTCCTTCATAGTTTTAACAACTGCATGAAAGCCATACTTTTGCCGCTGCGCGTTATAAATGCCAATAGCTCTGAGGACTTTTTGAATTTTTCAGAAATTCATTCAAAGACTTATTCTAGAAAAACTATAAATTAATCGCTAAAAACAAAAAATTGATTTTCTGCTGCGAAAAAATGAAAATATCTCCTTAAAAAAGTTTAATTATTTTCATCCCTATTCGCATATACATACATACATATGGATATGTATGCGAAAAAAGCAAAATTAATCTAAATTAAAACTAATAGCTGGATTATCAACCTAAAAATACATCTTATCCACAAAGGTATATTAAAATAATATATGTATGAGTTGCAATCGTCAAAATGCGAAACGTGTCACGTGTCAGGTACAGCCGAACAAGGACAAAAGGACAAAGTCAGAGCAGCGATACTAAATATTAACTACATTCGAGAATCCAAGGATAATTAGCAGCTTTCCAGCTTACCATCCAGTCTTATTTTAGAGAAATGAATACCCTTTTTCGTGGTACAATATTTTTTCATTCAATTTATAGCACTAATTTTGGAATTTCTGTTTCGTAGCATATGAAACTTGTAAAATCCCAAACTTCCATTAAATAGATGAAGGGTTAGAGTAAACTTGTTTACTATATATATTTGGGTTTATGTTGATGGTATATTTTCTTGAACTAACTGTCGGTAACAGACGTGAAAAACCTTTTTATTGTCACCTCATTATAGCCGAAGCAATAACTCTTAGGCAAATATGAAATATCCTAACTGCTTTCTTTGATGAGATAGCAAGAAAATTGAAGGGAAAATCGTTTCCCCGTTTTGGTGTTTTCCATCCGGCACGTTCAGGTTTAGGTAAATTACAGAACTGACAAAAAATCAGAGTTGATGGAATAATTTAATGACCTTTCTTAAATTGTGCTGTCTATGAGTTTTGACGATTTATTACGTACAAAAAGCGTTGCGTGTCCTTAATTATAACCGCCCCTTCGCCGTATTTGGGGTAGAACTGCTACCCACATATAACACAAATCAATTTGATAGGCTAACGTTGTCAATCGTGCTTCATGCTACTTGCTACTTGAGCTCTAGGGGAAGCTCCCAGCGATTTGCTAGTGCCATTCACATTACATTTGAGAAAAAGGAGGGTGGTTTCGTTTTTGTGTCCATCCCTTAAGCAAAAATTGAATGGCGATTCGTGCCAGCAAAGAAAGTGGTACGACCAGGTGAGTTCATAAATTTTATATGAGGAGTGTTCGGGCTCAGGCCGACTCCCTATGTACTGCGGAAGCCTTCACTCCTCTATGATTTAGGTACAAAAATTTAAAAGTGATATTATGCATCTCTTTTTTATTCGGCGTCGTCGTTTTGGAAAAATGGGGCGGACGGACATTTTCTAGTTTCCACACGGAAGGCCAGCTTTTGTGCTTACTGCAGTTATTGCTTCATATAATGAATGAAAACTGATAAAACAATATTAATCATAGATAACTAACCTTCATCTTTCTATGTACAGTGGAATTTAAAACATATTTATGTAACCCTTTTGCATTTTCACTCAAATTAATACAAAAAAGCAATGAAATATTTAAAAAAGTAAGTAAATAACCGCCAACATTTTAATGAGCATTGTCCATAAAACATTAAAACAAAAATTAAATTCTTTATGAGACTTACAAGTTACGTTAATTTTTATGGACGAAGTGCACGAAACTTGAAACGTCCAAGTTGAAAGAAGTTACTGCACCATCATTGCAAAATTGCTTTTATGAAATCTACACTACAATTTTGTTTTATTATTTATTATTTGTAAATCACCTCAGCATCGTTAACGTTTTGTCTTTCTATACTTTAAAGTAAAGATACTTTCATTATTTTATTTTGATACAACATATAAATTAAATCTAGAATGAAGGCTCCTGTGATTCTTGTAGCTTGAAATGTTACGATTTAATAAGAAAAATATAAATTGTAATCTCGTAATTGCTTAATGGCTGGAAATTTGGCTTGTGAAAAGCTTTTTTTTTATATACATATGTATGTATTTTGTCAAATGCTTAATACGACTTCGGAATTGTAAATGTTCTATTATGTCACGTTTTTGAGAAAAGTAGTTTTAAAAAGTAAAAATGTTTTGTGAATGCAAAACAATTTACTTTAATTTTTGCTCCTCAAAAAAATCAATGAAGATAAAATTGTAAAGACTTTATACAGCTCACAAGAAACTATAAAAAGAATATGCTTGAAATCAAATTTTATTTGTCAACATGTTGACGAACCCAGGGCTTCCAAGCATTTGAAGTTGCCTCCCAAAACCCCAACTTAAGTCCGGTAGTTATTCAGCCACTTTAGGCGAGAAAAAGTTGAGCTTCGAAATAAATACTGGCGATGATTTCTTATAAAAAAGTCTTTATTTTGACATTACAAAGAGAGTATGAAAAGTCCTTTTCAAGATCTTGTACGCTAAGGAAATTAGTCATAAAAATTGTATATACAAACCAACCAGTAGATTTCGAAATAAGTTTACTCTCATTGAATGTTTTGAGGAACAAGAATTGAATTAAAATATTTTCTATATGAAACCCTAAAGATAAGTCTTAAGGGACTATTCATAGTCTTCGGTTTTGCAAAGTATATTTATTATGAAATAAATTTGGTTGAAGGCTCAATAGAATTACTCCGAGCGCCGTTATTTAATAATACTTTATTTGCAAGTTACATGATTTGTATTAAATCCGACCAATGGCAATTATTAAATTATTGCAAAATAATCTATTCGAGTCCACTATAAAGAGTTTTTTTTAGAATGTATACAAAGATAAGCCTATATGGGAAGAAGAAGTAATGAAAATGGAAATTTACAATGAACCTCGTCATTAAAAAGCTATAAATTTTGTATTATCAGATAAATTTATTTTTATGAAATTTAAGGATTTATTATTTCGTTATTATTTCGGGAGTTATTTACTGTCCCATTAATTAGTGAAAATGACCATTTATATTTAATTGGCCACATACATATAATCTTTATTGTTAGAAGCGATAACCTCTTTTCTGCATAAATGCAATCGTTCGTAGTTAAGTAAAAATAATTATGTCTGAAAACCAATATTAAGTTCTTGTTGAATATTTAAACCGAAAATGTTGTATGATATCTCTTCCTGTTTTCGAGATAATTGCTGGAAAATAAAAAATCTGAAAGTGCGATTTTCGCTGAGAAGAATTGTAGGGATTATGTATTCATATTGGGCTTGGCTAAAGCCTGGTTTAAACATAGTTTAACCCAGCTTAATATAAGCTTAAATTACGGATGTTTTAATCTTGAATCAAGTCTAGCTTAAGCCTTGTACAATTCTTTAATGTCGTTACAAGTTTTTCTCCTACGAAGATCCCTGCACTGTAATTTCACTAAAAAAGTTAACGCAGTTTCAGTAAAAACAAAAATACATACAAAAGATATGATAAATTATTTGACGCTTAAGTTATGTGCTTTTATTAAGACGAAAAAGTTTGTACTGTGGGAACTTTTAAGAATTCAAAATATAGGAAATTTTAAAATACTTACGTCTTTATATTTGCATTTCAGAGATAGATTTCCCTTTTACAAATCCAACGATGATAGATGGAAAAACTCCGTAAGGCATAACTTGTCAATAAATCCGCACTTTCGAAAGGGTGTTAAAGCTCCGCAGGGGGCGGGTCACTTATGGACAATTTCAACACGAGACTCTGAGGAAAATGCACTTGCATGGGAACATGTAGGAGAACTGTTGAATAAAAAAAAAAAAAAATGTCTAATTTAAATTTTATTCTTTGCCTATAGAAGAAGCAGCGATTAGAGCTGTTCTTCAAAATGGAACTGTCTCAGAAGCGAAACAGTAGCCCACCAACAAACAACGCCTACGATGAAGCAGCTGCAGCAGCGGAAAGTATAGCGCTACAGCTGCGAACTGAGTCGACATCTCCAGAGCAAAATTCGTGCCACACTTCGTCTGAGACCTGCGATCAACACTTCCAGCTAAGCTTAGTTCAAGATGAAGACCTTAAGCGAGCTGCTGGAGAAATCTTAAACGGGGTCCGAAGAAACGTAGAGGTTCAGGCTGTCCACTCCACGATAAGTACCTATCAGGATGACCTAATTGAAACAGGTATTTTATATTTGGTGTACTTAAACTGAGCTTAAACTCATATAATCCTGATTCGTTTAGGTGACTATTTAAACCCCATCAACAAGGACGATGCAATAATCGAAAGTGGACTGAGTAATAGGTCCGAAATCGTCAACGATTATTATGTGACAGAGATTGATCCAATTGAGCTTGGCATCAACATGTCCAATGTAGAAGAAGAAGTTTTATTTAGTGAGGAATTTAATTTAAATTACTTTGGTATTACTTCAGGGAGTGACATAATGGCCTGACACAAAGTCCCCCAAAAATGTCTTCCCTCGGAAAGTAATGATGAAATTTCCTAAGTAATATTATTTGTAAAAGGGTGTATATGTGTGTGTAGCGTTTATTTATGGTATTTTTGCAATTGAATAAACAAGATGAAAAGTTGACTTTGAACCTACTCCTCTTGAGAAATTATTTTCAATCGTAGAACTACTTTGA
Source organism: Eutolmus rufibarbis (assembly GCA_963920795.1). Taxonomy (NCBI): domain Eukaryota; kingdom Metazoa; phylum Arthropoda; class Insecta; order Diptera; family Asilidae; genus Eutolmus; species Eutolmus rufibarbis. Next base: position 10,173,266 of record OY987206.1, read on the forward strand.
GAGTGTGTAAAACAAGGATAATTTTCTATAACAATTTACTTAGAATCACCTCCTAAAAAAATACAAAGAATGGTACAAGCAAAAAAATCTTATATCTTTTATCAACGACAACTAACAACGCTACTCTGTAAATTTCCATATTTTTATAGTGCCATCATCACTTGTCGATAAAAGTTGCCCTGGTGTTGCTGAGTTCCATTTTACAGAGTTAACATCCTGCAAATGAGCTTTGTCTACAGACGTTACCAAACTGAAAGTAGGTTCATTTTTGCTTGAACCTTCGTCCTCTTTGAAAATGCGGATCGAATCATCTCCACATGCAGTTGCGATAAAACCTTCATTTATAAAAAAATATGAAATACGGACTATTTTACGAAATAGCTTAAAATTCCACTTACCAGTTATTTTGCACCAGGATATATCGTAAACAGCTCTGGTGTGATATCCAGATAAAGTGCAAACGCACTTCCAAACGGTCTCGTTGTCTGGAGTCGCAATATTTTCCTCATTTCCAGGATGGTATGCCTGCCAGATTTTAACAGTTTTGTCGTCACTGCAGGAGGCCAATCTTTCTCCAGAGGAGTCAAATGAAATGCTCCAGGCTGTCGAAGTATGCGAAACAAGTGTAGCAGTGCATTCCCAGTCGTTATCTAGGGAGTTTTCTTTAAAAATTTTTATTGTATTGTCATAGCTAGCCGATGCAAGAATGTCTTCTTTGGGATGCCAAACTACCTGCAGTAAAGAAAGAATTTTGGTTTTAACATTTCATTTAACATTAACAACAGCATAAAATGAAAAAAAAAACATTTATGAAAAATGATATTCAAAGTTTATACAGAACTTTGAAGGTATTTTAAGGCATGTACAAATTATAGATTCATGGGCTTTCCAAAAAATTATTTTAAAGTTAAGAAATTCTGGGAGGTATTTCACACAATTAATATGTACAAGATAAACATTTACTTTTCTTAATTTCAAAATAGCGCCAGTTGTCATAAAATAGTGGGTTCAATTGGTAAATCCGTTTGAAGCGAATAGAAAGCAGCTAAAAAAAGTCCTTTTAGGATAAAAATTCTAACAACGTTCCTTGACTTCAATTAATTTTTACGTTCAAAGTGTTAAAATAATTCAATGGAAAAATTCAATCGAATCATTTTGACGATGTTTGTGGATATATGAAATCAAAAGCTGTGCTTTTTTCATTTTCCTATCTGGTTTTGGTTAGATAGAAAATTTTGTATTGAACTAAATTTTAAAAGCCGTCACGTAGATCAAGATTTTAAAATTTGATAAAAGTGCATCAAATTGCTACTCATCCAAACTTCAAACCTTGAACCAGATAAATATTTGGATTAACTTGTTGACGCAAAGTGGGTATAAATCCAGCCAATTTGATTTTGTTTTCGTGAAATAAAAATTGTTTGATATGGGTCATAAATTTTAATTCAGTGCAAATTTTCCTGCTAAGTGTGGAACTGGAATAGGTTTGAAAAAACAAAAAACAGCTAAAGATAACTAAAATGACTTAGCGAGTATTTTTAATTTTTGAATTTGAATTTTTTTTGAAATTTTACAATCTACGGAAAAACAATTAAAATTATTAGGTGATTTCCATATGCACATTTGTTTGTAGATTGTGACTCCAAGGCTCGAATGGCAAAATACGGGAAAAACTAATCATCAAATACAATGAAAACAACAAGCAAAAGATTACTTTTTTAAACATGTAGTTTTGGGGTGGTTTTGTGGTATTTCCAAAATGTTCTTTTATCTTGGACATAGTTATGGATAAAGTGTGCAGTTTTGCCTAATGAATCTCGGTAAATAGCAAAGATTCCTACGCCTACACCTACGACCTTTGAGAAAAGGTTTAAAATGAATGGTAAAGTATTCAAGGAACAATATTTTCTCCCGGTGTTTAGTTATAGTGAATAAAATGAGCCTTTCTCAAGTTGCATTGTCAAGAAACTATGCTTTTTTTTTAGGTAGCTTAAAGTGCTTACTTTCTTAACGTCCTGCGTGTGAGCATTTAGCACTGCCGCGCATTCGAACTCGTCCTCCCCAGCGACTTCCCATACCCAAACGGACTTGTCTCGGCTGCACGTGGCCAGAAGCGATCCCGATCTGGACCAGCAAACACTCTTCACTTCATTCTCATGTCCTTCCAAGGTGGCATTGCATTCGAATTCGCCTGTAGAAGAAAAATGTCGGTTGAATTTCAGAACCTTTGAAGGTAAAATCCAAGAAGAAAGCATCCCCTCAGAAGTAAGAGCGCACCTGTGGTTTTGCTCCAAATTGCTGTTGTAGCGTCGAAGCTCCCAGAGGCTAGGTACTGCCCGCACGGTGACCAGGCGACATCGCGAATTGTTCGAGTGTGTCCGTCCGATAAAATCGTTTTTGTGGTCCAACTACTGCCGGCCTGGGACCAAATTCGGATGGTTTTGTCCTCCCCACAGGTGGCAACCGCAAATCCTTTGGGATGCCAGTCACATCCCCAAACTCTTCCTTTGTGCCCTTGCAGCACAAACTGTTCTTCAAGTTTTCCCATTAGATTCACTTTATTTCAAAATACAAGATGCGTTTTCTTTGCAAATAAAACTCGAGTTATCAGCTGATTTCAAATGTCATTTGAACATTTCTAAATCTTCTTTTATGTAAACTTGAAGTCTTTCTAACTATTATCTTTGGAAATTCTGAGATAAAAGATTAAACTGTAAAATAAATCAAAAATCATAAATGTATACGTTAAAAGGTCGGAAGAGTTGTGAATAAAAATTAATCGTGGCTTTCTATAAGAATGAATTATACAAAAATAACATTTTTAGGGGAATATTATACAAATTATACTAAACCATTGTGAATTGTATATTGTAATTGTGACTTTAATTGATAACTGTCATGTTTGGTTATAACCGCAACTGTCAAAACAATTCTCACGTGGGTTTACATCCAGGCATCCGAAATGTCTTCATTTTTTATAAAATCCAAGCCGAAATTCCAACAGAAACGAAAGGTATTTAATATCTTACATATTTAGTAAAATACCCGTAAACTTTCATTCAATTTTTCTGAAGCGGGAAGATGCGCGAGCGTCAAAAGCCCCAAAAAGGAAACCGAAGCCCGACGAGGAGGAAATTGAAAGTGATGATGCCGTGGACAGCGGCGGAGAGCATTTTCCTGAGGTATCCGATGGCGAGGAAGAAACTGCACAGGACAAGCGCCTCAGATTAGCCAAAAAGTATTTGGAAGAAATCGAAAAGGAAGAGAAGAGCCGGGCCGAAGACAAGGAGCTCCACGACCATGTGTCCAACAGACTGAAGGACGAGTACCTCGAAAGTGTAGGAAAACTCAGGAAAAGTGTAGCCGCAGAGTACAAATCTTACAAGAAGAGCACGGTCCAAGTCTTGAGGCATAAACACCACAAATTACCTGTTACCACCGTCGTGGTTTCGACCGACGGTTCGCTCATGTTCAGTGGAAGTAAGACTCCTTTTGTGGTCAAGTGGGACTTGGGAACTATGAAACCGGTGGGCTCTTTTAACGTTCAAACAGTCCCGGGAGCGGTGGAGGAGAGGAAGGGAACTAAGAGGAGATCGAATATCTTAGCCATGGCAATGTCTACAAACATGAAATTTCTAGCAATCGCCGAAGGCGGAAATAACGTCCAAATTTGGTGCCCGAGCACTTTGAAGCACCTAAAGACTTTGAGGGGTCACCGTGATGTGGTTAGTTGCTTAGTGTTTCGAAAAGATACTCATCAGTTGTATTCGGGCAGCAAGGATCGGTCGGTGAAAATCTGGTCATTAGATGAAATGGCTTACGTCGAGAGTCTGTAAGTATTAGACTTTCTTTTCTTTCCCGTAAATATTAAATTGAACCGGAAGTGTCCAGTGAAAACTGTAATATAATAAATTGCCTCGATCTCCTGTCCCGTCTTGTGCTCGAAGGTATTAACAAGACAAAACTTACTGTTTTCCCGTTTTATAAGTACATGCATATGTATAACACTCAAATTAAATTCTAAATCCTTAGAAGCCATTTCATTATTCCTTTTAACCTCGGTTATAAGCCAAACCACAGATGTCACATGCCATGTTTAAAAAGATCCACCGAAACAAAATTTCCAATAACTAGGCGAGTAAATCAGCTTCACAGTTAAGTTTGTAGCCAGATTCATAACCGAGTATGTTACTCGGCAAATCGTAGCCAAGTTGGTTGCTAGATAGTATTAAAGCTTATTTGAATGAGCGAGGGAAAATAAATATACATATATGCGAATGTTAGAAAACTACAAAAGAGTCCCAAGATTATATAAATACACATTTTCCCATAGCATTCTAGAAGAAGAAGAGTGGTACCGTGCATATTACAGTAGTGTTTTACTCATGGTGCAAACGTTCAGTCCTGCTGCCTCAACTAATGCTTTTTAATTTTGTTTTTTATCAGCCGTAGCGAAGCAAAATCTTATATTCTTATATCTTAATCTTATATTCCAAAATTTGCCCATTTTCTGACGCTCGACCAAATAGCCAAGTACAACTGCTCCTCCCGAACTTGTTATAACAGCAGCAATAGAAAAGCGTTCTCGTGTTTTTATGTCAAGGCGATGTTTGTATATTTATTTATATATGGCCAAACTCAAACATTTTATAGGAAGCCTCAAATTTGAAAGTGTTAACTTAATTTACATGGAAATTTCTTTCAAAACTTTGGAAAGTTTTCTTTAGAATTCCAGTTCCAAGTTCGGAAGTTCCATTTAAATACCTATTTAGTTCTATATTTTTACGAAATTGTACGTACCTACTTTTTGATGTTTTGACTGCAAAAAATTGGAGGGAATATTTTCACATTTTCGTCTTGTAATGTTTTATTTTATATAAACCTTAGGTTTGGTCATCAAGCAGGAATCACAGGAATCGATGCGTTATCAAGAGAAAGGGCAATTACATCTGGTGGGTCCGACTGTAGTGTAAGAATATGGAAAATTACTGAAGAATCCCAGTTAATATACAACGGCCACAGGGGCACCATAGAAAATGTTAAACTCATAAATGAAGAAAATTTTATATCAAGCGGAGATGACGGGTAATACGATATTAAATACATACTATCAATAATTGATATCTTATCACGCAAATTTAATTTTAAATAGATCTCTTTGCCTCTGGAGTTCAATGAAGAAAAAGCCTCTTTGTATATTGAATGAAGTGCATGGAAAACAGCCAAATGGAGAAGCAAATTGGATTACAGCCATTGCAACATTAGTTAATACTGATTTAATCGCATCAGGTGAGAATGTTACTTTTAAAGTTATTAATTAAAATTAAAATATATAAATATAATTTTGCGGAAAGGTTCCAATGATGGTTTCATCCGACTTTGGCAGATGAGTGATAATGGTCGAAAGTTACTTCCACTTTTTCAAATTCCAGTTGAAGGTTTTGTAAATAGTTTGGCGTTTAATAATAGTGGAACACATCTTTTTGTTGCAATTGGTCAGGAACACCGATTAGGTCGCTGGTGGCGAATAAAGGAAGCAAAAAATAGCATTTTGGTTATAGAATTAGAAAAAATAAAAAGTTGATTTTATATTATATTTTGCTTGTAAACTTTTCCCCTCTTCCAAATTCCCAATTCCATACTTCCATGCATAAAGCGAGTTAAACGCTTTTTCGGTTTTATTTTAAAGGAAAAAAGACTCAACTATTCAAGCTTACACATATATTTAATTAATCTTATTACAACAATAAATAAAATATTTATATACAAAAGCGTTCCTTGTGTAATTGAGCACAATAGCATCATTCCAGGACTGCACTCGCATGTCTTTTTTGTCTTTTTTGTCTTTTATATGCATCAGTTCTACTAGTCATCACAGGCGGTTAACTTTACAATGTTTTAGAAAAGCCTTGCGGATCACTTCAGCTTTGAGATGTCCGTCGTTTCCGTTCTCCAATTATATCACTCTTTTTGTGTGAATCAAAGATATGGAAGAGACTCGAATGTTTAACAGGCGGGAAGATTATTGTGCTGACCACACGGAGTGGACTGAATTTTTCGGAATGTTGAATCAATTCTCCATCATTCGTGCAGCTACACGATCTTGTTATTCTTCCCGCTTTACTCATGAAAGGCGAAGGTATTCTTGAAATTTTTTTTATCCGTGGAATACGATCGGGCGAAAGTAGATTGGTGTCGTTCTCGATCATGAATACTGAGTTGCTGTTATGTCTACTCATTTCCTTACCGTCGAAATCCTTACTGAGTATGCTGCCATTCGATGGATTGTACGTTTGAATGCTGTTGTCGCTTAGCGCAGGTACTATGGAGTTTTGCTGTACTATACTGAAGCTATCATAGTCACTATTCGAGTCTGAGATTGGAAGCTTATTGAGATACAGATCTTCATTTTCCGCCAAATCCTTCTGAATATAGGCATCAGGTGAAGCAGGTTGTTTCATTGGTGTTACGGGGAAGAAGACATCATCGTCCAACTCGTTGATACTCGTTGAAAAGTTTTTATTATCGTAGGAGAATTGTCGCTCCATTGGAATTGCTCCTTCAAAGATGTATGTCGTATTGTCCGTGATGGATGTTTCTGTTTTTCCATTAATACTTGTTTCTTCTGCTCCAACTGAAACCTCTGGAATTTGCCAGATATCTCGGTTAATATCAGTTGTTGTGGAAGCGACTGCAGCTACTGTCTGATGAACGCTATTTAAGCTACAAGTAATAGCTGATTTCTTTGGTGATACTTTCAACTGCTGTTGCTGCCTTAACCAAACGGGGGAATCTGAAATAATAATAAAAATATTTATTTTATAGTGTTCTTATTATCTAACGTAATATAATTTTTTACCTATATAAACTTTACTATGTAAAGATGATCTCTTATCTACAATTGACTGTAAACGTTGTTGACTAGCTAGAGAGACTCTGTAAGCGAGATCAGGCTGCTGTTCTATCTCAATTCCCAAAATTTTCAATATAAGATTTTTGAGAGCCGCTCGAAAATCTTTCAAGTGATAAGCGTACAAAACTGGATTAACCGCTGAGTTCAGATGAGATAGAATTATGCAGAAAAATGTTAATTTCGGATGGACGTAACAATTTGGACAAAATGCCTTAATACAATTGATCGTGTAGAGGGGTATCCAACAAATCATAAAAAATAATACAATCACTGATAGATTTTGGGTTGCTTTAACATCTCTTTTTCGTGCTGCTCCTAAAACGCGCAGCATTGTTCCACCGTTCGGCCGATTCGAGCTGGTGGTTATATGCGAAAATGAAGATCTTCTGCTACTTTCACCAATTGGATTCATTGTGACTATTTGCCTAACCTGTGGTAAATTTAAAATTAATATTTATTCCAAGGTCTGTTTTTGAAAGCTCCACTTACTTGCCTAATTATCACTCTGTATATGTGAGCATAGAACGCCAGGAGAAGAAGCGCTGGCGTTATGATAGTTGCGAAGTACAGGAATACGAGGTAGTTGTAGTCCATTACTTCAACGAAGAGGCATGCCTGATTTTCCCCGACTTGCGCATGCCATCCGAAGAGAGGTAAGAAACCGACGATGGTTCCAGCTAGCCAACACATGGAAATTATACCTGCAATTGAAATTAGAACTTAATTAGAATCTAATAAAGAAACAACATTTTTGCTACGCCTAAAATATGCCAAAACATATTTGTATTGTATGTACTACAACGCTAATAAATGGTATCGCGTCTTTTTTAAATGAAAGTATTACTTTCAGAGATTTATCTTAAAAAACAATTATTATTTTGTTGGGTAGTTTTAAAAGCTTGAACGTTTTACGCGGTAATTTATTAAATAGCCAGCTAAAAGATGTGGAAAGAAGTAGAATTTCATCTTGCTTTTCAAAACTTCCTTTCAAATTATAAGGAAATGTATGTACGTATATAAAAATATGGTCTATAAACAACATTTTGTCATGGCCTCTTACAATTAGTAAGATCATAAGACACTATTTAGACTAAAATTCAAATGAAAACTTGTATGTACCCAAAAAGTATATATGTATATATATACCATAAAAGTGGTTATATCATCTTTTTTTGTGTTTCTTGCGTGATAAGTTACAAGTATTTTATAAATAAATATTCTAAAGGGAATTAAACATAAATCACTCTTTATTAGTTACTAAATAATCAAATTTTCTGTATATACACCTATTAAATGAAAATGAAAAAACAACACTTATGATGTCAGCAAAATTCACACAATTTATTTTATAAGTAACTCATCACTGGAAAAACATTTTCCGATTCATGTTTACATCCATTTATAAATTACAGTCACAGGCTGGCGACTTTCTGCGAACAAGCTAAAAATTGGAATTGTAATCACAACTGGTAAGATGTCACGCAAAGATACAGAGCAGAAATTACGTTCATCATTTATTATCGCATTGATTAACCGCTCAGAATTTGTAAACATACAATTCAGCATAAATTTGCATACATAAGTTTTGCTCCGATTCCTTAGAATTAGAAGCTTTTATTTTAATACATCAATCAATCACTGGATGCTTTGAGCATCATTCGATATTGAAAGAAAAGTTATACATATTTTGAATATTTCATAACCTTTAGTGCCTTTAGGAAAGTATGTAGACACTTTAGTTTTATTATTAAAGGAAGATTACAAGGAAATTGTTTTATGCTTAATTTTGCATTGTGAGGTCAAGCCCTGCGGGGAAGTTATGCTACTATTATATCACAGATAAAATAATATACAGATGCAGAATGGCGTACCTCTGTTGCAGGCAGCAGCCAACTTCTCGTAGGCAACTAAAGCTTTATTCCTAGCCAACCAAGCTTTATACTTTAGCTAAGTTCAAACCCATTTAATTGTAAAGTGATCTACAACGCAAAGTTCTTTGCGAGAGTCGGACAGTTACAGCTTGGTGCGCTTGTGTTCAAGGTCTACACATATGGGAGCATCAGTCCCGTTTTGTTTCCAGCTAAATTACCTTCTACTTCGGTCTCATTTCGAGTTCTCATCTTGGAGCGATTAGTTGTGCGTTTTTGTTGTTCATCAAATTAGATATTCTCTTGGCGATTTTTTATCTTGGCATTGAATTTGGTACATTCTTTGGATTTCTGAATTGACTTCGTTTATGGATTTTTGAATATTTTCATGGTTTTTTGATCTCGACATTGAATTGCGGACATTCGTTCGACCTTTCTTAGAGGAATTGATTTCCTTAATTGTTTTTGTATATTTGGATTATCTATATTGACCTTGAAATATAAAATTTAGTTATGTCTGATAGATCTAAAAATTGGAATATAAAGTGCAGTATTCTTTGTTGCCAGGCTACTGCAAAGAATTATCCAACTCGTAAATACTTTAATTTTCCCAAATCAGGATCAGTAAAACATTCTGTTTGGTTACAAGCTTGTTTCAGTTCGCTTAGCGAAATACGAGCTAAGAAAAAACCATATATTTGTAGTTCACATTTTGACGACAAATATATAGGAAAAAAATATTTAAGGAAAGATGCTGTACCATCCTTGAATTTAGAATTTCGCCCTTCTGTTTCAAAAACTCGTTCGCCGTCTCCTCATGTTGATCCTTGTCAAGCTCTTGTTACATATCAAAGAAAATTTGAAGAAAATGACATCACTCTTGATGAATTAAATCAAGCCTCAAAATATTTTAGTACAAGAACATCTACGCCAGTATCACGAATTTTATGCGAAAAATGTCCTAAACATTACAAAGTAATAAAGATGTTAAAAAAAAATATTAAAAAGCTTGATTGAGACAGAAATTAAGGCTTTAAAACGCAGCAAGCTAGTATTGCATAAGGTAAATAAGGTACTAACGAAAAAGATTATAATAAATAAAAGAGCAAAAACGAAACAATTCAAAAAGAATTTAAGGGAAAATATTGATCTAATGGAAAACGTAAATGACAACGCAAAAACATTTGCTAAAATGATTCTATTTCAACCAAGAACTTATTCAGAATCAGAAAAAAAAATTGCTCAGTGTATTTATTTTCGGTCTTCAGCCGGCTATACTTTTCTTCGTAATGTTCTTGAATTACATATACCTCATCCAACTTCTTTACAGAAATGGTCAAAAATTAAAAATTTATCTCCAGGAGTTAATCATAATATTTTACAAGAAGTCAAAAACCAAGTTGATCAATTACAAGATAAAGATAAAGAAGTTATCCTCATGTTTGATGAAATGGCTATACAAGAGAATCTTGCATACAATAGTACTCTTGATAGAATAGATGGATATGAAGTATATGGAGATGGTGTACTACGAAACATTTTTGCTAAAAACGTACTTGTATTTATGATAAGAAGTATTTGCGGAAACTTTAAACATGTATTTTACTATATAGCCTGCTCTTCCTCTGTAACTGGAGATATTTTAAAAGATGAATTATATATACGCCTTGAAATGTGTAAAAATATTGGGGTGAATGTCCAAGGAATTACTTGCGATCAAGGGCCAATAAATAGAAAACTATTTCGTACTTTACAAATTTCTCCAGATAAATGCTTTTTTAAATATAAAAATGAAATCATATATGCTATTTATGACATTCCTCACTTATTTAAGACATTCAGAAATAGATTGCTAGCAAGTGAAATTTCAATCCCCGATGGTGTTATATCGTGGGACGTTATAGCATTCATATATAATTCAGAAAAAAATAATAAAACGAAAATATGTCCAAAGCTTACTTATTCACATATTTATCCTTCTGATTTTCAGAAAATGAATGTAAAGCTTGCTGTTCAAGCGATAAGTCATAGTGTTTCATCAGGTATTAAGAGTTTTTTGGGTCTGAAAAAGTTCACTATAGATTTAGAAAAAAAGGCTGAAGCCACAGCAAATTGTTTCGACAAAATGAATCGCCTATTCGACATTTTGAACGGAAATCCACCGCTGATGCGAGATTCACAAAATTTTGAATTTCTTGTGGAAATGAAAAAGTATATAATGAACATGAAACCGCTTACAACAAAAGGAACTGTATTTTGCTTTAAGGGCTTATTAATTTCAATTGAGTCCATAATAAAAATCCCTATGTTGATTTTTGAGTTACATACAACAGTTTACTATGTATATGCTATGAAATTTAACCAAGACACTTTGGAAAATTTGTTTGCCCATATAAGAGCTAGAAATTTTAATAAAACTAATCCCAGCCTATTTGAATTCAATCGTATATTAGCAAAAATTATAACTATGAAGTTGTTATTTACGCCAGCATTTTCAAATTGCGAAACAGATAGTGATGAATATTTTAGCCTTGATTGGGATGCAGTATTCCAAAATTCAGAGGACGAATCAATTTCGGTCAATTCAGAAGATCACTTGAAAGACATATCACAAGACGAGGAAGATGAAGGTATAGAAAGATTATTCGAATTATCAGAAGAGCAACAACCTCAAACTCATGTAGAAACAACAGATATTGTACTAAAATACTTTGCCGGATATTGTTTTTCTAAAATAATGAAAAAAATGAACACACCTTGCATTAAATGTACAAAAGTAATGTCAGAAGTTAACACAGAAAATGCTGATATTTCAAATATATTGATAATGGAAAAAAAATTTGATAATTGTAAAAAAGGCTTAATAACACCGTCAAATAAATTTTATGAAATATGCAAACATCACAATAGAATATTTAAGAAAAATTTTGACCAGTTTTCTCACAAGAAAAATATAAAAAGTTTTATTTTTAATAAATGCATTGAAGAAACTCAAGAAAAATTCCCAGATTGGTTTGATATCGGAGATGAGTGTTATAATCATCGCATACAGATATTGGATTTCATGCTTTTGGTTTTAATTAGAAAAAACTGTGCGTGGCTCTCAGATGTATATCGTTCTCAAAAAAAAGTAAGAAGCAAAAGAAATAAAGTTAAAGCAATATTACACGCATAAAATCGAACTACAAAACAAATTATTTATTTTTTTAAACTGAAAAGATAAATCGGGTTAAAATGTTATAGAATTTGATTTGTGATTTACATCAACAAAGCATATATTTACATACCTTCTATAACTACATGAATGTTATTAATCACTACTAGGTTAATTAGGTTAATTAACCAGTGAATTACCCAGTAGTACTACCAGTAATTTTTCTGTTAAAATGGATCGTGAAAAAATTATCCTATTTATGTACTTCCAATATAATTTCTTTCCATGTAATTACTTTTCTCAAAGACCCCTCAGATTAATTTTTCTTAAATATCTCCTATGCACAGACATCGACCAGTTACAATTTTATTATATGTATAGATATTATTGAATCTAAATAAGGCCAGAAATGAAATAATTGGTTTTAGTTTGGTATAAAGTGATAATTTTTTTGTTTTAAATTTCAGAAATAAGTAATCATTATTTCTGGTCTCTGGTTAATATCGATGTAAGCAGTATTACGATTAAGTAGCTAACTGTCCGATTCTCACAAAGAACTTTGCGTTGTAGATCACTTTACAATTAAATGGGTTTGAACTTAGCTAAAGTATAAAGCTTGGTTGGCTAGGAATAAAGCTTTAGTTGCCTACGAGAAGTTGGCTGCTGCCTGCAACAGAGGTACGCCATTCTGCATCTGTATATTATTTTATCTGTGATTATATTTAGTTAATTTTTCGATTTCACATTCATGGTTTAAGTTTAAACTGAGTTAAATTACTAGTAAAGTCGTTAAATTTAGTTTAAGAAGTAATTGAATTGTAGAATTCTTTTTATAAGATTCAGGATATCAAAAATAGGTATTTCTAGAAAAAACCTCGGAACTTTCTATGAAATATGGAACAAAGAAGGTTGATTTTTAAACCTAGAATATTCTACACTTTGTGAGATAGAAAAAGATTAAAAATAACATCTTTAATTGAATTCCACCATGCACTCATAACCGAAATATAAACTATTTAATAAAGAAATTAGTCTTGAACATATTCTTATATTTATAATAATAAAAATTTAACATTGCACTTGACTTAGTTGTCAGTTGTGTGTTAGTCATACAGAATTTAATATGTGGACCTAAATTGGATAATCTTACGATATTCTTGAATAGTTGGTATAATATGATATATAATATGTTATTTAAATTGAAAAAAAAAATGTATGTTCCTTTTAAGGTGTGGTTTGCTTTACGATTTATTAACTATATTACTATTTTGATCACTTACCTATCGCCGTTTTTGTCCGGACGTTCCTTGAATAGGCCATTGGATATAAAATCGCCCAGTATCGATCGATGGACACAGCGACGAGGCAAAAAATTGAGATGGTGCAGAGCACGACTAGCAAAGATACAGTGAACAGGCAGGCATGAAGATTCGTAGGAAGACCGACAGATGCCAAAATGGCAAAGGGCACTCCCAAAAGTCCGACCAGAAAGTCCGCAATAGCCAAGGACACGATATAATAGTTCGTTCTCCTCCTCAATTTTTTGTCACGCTGGAAAACTATGATGACCATGAGATTACCAACGATGGCCATCACAGCGACCAAAATCTCAAAAATGGTATAGGGGACATTCAGCTCAGTTGTGAGATCCTCGGATGTTTTTGGTTTATATGTTGGCGTGTATCGTTCAAAGGGTAAATTAAAAAAGTTTTCCGATTTGTTATACAACTGAAAGTCAGAGTAGGAGTAGAAACGATACTCTGACATCTTGTCTGCATTCACCGAATGTTCTTAACATGCACTTTTACGCGGTTAGATAATCTAAACTTTTTTTTATGTTTTCTTGTCGTCAACCAAAAAATAGTTTCATTGGACTCCAACTAGAGATAGCACACAAAAGACTACATTAACAGCACTCACTGCAAATTTTTTTCGTTCCAGCAGTTTTTAATTGGAAACTTTAGAAGGACGAGTACGATGCCCCAGGCTAAATGGAATAAATTCCTGATTCCTGTGATTGAATCTTGATTGGCAATCGAAGCGCAATTAATACTGAAGTCCGCTTCCAAGAGTGTGTCTGTCCTTCGCCATCCACTGCGGAGGAGATTTAACGACCTGCGGAGCCTCCTCCTGCTTGATTTTAGAATCCTTTCCTGTCTATCTTGATCGAAGTTGAGCTCGTTTCACGTGTAATTCTTCGAGGGGTAGTGCACGACTAGTTTCCGTGATGGATGCATTACTGCCGAGTTGACGTAGTTACATTGGACTGTATCACGCGTCGCCAATAGTACGCCTAATGAGCACATTTCATTCGCCGCGAATCTCGAATGCTCCGCACGTACTGCCATCAAATCGGTTATTTAACGCTCTAAATACAAGCCCATCGCCAGCCGATCTGCAAAAGGTAGAATATTAATGGTTCTTCGCGGCAGATATAGGTGCATTATGTTTTTATTTATGGAAGTATAAAAAGGCGCTCTGAACCCTCACTCTAAACACTCATTATTTATGATCTTAATACTTAGTCGTTAAGTACACATATGGATTTGAAATAGCTACTTAATGTGTTTCATTACTCGCGCGCAGTCGGCAGTCGAGTTAAAGACCTTGTAATAAAAACCAGGAACCTCCATAATTTAAAGAATTTATTTTTCTACTAGTATGTTTTCATTTTTGTGGAACGCATGTATATTTTATAATTAATTTAACATACACATAAGTGCCCAATACTAAGTATAAATATAATGCTTAATTTTTAATCAAATATTTTTTTATATTATTAGTTTTGTAATTTAGAAAGGTTGGTTATTAGAATAACAAAACGTTTAGGAGTAATTAGCAATCCGAAGGTCAGCGAGTACAACCTTTTTTTTTTAAGAAACCCTTGAAAATAAAAAGCTAAATTAAAAGCATTCTCCCAGTTCAAGAATTCAGTTTCTGCAGTCAACTGCTTAATCAGCTTAAGAAAAGCAATCTCTGAAGGGAAAAGTCGACAAAAGTCTACTCTCGAACACAGGGAAAATATTAAAATAGAATATTATATTAGCAATATAGCAATATTAATTGCATAGAAAATTATAAATATCTTCATTACAAGTTTTGTTGTTTTACCCTTTAAAATCATCCTTAGTAAAAAGTTCTTAGGAATTATCTTAAAATTCTCATTAAAATTGCTTTAGAGTGGCATTAATACAATAATGAACTCTTAATGAGATTTTAAATTTTTAGATAGGGGAAAATTCTCTTTTGGGTTCATAAGGGCCAATTTTTCACTCGTCAGATAAATTTATTCGTCGAATAAAATTATCCCAATAATCAACTTGGCTTTGATTTTAAGTAGCCACCAGACGGATAAACTTATTCGTTAGTTAATTTTGACAATTAGCGTAAACAATAATTTTTCCTCACAGCCAAGTTAATTTTTTATCTGAAGAATAAAGTTATCAGCCGATTGAAAAATCGTCCCTAAGAAAGAAAAATTTATGTTATCTTGATAAAAACGGTCTCAAGATGAAAGGCTTTGACCGATAGACAGATAAAACATAAAATTGTAACTGCCATTAGTAATATCCAGCTTTTTGAATGTTTACTTGTTTTATTATATAAATATGTACATACAATACATACATACATATCTCTGTATCTATCAAATAAATATAAGCTTACAAATATATGTATTCCTTTTTGCTTTAATACCCGTCATATTACACATTTTGTTATTATAAAACATCAAAGTCCAAAACGTCATTATTTATAAATAAAACGTAAGTAAAACAAGAAATAAAACCGTGAGCAATATTGCAACTTAAGTCAAAGTGGTTTCACAGTACATCCAATAACAGCTTCAACCTACTTTTCTTGAAAGTATTTGCCTTTTCTAAGCTTTTCATCGTCTTTGGATTTAAGTCGTCTTATACAAAAAGAGAAGAACAGAAGGAAAAGTATAAATTTTTTTTCTGTGACGGTGGTATATTCTAGAAAATGCTCACCCCCAAAGGCCATGTGATAAAATTTGCATACATATTTACTTACTTGAAATATCAAAATGTAAATTTTTAATTCTACCGAAAGTAAGATTCTAGATAATCCCTAGCGTTTTGTTTAAGGAATGCAAAGAGGATGATAGTTTTAGTGGTGAGAAGTAATGTGCAGAGTGGAATTTTAATCTTTTTAAATTTAAGATTGCATTTTTAGAATTACCTATATGAAAAAGATTAACTCTTGTGCATTTAAGAAAGTCTTAGAAATGATTAAAGTTAATGATTTGCATAAAATTACTTAACCACATATTTTTCATAGAATATGATCGTATGTCTACTTATATTTTTCATATTGAGCCTAGTAATTCAAGCACATGCAGTTAATAGTTAATTAAATCCCTGAAAATTGTAAGTAGTTGGTAAACCAAGTTGCTCAAATCCCTTCCTAATTGACATTCTTGCCTGATGCTCTAGCAAGGAGTTTGTGCGTAGGAAATCTTTTGTAAGAAAACACCCTTTCTAACTTGTTAGTTATGGTGACATTTGCACCTAAACAACCCTTTGGGGAAATTCTTTCCAAGAAAAGGTAAGAAGTTGCTCGCAGGATATTGGATAACTTTGAGGTCTAAGTTGCGGAATATACTTTTACAGTCGGCTTATTTAACTCCATGGAGAACGTGGTTCAATGAAAGGTGTGAGGTGTTATGCTAGACAAATATATCGTTCTTAATTTGATAAGGGTTTTCTTTCTACTAGCGCAAGGGAGCTTTTTAATTGCAAAAAAAGGTTGTTTATCGCTTCAGAGAATTCATTAGCCTCATACTTCTAACCCTACATGCTAGATATTATACCCCGTGGGTTTTTTTATATCGCAAAGTAGGCAATGATAGGGACATTTGATATTCTGCGGAGGAATCATGCAATTGCTTAGAAATAAATATTTGGGAGGGATATGTATATAAATTCCTATCCATTCCTCAAAAGGTTTGTTTCTAAGGGTTACGTTAGAGCAAGTTTATCGTATCGTTTTCCGTGTCTTGAGAAATAAACGAGAAGTATCCCTTTTCCACTAAGAATGGTATACACAGCAACATTTCCAGAAGAATGACAATTTTTCTGTATTCAATGTGTCTTAGTTTACATAAATTATCCTTCAGGAAAATAACCAGGAGCACAACTAGTGGTTTCTTAGGTTTCTGCCTAAAAATTTGATTTTGACTTCATCTTTTCTTTTGTTTTTGCAATATGATACATATCTATCCTAATAGAGATTCTATTATACCCTATATCCAGATATGAAATAACAGCAAATTTTAATGTCCTAGCTTAAAATAACATAAAATTTCAATACTTCAAAAGATAAACATAAACACATTTTAAGTGGTCAGCTATCACAAACATTTTATGTGCCTAAGTAAACAGAAAATTCATTCTGAACTTTGGAAACATACATATGTGAAGTTTGTACATGTTCCAAAGTTTAATTAAAAGATGAAAGTTCTACACCTATGTACATATATTAGATAGATTGATAGTCTTGATTTGTCCCAAAACTCCTAAGGCATAACCACACAAAAGATGGGTATCTTATTGCTATTAGTAAATGGATTCACACCGCAAGTTTCCTTTGGGTGCTTCAATCTTTACAAATAGACCTAAATACTTGAGCTTTAGATGTAATAAATATCTTTTGTGATATGAACTGCATTAGTTAATTGATTTTTATCCCCCCACGCGTGTTATAAATTTGAAGTGTTTATTTATCTATCTGTCTGTCGGTTTGTCTGTTTATGGCATCGTAGTTCCAGGACTGATGAACTTTTTAGTTTTTAATTTTAGCCATGTTTGATGGAAATCGGTTCAGCCATTTCTAGCAGCCTTCAACTCTCGTTACAGTTTTTGCAGGCATCTCAGCTAATATATACACTGTCATTAGCAATCTCTCTTTTTTTTAACACGTCCCATTAATAAATTACTGATGCTAATTACACCTAATCAATCATGCGTCCAAAAAATTGTGATTTTGAAGAAATGTTTTTTAGAATGAAAAATAATTACTATTAGAACCACTCTAACATATACCGACGTACCTTTTCATAAACTTGCATTTTGAAATATATGAATGAGGTCCTTTACGTACCATAATGATGATTTTTACATGTAAAGGGTCTTCACTTTAAAATCCGACATTTTCAAAAATATATGTCCACACGAATTTCAATAATCATCACAGATCTTATTGTGTTGAAACATTAGATAAGTAAAGTATAAAAGGACATTCAACTTTAGATAAGTATTTTCCGTTTTTTCTCTCAATTTATTATCATTATCACACAAAATGAAAAAATAATTCACATTTGCCCGTGAACGTAATAAAAATTTTCACTTACAAATTCATCGTATTCCTTATGGAAAATTTTGGGCGCTAATTGCGCCAAAACGTGACAAATGCACCACCGGTTTCATTGCCACCACAAATCAAATTGAATTCTTAACTATAGCGAAGAAGCCGAACACAAAATTTATGTAAATCAGTTGGCCGACGCGACGTGAGCTACCCGAATTGAATTTAGCACCATTGTTATGTGCTTATTAAATATGATTGCCGCGATCATGTCTGCAAAGTCTTACACACAATTTTGTCTTTTATCATTTGCAAATTTTTTTTAGTACCACTCCTCAAGGAAATGTCTTAATGGAAATTGGGAGGGCAAATAAAGAAATTTGACCGTAGAAGGACAGATGAAGAAGCATGCAGCACGTGACGTGAAATTGGGTCGGCAAGGTGAAATTGTAAATATGCATAGGTAATTATATAATATTTCTGTTATATTTTTTTTCATGATAGTTCTAATTCTCAGACAAAACCTAAAACGTCTTTAGTTGTGATCGGGATTTCAATTTCTATCGAAATAAGTAGCCTAAGCACTAATCAATCAAGAAAATAATCTTTGAAGAACACTGATTGGATTATAAAATTAAAATGGAAAAAAGCTTATTTTATATTATTTGAATTAAACGTTAAGTTAAAATTGATCGATCATGAACCACTGATACCTACGGGTTAGGTTACGGCTGAGTTTAGACAAATTTTACTAAAATGCACAAATAGTTTTATTTTTGTTTTAGTTGCCCATAGCTACATTTTTTTTAGTAAAAAAGCATTTTAAGGAAAATTATAAGTTAAAATATTTATTTATTTATATATTTATGTATTTGAAGAACTTTAAGAATATGGTTCTATTATGTTATCTTCTTTTTTTAGCAGCAAACCTAATAACAGAGCTACGATCTTTAGAATATTTAATTTTGAATGAAAAAATGTAAAATATTTACTCAATGATACATTAAAGAGATGTGTAATCCTCACATACTAAAATTAATAGGTTTTATACCGAATTTGTATTCAAAATAATTTTGTAAGATATGTAATTGCGATAATTAGTTATCAAAACAAATCTTTTCAAATTTTGTTGGCATAATATAATGAAAGTAAAAATGCACAAGTTTTGTAGTACTACTTAAGTTTTACTTTTTTCCAGATTTTTATTAACTTATTAAGTTGGTGAAATATGCAGAGGACGAGAATGGCCTAGGTTAAGGTTTTGAAGATGCCAATAAAACCTTGGAGGATTAGCTCTAGTTTTATGAGAGCAATACTCGAAAAGGTATGTTTTATGTTTCCAGTTGCAGTAAGTTTCGACTGCAGATCAAAATATAAGATTAAGTCATTTATTAACATCAAGACCCTAATTTTTTTTTTTTAAATCATAAACTTTTGGTTCGTCGTCTTAAAGTGATGCGATATGGTTTGAGATTTGTACTTTAATTTATTTAGAGGCAAAATCTATGATCTATGAATTTAGAGATATTAACAATTAAACTCTAGAGAATATTTTATTAAAGTGGTCCTTTCCTGAAAAAGTCAGTCAGTTATATAATTAACTGGCTAATTTTTCTAATTAAATATATAACCTTCCAGAGTTATTCTAGTCACTCGCCGCATAAAATTACCACTTCTAGAGGGAGAAAAAAATAATTAAAACGAATTTTATGGAGTACATGCAAAGCCCAAAGCAATTAAGAATCTGTTTTTTTCTTGCCCGCGGTTCATGCCATTTGTCGTGATAGTAAAGAAAGGCGTATCTGCATAAATCAAGGTGCGTTCTGCCAGAGCTAAGCAACGAACCACCTGATGAAAAATTAAGTTCCCGCGAAACTTCTACTCGTGTACTAAATAATCCAATTTGTGTGGATCACCGAGAAATTTACTTATTTTTGTACCTTTTTAAAACCCTCTTTACCTTTTCAGGGGGACATTTTTAGATGGAAAATAAAAGGTCTTCGAGAATTAGATGTGGTTTTACGAGCAAATTTCCAGAAGGATTTGAACTGATATTTTTCAGTCTAACAGGGCTATTTAATCAAAATTCATATTTTAAGGGCATAAAGCTATGAAAAAATTGAAGTAATATTTTCTCATAATAATCGGAGGCGTAAAGGTACAAAAAATCGTAGCGAATATTTCGGTATTATCGCAGACATGAGGGCGTCATTGTTTTATTCATACCTTTCTCTTGTCGAGGACGTTAGAGACGGAATTTACGACGATTCGCCTTATTTGGGAAAGCATATTCCTGCCCTCATATAAAAGGACTAAATTGGATCTTATAAGACCTCCTAAGAATGCTAATATCGATGACACGTAAAAGACAAGAAAATGTTAAATTTTCTTGACTCTGTAAACCAAAGCAGCCAATTTAGGAACATATTTTGCTTTCAACATAATTGGTTGAGTGAAGATATTTTAGCAATTGATAGTTAGTGTTTTGGAAAAAGTTGTCTACCAATAATATAATTGGTAATTTATTTTTAAAAAGATTTTTGAAATTTGATTACCTATTTAAATTGTGCTATAATCGCCATCCTCCACTTTGTTGGTTGAACATTTTTAAATTAGATACTAAAGGTATTGTTCTAATTACTTATTAATCAGTTGCTAAAAACTGTTGCTGATTTAATGAACAATTTTGAAATAACCAACCAATATTTCCTCTAACACAAGGTCGATTTTTTTTCTCAAATGTTTGTAGATATATCATGATTGAACGACAATATGTCATTAATCACATTTGTTCCAAAAGAACCAGAAAGCACATACTACATCTTAATTTATTAGAACGAGATTTCAAAACTTCATTTATCATAAAAGAGATTTAATGTTATTCTCATTCTCAATTATGTAGCTTATTCGACACACGAAATGTCGTTTCACGTTGCATTAGATAATTTACACCATTTTTATGGAAGAGAGTATCTAACATGTCCTGAAAACAATTATTCATTTCGCTTTACTTTTTTCATACAAAAAGTGTGAAATAGATCTGTTTCTAAATTGTAACTATTTGTGTAGAACTTTCGCGGTGTGAACTGGATGCACGTAACTAATAGTTTTAGCAAACAACATCTAGTTTATACAAGAACGTAATATTTTCCAGCAGCATTTCTTGGAAATATAATTTGTTTACTTCTAACTTTTTTAAGTCTTAGTCATACTGCCCAACAAACCCAGAAATGAAATTACAGCTGTTTCATACTCCTTATTAATTTTTTATAATGATAAAAAGAACAATTTACACGTACCTCATTATCATTTTAACTGGTTTCTTAAAAGGAATGAAACCTAAAATTGACCATTGGTGCTCGTGTAACTTTGGGAAACAATTTTTAATTCCTATCCATTCCTCAAAAGGTTTGTTTCTAAGTAACGTTACGTTAGAGCAATTTTTAATTGTTCAATTACACTATCAAACACCTTGTTTCACTATATTTTTCACTACAAGCCGATTTTTATAACATAGTCCCAAATACAATATCTCAGCTAACTCAACAACTAATGTAGTAATACCTCCTTACCTTGCGCTATCATTTTTTGGACTAAATTTATGTCTACCTTATCCTCTACATTCACATACAAAAACGCATCCTTAATATTCTTATGCTTCACTTTCTTTCTCAGGTACCTACTCAAACAGGTTTTTTCCTTCTCGGATTTTCTGGTTAGCCGGTTGCTTGGTATTCAATACTTTTACAGGTTTTCTTGAAAATTCTAAGTTTTCCTTGAATTTTGTAACAATACCTCGAGATTCAGGTAGGACGATGCTAAGTTCAAAAGCCCATTGTACTTAGACTGTTGGTAGTATTTTGTGAATGATAAATCTTTATAGTGTATTTTTAAAGCGAATTGCCTGTTTGGGAAGAATTCATTGTGATCACGTATGAATCATCGATTGAAATAGATTAAACTTACATTTTTCTTAGCGAATATGAAGGACTACAATTTAGTTTTTGAATATATAATATAATACATAATAGTAATTTGCCTTGCAAGACTGGAAACCCTAAAGCATATATGATATGGCTCCTTCAAACAAATTATGAAAGACTTTTTTGTAAAGAATTTTCTGATCTTGAAACATAATGCTTCTCATAAGACCAGTCTGACTTATTTGATTTTTAAGAGGAAATGAGGAGTGTCTGCTCAAAAGTGGCGCTATTTATATTTTTCCAAAATTTTAAATTTTTTTTTCTATCTTGTTAGAATCTTTGAATTTTATGCATTTCCGATCTCAGCCTCCACAAGAAGTGTCTGTCTATTCATGAAAATTGATCATAAATTCTATTTCTGATTAAAACTAGCTATTTAGGAAAAAAAATGTAAATCAAAATGTATGGCCGAAAAATGTATACCAAAACGAAACGCCTTTCAAACTAATTTAATGATTTACTCAAATGTGCCCATGACTAAATCATGTGGACTTTACGTTTCAAGCCCCAAGTTTAAAAAATACCGCCAAAAAGAAAAGATTTTATTGTATTTTTATTATATTTATTGGACCAATTTCTGAGATATTGATTACATACAGTTACTTGAAATTAGAAGGACTTACAGATAGATTTAAAGAAACTTTATTGATTCCATAAGTATCTCGGTTTTCATCATCATGAAAAGAATGGAAAAAAAATTATTGAAACAATCCTTAAGAAATTGGTAATTGGATACTTTTCAGATTAAATATTTAAATAAACTCACTAAAATGAAGCAAACAGCAACAATCCATCAGTGTAATACAAATATATAGCATTAATCTACAACTAAATGGAGCAGATCCCTTCATTGTAAAACTGCTTTACAGAGACTGTTTTTTAATTAATTTTAAATTGCTTCAATTATTAAACGAGTGCGGAAATCCTCAAACAAGTACTTCCTCCGCCGTACGTAGGCGTAATACCTTCCGTCCGGTTCCAAGTGCAATCAAGAAACTTTTCAGAGGATTGGATATTCTCGAAGACTAGGACTAAAGGACGATAGAACAAAAAGTTCGTAAGCGCCAAGCTGATGCAAAAGTTTAGTTATACTCGTGATATCCGTTCATTGTACTTTGTGTCGCTCCAACTCCAAGAACTTCGTCTTGACTTCTTCTATATGCTTAGCTTGGCGCGTGTTGTGTAGTTACAACCGTCCAATTAATTAAGTAATTAGAGTTTGGGAAAAGAAAAATATTGTTGGGAATTGATTTTCCTCTTTCTGTCCTATAAACGAGCAACAATTAATTTTATGTGTCTTTCGGGTTTGCACTAAGTATCCTGTGATTTATTCGGTTTGTAGGGAAAACTAATTCGGTCACCGTTTTCATCTATTGCAACCGATTCATATTAGTTCTAAAAAAAATTATTAAAGAGCTATCTAAAATTATCATAATAAATGGAATCAGTTTGAATACTGTTGTGATTACGATTTGAAGAACATATTTATAAATAATAGGTGGTAGTAAAATAAAATGAAAACCATAAATTACATAGGTCTACAACGAATTTCCCTTTTAAAGTTCCAGTAGCGATTGTCATAGATTTTGGTGTGATGATTATGGGAAAAAATAGTGAAAAAAATTGGTCAGTTTACTCATTAAGTAAGTAATTCTTACCATTTATAAGAAAGCTCTCCCTGAAATAAATGTCAATTTAATTTTTGAAATCGAACTTATCGTAAATACTTTTAACATGGCTTGGACGAAAAGGTTCCACCAGCCGCTGTAATATTTAAAAATACTTATTCGCACGTAAGGATTTTTGTATATAAAACAATGTTAAGTGCACACTTATTTTTTTTTTATTATGAATTACTCAAAAATTTTAAATTTCATAGATTTTTATTCTGAAAAACACTGATGTGATGAAAGCAAATGGAGTTCAGATCCGTAATTAGGAGATCCTAAAATTAAATAATCAGCTACAAAATCCGAGAAAGGTAATTTATTTTTTTATTTTCAGGCCTGTGTTATCGACGATTTGCACAAACACCGGCTACATAAGGATCAATAATTTCAAATCCGATGCCCGATTCTGAGAATTTAAAGTAGCGGTCTCTAATATTAAATTTCATTGAAATATCATAAAAATTGGTATATGACGCTTTTAAATTCGCTCTTTTCAAATTTAATTCCTATATTTGAAAATTCAAAATGTCCTAGTAGCTTTTTGAAGCTAATTGGTACAAGCGGATACGGCTTAAAATATCTAGCAAAATCTTATTGTAAGTAGTAACGATTTTTGTTTTTGTGAAAATTTATTATTTGAAATAAATTTGAAATTATATACGCTTTTTCTGAAGTCATTGAATATTGAGAAAATAAATAATACCACTATCGATTTATATTCACTTCTTGGATTAAAATTCAATCTATCGTAAAGTATATCATTTTGGGCTTAAAAAATTCACTATCAGACGGATGATGCACACTTCCGTGTCATGTAGAAGATTAGAAAATACTTGAATTACGTGCTTGCTGCTAGAAAACCCTTCTCGAAAAAGGGGAACATATCACGAAACGTTTTCCTTGTTCACGAAAGAACTCCTGAACATTTTCCACTTGGGCAATTTCAAATTGAAAGTGAATGATTGAGCAATTTCACGATGGAAGAATTGCGAACTACTAGAAGTATAATACTCAACCAATCTTTTAATTTGTCCATCTTCAAAAGAAGACAGTTGCTTTCAACCAAGAAATTCAATTGCATCAAAGACAGGAAGTATCTGTTACTGAATAGATAAAAAATTTTATTTCGCCTTTACCTTTTAACTTATTGTTAGAATTATATTATATAAGATACTTAAATACATTTTCAACTGTTTTCCTATACTTTGAAGTTTTCTCATACTTGCATTTTACAACAAAATCAAAGAATGAAATTAAAACTTTTCCTTTTACCTTGGCTTGATACTGAGACGACAATAGAAAGGACAAACCAAATTAATTCTTAATCTTTTCTACAATTTATTTTGTTACTCTTGTTAACAATTTTAATAAGAGGTTACATAAATCTTATCTTTAACTTCAAACATTTTGTGGTTTGTTGATATTTTCTGTAATTTGATTAAATAAACTTACTGGGGAAATATCAAGAAATTCAGAAGTAATGATTCACTTGTTGTCATGCATTGTTTATTTTAACAATTCTCAACTTAGAACGATTGAAAACAGCAAGTACTGAGTGCTAATTTCACTAAAGAATTCGTATCTGTGCACATTCCATGAATTCGACAAAATTGCTTCTGGGTACATTCACATAATGAATTACCTGTGCTGCTTAGAGCTTACTAAAACAAACGCGTCACGTACTTGACTTTATTGACGATAATCGTGATTCCTCTGCAAAGAAAAGAATCTTTAGGGTTGATTTGGCATGTGTTAGAGACAAAAGTAGCCGATATGACCTGTCCTCGTGGGTGCAATAACAATTTAGGGATCTGTTTTTTACATCATATGGCTTCAAACACAATTTCGAAATCTAAGCTTTAAAAATTAAGAAAAATCGTATGAGTATATGCAACATTTTCGCAGTATTGAAATAATTTAAAGTAAAATGAAAAAGGATAAAAGTACAAGTATTATAAATTCATCAAAGCTACTAAAAGCATTAATCTTCTCGAAGTGGCTTAATCTAGGAGAAATTTATTCCAACTCTCGCTTTTAATATTATTTCTATAAGTTTCCTGGAGATTTCTCGATTTCAAGAAAAACGTGCAGAAAATTTTCAATGCATAAAGATGCTGTAATCCTTGGATTTCTTGTGAAAACAACTACATTTTTACTGACCTATTTTGCTGCGTGCTGTGGAATTTTATTTCAATTCGAAGATTTACTTCAATTTTACCTACAATTTAAAGATCCTTCAAAATTATTGTATACATATGTACATATTATATTTGTTTTGTGAATCGTATACAAAATAATTACTATATAATAGTTATGTTATATATGTATAGAAAACAATACTTTTATATGTGCAATGTGTAAAGAATCAAAATAGTTTTTAGAAATATGTTCCTAGTTAAAGTACTCAAAATGCTCACGCTTATTTTAAGAAATGTGATGGTTTCCATTATCTTGATTTAGTTTTCATGTAGGTATATTGTGTGACACAATTTTTGTAATAATCAGAGAAACCAGTATTTCGTTTTTAATCAAAAGCTATTTTTTATATATATTATCAGTCCCTTGGCTGTTATTTTAATTTTCGTTAAAAGTACTATTTATTTTCAAAGTTATAATTTAATCTATACATATGTATCATATATTTTATGCACTTTTTAAAAAAACAAGAGTGTTCTGAAATAATAATTAAAATATAATTTTAAGTGTAAATTCAGTTATTTACTTAATATTGATAAAAACATTCAATTGATAATAAAGAAATTTATTTTATAATAGAATTGCTGTTGTTTGTAAATTTCTTTTGGAGCCCAATTTTACCAAGACTTACATTTTTCCTGAAATACTTTTTAAAGTGTCTATTCTCTTCAAAAACCATATAACCAACCCATTATCCATCAAAAGAGTTATGAAGGAACATAATTAAAAAACAAAATCATGTAATTCAAATTCTAAGTTACTCTAGTTTAGTAGAATGTAAAAACGTTATTTTTGAATTTTTAAATTAAAGTAATTTTGAATTTATATATTTTTTTTTTGAAAACGTTATTTTTTAATTTTTAATTAAATTTTATTAAATTTTAAATTAAATTAATTTTATATTCATACTCCGAACATAACAATGAGAATATTAAAAAACGGTAAAATGCATGTTGGGCCATGCTTAGTGTAGAGTTCCATAGCATGACTACAAACGATAAAATACGAATACATAATACAATGTTAAATAAAATATAATAATGTATATATACATACATACATACATACACGCACACATATATATTTTTTTGCATACTCATGCAGACACACACATACATAAACTACGTATTTGACTTTATTATTATTAAAAGTAATTTCAGTTTATGTTCTGCTAGATTTGTTCAGATTTTTCCGAAATTGCATGTAGGGTGATATCTTGGCCAACACAAACCTAATCGAAAATGGTCACTTTACAGTAGAATATTTAAAAAACGGAGCATAATTATAAAATCTTCACAATCTTCACAATATCATCCAGTATCATATTATTTCTAGTTTAAAAAATCCCTTTAAACGGAAATGCCATAGAAAATGACAGTCACGATCTATTTGGAAGGTAATGTAACTTTTACCACCTCGGAAGGTAATGTAACTTTTACATACGTGATGCTTTTAGCACCCCAAAGTGGGAGTTTAATGCGAGTTCATAAAGTCGCGAAAGCTTAGAAAGAATCTTTATGCTCCAATATGAAAGTGCTCTCAAATCCGCTGAATATGTGCCACTGACCAAAGTGTCACATGAGTGCCACAAAGGTGGTAAACTGCACGGTAATCGTATGTTCATGGCTTTAGGATGTTATCCCTAAAAATGCTCCCTTGTTCGAAATTATACTTCTTATGACCTTTTATTCCGCAGCTGACTGACACGCGAAGGTCTTGCGTGTGACAGTGAATTCACATAATTCAAAGCGTTTTGACCCATTTTCATTAAGTTCACAAAATGTAATTATAGTCATTCCAACGAAAATTCAAATTTTACTTTTATTAAAATTGATACACCCACTGACCTTTTTCGATCACATTTTTGGGGAAATCTTTAGTTCTTTTTATTCCCTCATCCTTGCGAAAGTTACACTTATCAATTTTTCTCGGTAATTTGAATCTACTTCATTGAAGAATTCAATATCACTCGGTGTCGTCTTTCCGACAGTTTGGGTATTGAGTTATTTTCAGACATTAATCAAACACTCAGCGCAACCTGTTCGCATTTATCATTCATCGACTTATTTTATAAAATTAGGAAATATTTGATCCTTATTGGCGCAATGATGTTCAATTCTTGACTGTTTGAGTTTTACAGTTTTTAAATATATAGATAACATACATATATGTATATTTTTTTATGTATAATATTATATATATTATGTATTGTTATGTATAAGCAATATATTTATGAATTTGTGTAATGTTAAGGACTTTATTCAAACTAAAACTATAAGATGGCCTAAGTCTAGCTTAAACTAAGTTTAGGATATGTTTGCGTCAAGTTTGAATTAAATTTTAGTCTTCCTTAAGACAATCTTGAGCCCTGGTTTGGAAGCAAGATTAAACTAAGTAAGCTTAGAACATGGCTAGGAGAGAGCTCTACCACTTTATAGACGAACCGAATCTATCCATCGCTCTGCGCGATTTATATTTTATAACAATTTAAAATTTTTTGTATTTTCGTTAAAGTTTTAAACTGGCGAGGAAGTAATAAGCACCGCGTGTTCCATCCCAACCCAACCTCTTAATTGTTTTTTTTATATTTAACATAACATTTTTTTACATAAATATTCGCTTACAAATTCTGGGCATGGAAAGTTATTGAGGCATAGGTATTTATTTTCTCATTTAGGATTTTCTACATTGCATAAAAGACCACATCAAGCGTTCTTGTTAAAAGTTCACAATTTGAAATTTGAAGGAAGACTAATTTGAAACAAAGGAGGCGGGGTAATAAAAGCCAATGCTTAAGTTAATAGAGGAGGGAACTTAGAAACGTAAATAAATGCAAATGAACCTTCATCTCCTTACATAGTTTTTGTCGAAACTCGTAATATAGCAGACACAAATACAGACAACATTCTTAGCTTAATTCTAATTACATTTCTTTCAAGAATTTAATTTTCATTGAAGCGTAATAATTGGATTTGTGCTACTTGAAAGGGAAGATCAAAGTAATTGAAGTCTCAATCACATGAAATAGTTAAACTTATGCAACTCTGATTAATTACCAACGGAATAATATTATTGATTTAATGCGGGATTTCACACGACTTGACCAAATTCTCATTTATCTAATTATTTCTGTGCATCGCAAACACAAACCTTAATGAACAAATGGTTTAGGTAATTTGGTGCTTGATTACATAATTACGTAATCTAATTTGAAGAAGAATTCGAAATTTGTCACTATGGTTTAATGTTTTGGTGTTCTAAGCCATTCATTTATTTAATTTGATAGTATGTTTAATTAGTTCATTAGACATAGTTCAAGTTTTTTTATTTGTGTGTAATGCATTCAATTTATACTATGCTTTTCGGTTAAAACAAATACAGATGTGTGTGAATATGAATAAGGAAATGCTGAATAATTTAGTTTAAGGCAAAAATCAATTTTGATAACTTTGGCTAAATTTGAATGATCTTGGATATTGAGCAATACACAAATTTGGATTTTTTGATAATTCTTTGAGATAATGTTTGGTTTAGTGTTTCGAAATTCAATGACATTATTAACTTTTATATTAAATGTTTTTTACTGATCTATTTATTTATTTTTTTTGTATGATAAATAAAAGCGTTTTTCATTTCTACACTATAATTGCAAGAAACAAGTTGTTGATTTCAAAAACTTTTATTGGCCAGATATATAATAGTACCCAACAATTTGAGGTTTCTGCTTCAACAATGTTGTTGCTGAAAAGCTTCTGGGGAAAACAGCGAATCTGTTCAATACAAGAACGTAAGCTCTTATTTTAAATACCTAAGATGTTAGGTAATTAAATACGTAAGTTGCTAGGACGAGTACTTAAAGTTGTTCGGTAAATCTAGGAAAAAATTCAATATTTGATTACAATCGGTGAAGATGAACGTTTTTGCTAGATTTACCAAGTTTTTCATTTTGGGTAAATGTACAAAGCTTAAATAGAAGCAAAATATAATATATTTTTCAAGCAATTTATTACAATTTTTTCGCTTATTTTATATGTACAACATAGTAACATCCTCACCATCATGAGAATGGATCATTTTTAATATTTCAATTGAATTAAAGACGCACTCTGTTAGATCTCTAATTGTTTGCATTTGAAGTCTCCACTCGATGAAAAGGCACAGTACTTTTCAGATCCATCTTTTTTTTTCAAATCTAATAAATAAATTTAATTTAACTTCTCCTTGACTAATAATTTGAACAAGAGTATTAGGTACTTTTTCACTTTGAAGTACAACTTGTACTCGGGTACCTCAAAAATTATGAAGAATCATAAAAATATTCATTGCGCATAATACTTATTGAAAACCAGATTGTTTAAAGTGTATATGTTGTACTTAGACTCTCGGATGATGAAATGATTTAAATTTAATTCATTCTTCAGGACTCAAGATATTTCAGAATGTACTCAATATACATCCTATTTAGGGATTAATATGGATGAATAATATTTATGGCTATGAGCAGGAGGAACATTAAAACGTAGAATTTTCTTAATCATGTTTTTTATTTAGTTAGTTAGTACGTATAACGTCTTACACGTGGAACACTTAAACCCCAGGGAGATTCAAGGGTATATACAAAACTTCCATGCGAAAAAGACGTATTTAATTATTATAATGCAAACAAATAAATTTTCAGCAATGCCACACGAACAATTTTTGTCTATCGCTATAAATTAGGGTATGCAGGAAGCGAAGTCTTATTTCGTTTCCGACTTTAGCATGCTAACATGAGTCACAAGCTCCCAAGCAAATCAGAAAACGGAGCGGAAAACACTGAAAGTAATTCACGTCCTTCGGAATTCCTTCACAAAAATGTCGTAGGCGACGGCGTAGAGAAATCTCTGCCGAGCCATAGTTACTTTGATTTACCAACCATCCGAGACAATTTGTCGAAGTCTATTTACTGCGCACAGAAATAGCAAAAGAGTCGTTTATTGCGTTACCCGTGCCCATAAAACAGTACTATAAAATCTGTAGAAAATTTTCCATCTATAGAGCAATATCCCCTGGTAAAATTTATAAAATGTCGCGACAAAACGGATATATTCCGTTTAGCATTAAAAATTGCACGTCACCAGGAGTAATGTCCGTGGTTAACTTTGGCGCGTGAACTTTAATAGGGTTGCACTTCTTTGGTTTCAAATGGCAAAAGGGCGTTGAATTGCGTCTCTAAAAATAAATGCATTCCCACAACCAGAGCGTAGGTTGGGCTCCGTAAAAAAACACACTCGGAAAATGGCTGGGATGAACGGACGTGATGTTTCTGCAGGCGTTTGTTAAACATGACGAGAAGGATAATTCCGTGGATGGCGCCTGGTCTAGAATTATTTAGTAAGTGATAAAGTGTCGAGGAAGTGAATTATGGCTAACGAGTCAAGAGGCTAAGAGGATGTAGAAAAGACCCGCTCGGAAGAAACGTGCCAATGCCACCATTGTCGAGAAATGTAGGTATACATATAAGGACACGTATGTAGATTTGGTTTGCCCAATCTTGTCCCAAAAATAATCGATTTTGAAATATTTGAATTTATTGCAGAATTTAAATGTGATTAGGATCATTTTCGTAATGTATCAGCAGTGCCGGACTAAGATTTGCTACCCTAAGCATTTCAAGCCTACGGGTCCCCAACTTCAAATACTGATCTAAAATAAATTCTATTATCCGTTTCCTGTCACGTTTTATCGTATATTTATTACAAAGATCATTATGTATATTTATATTTTAAGCGTTGCCACATATCAAAATTCTAATTATTCCTGTTATTTTATAATATGATTACTTAGAGCAAATTAAAATGGTGCGAAAGCGAATATTCCCCGCATTTCCTGTTTTGTTTTTTATTTTGCATTTTTCTCGCAACTACGTTTTTCAAACTGATGTACAAGATACCTCAAGATTTATTAAACCAATTTTAATAAAATTACGCAAACATATTCTTTATAATATTATCAAAGATTTATAGTAGTATAGGATGTTTTTGATTAGTTTCCGCGTTCAGTTTTTATAAATTTTTAAAACTCAAAATTTCGATAAAAATCAGAATATTGTTTCCAAACAGCTCTCATCATCTTAGATAATATTATAAAGAATATGTGGTTTCACTTTCAAAATTTCAAAGTTAAATATCTTAGGAAATAACTAATAAACTAACTAACGATTTATTTTTGCATATCCGTCACTTAAGACCCTAAATGGTCATTCCTATACAAAGTTCTCTTCAAAATCCATGAATTAAATTAAATGTATGCCGGCATTTGTAATATAATTTTAAATGATAATAATTTGTGCACACTTATTAAGTAATTGAATTGTTTGATTTACAATTTATGAATCCGTTTAATTTGAATTGAAATTCCTAATAAAGTTCCTAATTTTTGAACAAATTCGTTTCAGTTACCTTTGACCTCAATTAATTTTTTCATTCAAAGTGGTTGAAATAATTTAATAGACAGATCTAATCGATTTGACGTTATGTGCGTAAAAATTAATTTAAATCAAAGGTAACTGAAACGATTTGCGAGAATTTTAGGAACTTTATTATAGAATTTTTATGATGACCATCACTCCCAAGACGAGATATGATCCTTCAGCCATTGAAATATTACTTTATTGGAACACCAAAAAACCTTCTGTTGAGTTAATCCTTGAATGTCAGTTTCCACCATTCACTCCAAGAAAACTTGAGTAATGAGACTCCTAAGACAAATATCGTCTTTATTTTGACCATTCCCAAGTTGCTCATTTTTCTTTCATACTATTTCAGACTGTGTGGTGCCCTCGATGCGTGATAGAATCATTTATTTTACAAAATGAATTTATAAAATGGCATTCCTGCGTGAAATTGAAACTGAAGAGCAGCGTATGGCCTAAGGAGGATTTTGAGATTTCAATATCTAGCCAAATCTTTGAATTTCTACAATTACCATTTGAAGGGTGAGGTTTCTACACAGAGCCTGTTTCAAAATAGTTTTATATGTGCATATTAATTAAATAACTCCCTTCATATAATCACTATACCCTTGTACATATTTTAACCCTATCAACTTTTAATTATAAAACTATTTCAAAAATGAATTGTTGATAATATTCGAAAAACTACTAGCTCTATTTCATTTCATCTTTAAAATACCAAATTTTTTGTTTCGAAAATCCAAACAAATGGTTGTAATAAAAAATAATGCTTAACATGTTAATAAATGATAGTTTTATCAAAATGTAAAATCATGCATCGATCAAATTATACACTGCGGAGAAATGCTCCATGTCTGAGTCAATTTATCAACAAGACATCAACTGCTGTTTTCTTGGATTTTTTTTTTAAGTTATTAATCAAACAGAAAATTATAACAAATGTGATCAATAAGATGTTTGTATACAAACTTCTGTTAGAGAAATATTTTCTTTTTCATGAATACATGAAAAATTGTTGCATTATTATCATTTACCTTACTTCATCATTATTTGTTTTTAAATTTTTTTCAGAAGAGTAGTTAGATCATACGCATAATAAGTAATAAATATTTATTATATTTGATTAAATATTTTCCAAGTTCTTTAGTTTCTTTTACTGACTAGATACGAGTATGTTCTAGAATTTGTTTAATTTAGAAATATATTCAATTAGGATCATATAATGAGGTTTCTTACACAAAACTGTTCCCAATAAAATTGAAAACTATGTATTTATTATAAAAAAATATGTGGTTCAAAACCTTATTCTTTTGATCCCTATTGCTTCCTTGGTTGAGATATGATAGTAGAATCGAAAATCAACAAAGATTCGGAATCAACAGTGCTGAATACCTTATGAACCTACTAATTCTTATGTAGATCCTTTGAATTGAAAAAAATTTTGGTTGGGTTCAAAATCTTAAATTTCCGTATTTCGAGGGCAGATTTGTAATTAGCGTCTCCAAAAAGCACCAAATACTAAATTTTATGGCAATTTCTTGAGATTATACATTTTTAGTAACTTAACCATTTTGGAGCCTTAGGAATGAAGATGAAGATAATAATGTATTCTAAATATTATATCTATGCCAATTTTTATTAAAACTCCTTCTATGGCTTTGATACGTGCAGACAGAGAAACAGACAAAAATACCAAAAGTAGCTGTTATGATCTCTGAATCCTTAGTAATATACATGAAATTACAGTACAGTGTTATTAATTGTTTGTAAAATGTAAACAAATAAATTTCCCAACATAATTTAACTTTGTTTTACATCCGTAAGTTCCTTAAACACCTTCTCCGGATAAATCTTCACGTATACATTTTATCGATTCTAAACGGATACGCAGATCGGCTAATAGTCCCCGCGGCTGAAATAATTTACTCGTGGTATTCGGGAGGCGTAATTTGGATATCAATTTCACCACTACCTCGAAGATCCAGGGCATTCTACTCGTTCAAATATCCCATAAAAATACAAACGGACGCTTTAGCTGCTTTGTGGGTTTCCGATGGGAAATCAAATCTCTTTACGGATGGCTTTATGACGCCAAGACTCTCGACCAGTACGTAATTCTCCGTTTAATTACCGCTTTGTATGACACATGCCTTTCTTTTATTGGCTTTGAAGGCGGCTATTAATCCCAGATTTATTTCGAAATTAGTAATTAAAAATGATTTTAGCTTTAGGTTTGGTCCAATTAATTTTACATATTATGTAGAAATGATATAGCTTATAATAATCAGATTAATAACAGGGAATTACGATAACTGCATGAAATTGATATGATTGAAAAATCATATAGAGCCCTATTGCGAATACCGTCATTTCTGCGACGAAGAGCTTACCAAAAGTCCATTTTAACCACTTTGAAAGAAAAAATTATTTGAAGTCTAAGGTTACTGAAATAAATTTATGAGAATTTAGGAACTTTAATAAGAAACTTTTATCCAAAAAGGTCTTTCCTAAGCTCTTTTCGAGTCGTAAGTTCGACTCTTAGTTGCAGAAATTGCGATATTCGCAATAGGGTCCATTGTATTAGCTTACTTTAAAAAACTTTTACATTTTACACAGCGACTTCTAGCGTAAACCATTAAGTGGTTTAGCAAGTACATGTCGTTGAAGGTTGAATAAAACTAAATTTAAAAAATGCCTTCAAATACCATCCCGAGTAAAAAATGTTCCCGCAACAGACATGAAAATTGAAAAATACGCCCGTTTTGTAGGAATATACGCGACCAAAGAAGGCGCGAAAATTTAAAAATACGCCCGTTTTGCAGTCATACGCTACCGCAATAGGCAAAGAAATTTAAAAATACGTCCATTTCGCTTCACTGCTTGAACGTTGTTACGGAACTAACAAAAATTGAAACGCAGTGTTTTTTAACTGTCTAATGGATTTTTCGATCCATTTTCAGTCAGTATATCTCTGTTTTTTTCCTATCAACTTTAAATCTAAAAAAAGTGCAGACCCTCGTATTTTCTTTTTACAGAACAGTCCAAATAAAACACGATGCGCATCTCGCTTTATTCGAACTGTTCTGGGTCGTTAAAATGTTTATTCGGAACACAAGAAGCACCGTGCCACAGTTGGAGTGTTTTGGGTGCGTTGGGACTTATACCTGCCTGTGGCAGGCTACATTTTAGCAGCAACTTTGCTCCGGCTAAGCGTGCCTCATTTGGAGATAGAACGGACGTGCCGTGCCCGCTTTAGGTTACGTTTGGACCTGTTAAATTGTTACTCAGGATTGTTAAAGGAGCAAACCAAAAGGGATGCAACTTGAACTCTTGAACTATCTACTTAAAATGTCAAAACCTAATTATTCGTTTTTTTAATTATCAAGGCAACCACTCACAGACCCATGCACATTTGCAGTAATTTGCAGCGCCTGTTGCGTTTTAAAATGCTGAGATGAAACATATGCAATCGTCAATTTAACGCAATCATGCATTTATGTAAAAGGCCGATATCTTGCATTTCATTTTATTTTTCCTTGAAATCGTTATAATTTGTTTATTTAGTACTTACTAAAATAAATTAGTACTTACTAAAATAAATAAGGAATCCTCACAGATCGACATATAATTATAAAGAACTCTTAAAAAGGCCTTATTTAACTCTGCTCAGAACTATGTATAATTCAGTTTTTTATGCAATAAATCTAAAATGAATTAAATTTAAGAAATTGTCCTTAGTTATTATTAAACTCATCACTCTGTTATCAGCCGATAGTTCATTTTGTTTATTAAAATAAAATTTATTTAATATGCAATTTGCGCAAAAATTTCAGCTTAATTCAAAGTCATATACTCATACAATTTAAATATGAACATGGGTAATTTATCGACAAAATTAAAGCGAAAGTGCTAAATGAATAAACATTTCCTCCTATTAAACGAGAATTAATTTCATGTTAATATTTATTTCTCGATTTAAATAGTTACTTATTATATAACTGAGGAATGTCTAAAAATTGTTTTAAAGTTATTAATAGAAAACGACTATGTGATTGTTGCTTTCTTTGAATTAATGATTAAGACAAATTGATTTGATAAAAGACAATTAAAATTTCTCTGAAAATACCAGAGTGAGGATAAGTTTTGAGGATTATTTTTAATTGCGATATTTCGTATAATCGTATTTTTAGTAGGAAATATGTAGAACTCGAGATTATGCTCCGACGAGTCATACACGTTTAATTGATAAAATGTTCACTCCAGACATATGCTCATTGCTTAGTGAAGGTTTTATTAATTTCCCAAAGTGATAAAACTGCGTGATGCATACTGCTTATAATTTCAGAGAGAAAGACATAGACCTTAATGAGCTTCTATCACGAGATGTTGCTTCAATGAACTTGTACTTATTTCTGATTACTAAGACACTTTTCTTAATTCCATTTATTTTCTTCTGTCTCTATTCTGGAATAGAACAATAAATTTTCACAGAATTGCAGCATGCAATATTTCCAATTTTCCCCCAATAGCTTTTCAATTAGTTACGTCAATAATAATGCTAAGCTAATTATAATTAATTGTCGACCTCAGGTCAAACTCCAGCTAAATATCAACAGGTTGGTTGCAACACCTGGGAGATGCATTTCAAGGGCCATCGCGGCGACGGGCCCTTTATCACTTAAGCCCGCCGCAAATAAATGTCTTGTTACCACGATACCCTCGCGGCTTCTGGGCAATATTTTATTCTTATCTAGGACAGATCATCTAATAACTTTCAATCGATTTTTGTATAGTAAGAGGCTTAATAGCAAACAGCCGTAATTGACACTATACCTGTGCTGTAAACAGTTTTGAGCACCTGATTAAACTTACATAAAATTAATAATTGATATACTTACAGGACACCTGTCTGCACCTGCACTACTTAATCCACATTGCAGCTGGTTAGAAAATTTTCCACAATTTGCCAGCAACACTTAAGATTTTCAAATAGTGTAATTTTAGCACTGGAAACTGAATTATTTCACTTTAATAAATATATTTTTCCTCTTTTAGCACTTAACAATTCTGGAAATTCACAAAAAGATGTTCTAATCAATTCCAACAATAATCTCAAGATATCGCAGATTTCACTCAATTTCTTTAGCACTGTTCAAATTCAAAAGCGGTCGCGCGGTCAAAAATTGAAAAGATAAGAGAACGCGTTTAAGATACACGCGACGAACTGCTTCGCTCGACAGATAACGAAGCTATGAGCTACGAAATTGAAGACCATCCACAGCTGGAAGTGTATCTCAAAGGTTTCCGAGCCCGACCGAGGGTATAGCTAACAATTTTAGAAAAGACTGAAAAGCATTCATGCTGAGCTTTCAGTGCTCCACCAGGAATTTCCCTCTAGCATAATTTCCCAGAATCATGTCACACTTTTAGTGGGGGTGGTATTCTATGCTGCGGTTTTTTTCGCTTTTCCCTCTTAATTTGAGCCGTTTGTGAAGCTTTTTTTCGCGCGATTAAATGAAAAATCGGTTCGAGCTTCGGTAAGGACCTTCCGGCGTGAGTAATTTGCGGCAAAACAGGTCATAAGGTGGTTATACGACGGTGATGGCGCTTATGACTCTTTTCCAGAGTAACTAAATTATTACCCCTGCTCAACTGGGCGGGAATTGGCAATTAGAGTGATTGCTTTGTCACATAAGAAAATGCGCACGACAAGGTCAAGTCGTGAGGCTCATAAATTTTGCAGTAGTCGACGGTAATAAACCGCTGAGATTTCTTGGGAAGATTCTTTAGCACACGTTCTGGGGCCCTGGGCTCTTTTTAATGGTTCGAAAACGACAATTTAGGCAATTAATGTACTGCGAAATAGTTCGTTATGTTTGCCGACTTTGTAGCATATTCGAAACAGTAAAAAGTGTCAAATAGGATCTTTATAAATAACATTAAACAATGTGGAAAAGTTTAAAAAAATAGGTTTTTGTTTCTTTATTTTTCACTTCTACCTATGTATTTATATCCAAACTAGCATTAATCCGGTCTACTGACTGTATATTTTAAAATTTTTAAATAAATCAAATGTTTTTATTTACTAGAATTATTTTATTGGAAAACGCGTTTAACCGACTAACGTTCAGCTGGCATGTTTGGCTTTACTATTATATTATATGAGCAAATGTGTTCAAATTGAAGTTTTAGATTTTTAAATCAACCTAGACTGAGGCTTGAATTATATTTGAACCAAGCTTGAGACAAACTAAAGACTGGGAGCTAGAATAACGATTTTGTTTACTCCTTTACAAAAAAAAAGTTTTAAAATGTATCTGCTACAAAACACTACTCTAAAAGTAATAAATATAGGAAATTATGTTGACAACTGTTTCCGTTTATTAATACATAATACATATAGGACTGTAAAGCGACGATTGGTCGAACAAATAAAAAAAGATCTAATTACTAAAAATATTTAAATAATTTCATCATCAAAAAGCATTTGTTAAGTAATTTGTAATTTTGTTTTTTGCAATTACATATATTCCTATTCATGATTTATTGAACTTAAATTGATTTAAATATTGCGCGATACGTGTACCGTGATGCCTACGTCGAAAAAGAATTTCAATAAACAATATTGTATTTCTTTAAAAAATCATAATCATGAATAGAAATACCAACTGTCTTTATTAAATATAAACTAAAATAATTTAGCACTACTACTATATTAGCATTATCCTCATTGAAGGGCAGGCAGTTCTTTTCTGGGAACGTTGTCAAAAGAACTTTATGAGAAATCTCGACTGGCGGATTGTTTAACGATTGCCTAAGTAACTGAAGTTAGGTATGCAATAATAATTCAAGAAATAAAAAAAAATGTGGTTATAAAGTCACAGTGTGTGTTTATTTTTCGTTCGATCCTCATTTGCTTAATATTCGATTTTGAAGAGCTTTCTCGAATCGATTCTTCTTTTCATAAACGATATTTTGGAAATTTTTATTAAAGATGTGTCTGTATGTTTCTAATTATGGATTTTATGCAAGGGTACATTTTTAAGGGACACGAGGCGTTTTCCGCAACTTATTTGATAACTTTTTCTCCATGTACTAGTTTGTAATTATTAAATTTAAAAATTTCATTTGACCTGCATTTATGCTCCAGTTCGAGAACGAAATAAAATAACTTTTCTGGTAATCTTAAATTAAAAATATCGAAAGATTTTTATAGAAAGTGTGTAAATTTGTAGAATCAATCTGTTTTACTATAAGCAAAAATGAAAATTCAGGAGCGTACAAAATTAAAAAAAAAACTTTTTTAAATTAGAATTTAATTCCGAATAAAAGTTGATGAGCAGACCATGTAGAATCGATTGGCATACCCCTGTTCAGACCTTAACGAAACTCCCTGTATATTGATATTAGTTGGTGCGATACTAGCTCTTAAAGCATCAGTCTGAAGAAAAAATGAGTAAATTAAAATAATATAAAATATAACGTATAATTTAAAAGAAAAAGCCTACTCCCAGAAGGAGAAATTAACATGTCTGTAAGCCCAGGGAAAGCATTAACCCCCATTTAAAAAAGTTCGTGACAAACTCTGTTGCTCGCGTGGTTTTTTTCATATTCAAATAAACACATGTCCTTCATTCAAATTATTACAACATTGAGCGACAGTATCACGCGAGGGCATTAACATTTTCGCGGGAACGGCACGTTGTACTACGAATATTCATATAGTGGAGGGCTTAGACTAATTAAAGTCAAACGTAATTAAAGACACATAATTTTATATTGTGTTCTTTTGATTGTTGACACAAGATGATGAGAAATACTTGGCTTTTTTGGGGCGCTCACTATGCATACAGTGCCTATTGATTTCATCCGATGCGAGGAATGTGAGCTGCATACGACTCCTCGTAAACGGACGATGGCACTCTCCGCACGTCTTGTACAAGTCCAACGTGAAATGGGTGCGCTGATGTCTGCTAATGGGCCATTTGTTACGACCGGCATTCAACTTTCAATTTACAGTGTCGTATTTGCAAATTATGTTTAATCATGTCATCGATGAGCATATATCAATATCTGTTTTCACTTAAATGCAGCCCGGGTGTTACATCATCTTGTCAGCAGTTATTACACACACTGATAAGCTCGATAATTGGACTGACACCTTGACCCATCCCAGTAATTGGATTGGCCCATTTTCCCAGAAAGTTTGGAAGGCAGATTTTGATTTATAGACAGAGCTTTACAATATAAAGACCTATAAACTATGATTTTAGCCTAGTTTACCCTTAAAAACGTGTCGCTTTCTATTATTTAATAATTTTATTATACGTAATTAACCTGAAGCTGTTTGACTCTGTTCTGCGTTCTGCTATAACTTCTACATATAAGTTATAGATCACCAGTTAAAAGATATGAAATAGATGAGCCGCTCATTTGCAAATCAGATTTATAGAGTAAAACGATTTTATTTGTATGATAGTCTTGCACTAAACGGTATAAAATAACTTTCTAACCACGATACTATAATCAAAAATTATTAAATTATTAATCTAAAACATTCAAAAATTCAATGAACTCAATATTAAGGTTCAAAATTTTTCAAAAGGAGTTAGTCGATTTGGCCTGTGAACGGCTCATATTATGCTGTTTGAGCTAGGCTTAGGTTTTCTTGAGCTAAGCTTAGTCCGACTTAAGAAGCTTGAATCAATCTTAAGGCAAGCATGAGCTAAACTCAGCATACAAAAGTTTGAATCTAATGCAGTGATTAAGATTGCTATGTAGATTCGAATATCAAAACTGATCTAAAGCACTGGGTATCGGAAAGCTTATTGAAACATGAACATGTTTAGGCACCTTCATTAATTAATGAAACTAGTGAAAAGAAAATTACATGCAGACCTCTATTGATTACTATATCCGAAATAGAAAATTGTACTTAACATTTTATAAAATAGTATGCATATACATATTGTACATAGCTGACCAAATAGATTTAAGCAGTTCTTACTACTTGAACATTGTCGTTTTTGTATTGTACCATTGTCATTTTTTCATCAATCTGAATTACAATGACTATGGAAAAGGCAGATAATTCAGAAATTTGATATTTCATACTTTTAACTGTAAGCAAATGGAAAATAATATACTAAAATAAAGGGCTCAAATATCATTAACCTTAAATTGTGAGCTTCAACATAAATTTAATGAAATAAGATTACTTTTTTCTTAGCTATAGGTAGATATTATAGAAATTAGTCCCAATGAAAAAATCGATATTTTTAAATTTCTTCATTTTTTTGAATTTTTAAATGGATTTTTTTAAATAAAATCCTTTTATAGCATTCAATGCAAAACATTTCATAAAATTTCATTCATTAGCTAGTAAAAGTTTTATAAAAATCCATTTGATATAAGGTTTAGATAAAATGTACATATCGTCTAAATAGACAATTTTAGCATCTATTTGTCTCATAAGAGAAAAT
Source organism: Eutolmus rufibarbis (assembly GCA_963920795.1). NCBI lineage: Eukaryota > Metazoa > Arthropoda > Insecta > Diptera > Asilidae > Eutolmus > Eutolmus rufibarbis. Next base: position 10,215,310 of record OY987206.1, read on the forward strand.
GCATAGAAAATGTTCATTCATAGATAAGAACAATGCCAAAAATAGAACGCCTCAAGTAAGAAAACACGACAATTTCCCTTTGCATTTGCAACGAACCGTGCGCTTTCTTATATAATGCGTGGAGAATGACCATAACAAAAGACTACCTTAGTCCACCAGTTTGCCACTGGCTGGCTCAATTGAGACGTTTTCGCTCGGTTCATCTTTTGTCGCGCAATTTCGCTACTCTTCATAAAAGTGTTGTGAGACATAGTTGCGCGTTCTTACTTATCTAAGCACAAAAGGAGGCATATCGCATGTTTCGGCCGGAACAGGTCCATTATTTCATTTAGCATTGTAATACGTCTAATTTCGTAATTTTAATTCTGGCAAGTGGACTGAGTCCATTGATACAATTCTTTCTTCGCTAATTTAAGCGACCTTTACTGCAAATCTAAATTGCCGACGACACTGAACTTTTCAGATACTTCGGCACGCGTGTGCGAATTGATTCAAGGATAAAAATAATTTAATTTGAATTTAACCAAAGATTTGAAAAAAATCGAAAACCAATTCTGAAACATATTTTTTAACTCTGCAAATGCAGACCTCCGCATAGAACTTACTTGCGCATATGGGGATAAAACGACCCGAGTCCTTTTAAACCGCTATAACTTTGAAAATGTTCAGCTGAGGGGACTTGTGCAGATATTTTGTTGGAGCTGAAACGACATATGTACATACATATATTAAAATGGTATAAATGAAAACTTCGAGAAAATGTTCACTGTAGAAAACAGAGTCTTTAAATATCAATCAATTTATTACAAAAATCATTGTACGGGTCAAATTTTGAAAATTTATATAAAAACAATATCTATTTTATAATGTAGTTAATATACATATTTATTCACTTTAAGTCGAGAAATGGCAAAAAAACATAAAACGACATTCATATGACCAGTACGCTTAATAAACTTTCAAAAATTCCAAATATTTACAAAAACTATCAGTGTTAGATCTCAAAAATATGATAGTAAAGTTCAAAAACGAAATTCGGAGTAAATTTCTTAAATTACAACTTAAAATTTTTATACAAATAATTTTTTCAAGTAAAATAATACAAATGTTTCTAGAGGCTAGAGCTTACGCCGTTTTGGAAAAAGGATTGTGACTCTTCTATTTTCCACATTTAATAAGAAAAACAAAATTTATATCTATTTACCCATCAATAAAAAAATATAAAATCAGTGCTACTTACATACGTAAGTCTGTAGGAAATTTGAAAAAGGGGAGGGGGAATTTTGAACGGTTTTAATCTTTCAAATCAAATTTTTATAGCAAAACAACCAATAAACTCAATTCTTAGCTATAAAACATACTATCAGGGTATAATTTACCCACTTCAAAAATGTATTTTTTAAGGATTAATAGGAATATAAAAGTTTATAGGTAAAAAAAAATCCATATTTATTTTATTTTTGTAATCATTTATTTAACAAAAATATAAATCTAAAAATGACAATACTGTGTTATAATACATTAATTGATCAGTAAATAACTTCAAAATTGCCACAATGTAGGCCTCAATACTATCTGAGTTTTTACTTTGTTTGTTCGTTAGGTCCTAAAAATAAAAAAAAGACAACAAAAATTTTTATAAAAAACACTTGCGATATTTATCACTTGAACAAATGTTTGTATTTTTCAAATATCGTCTACTAACAATGTGCGCGACTATCCCCCAGTAAGTGAAAGCATTTACGTAGGACTTTGTCTTTTCATTTTCATATAAACAATATATAATAATATATATTTTTTTAATTCAGTTTATCATTCATTCATATTAGAAATGTGACTCCAGTGGTGCTCCAGATTTTCCTTTTGTTTTGCAAATGAAAAAAGGTAGCCGGAAAGATTTTAATAAAAATAAACTTCAGCAAATTAACAGCTCTGGGTGAGTTTCTTGGCTTGTGTTGTTCTATGTGTAATTTTATTTTTTTGTTAAAGTGCAATTCAAAATTGCCGTGTTTAGTAAAAGTATACTATGTGTTAAACCAGTGCATGACACTACTTGTCCAAACCAAGGAATAAAACAAGCGGATGATGTGAGCATTAGAGGGCAATTCCTTTTTAAATATATATTTTACCGAATAATACGGCTAAAGAACATTATACATTTATTTCTTTTATTTATTTTTTTTTAATCACACAAACAAGAAGAATGGTCTTTGAGAAGACTTTTCTCGAAGTTTTTGGGGCACTAGCAAAATCTCAGGGAAGAAGAACATTTAAAAACAGAAAGAAACAAAATACATTCCAAATTGTTTAATTTTCTTAAACAGGAAATCTCTTACATTTTAGTAATAAATATTTACACTAGTCAATGAGTGTGCTCCTTAGGAACGAGCGGAGCACTTATCAAATTCATGCTGTTCGATTAGAATTCAATGAGAGGTTTTTCGTTTTCGGTCTTCTGCTTCCAGTACGCTCTTATATCAGTCATTATCACCTCCCGAAAGGCCTCGTGAATACATTGAAACGAGAATTCGTCTCTAGTCCAAGCTGCTCCATTATCGGTAGAATCGAGCATTCGCTGGCCACAAACTGTTAAATTGTTGGACCCACTACCGTTGAAGAAGATATCCCTGCTCGCTGGAATTGATCGGTATCCGCGCAAGAAAGCACAGGGCGACACGAACGTTATTCGGCGACGAAAATATAAATAATAATAAAACGCAAAAATTAGCAAAACAATGAGAAAAATTGTTGAAACAATGATGAGACCTAATGCGACTGAGTTTGCGAACATTTTTCGGGGCTCGTTTTAAAAGAAATAAATTTTGAAGCATACATCCGCGTCGCGCCGATCACAAGAGAGGATTTGCATTTTAAAAACAAAATAAGGTTTAAGTGTGAGCATGAGAAAGTGAACTAGATAACGAATGTGTCTGATAAGCAAATTCATTACGGTGATATCATGAATAAAAGACCACGAGGACGACTTGATAACGACAATGTTTTGAGTTTAGTTTCGATTCGATTGTGCTTACGGATGGTGAATGAGTAAACGAAGTAAGAACAGTAATCGCTAAATGAAAACTTAGTTGATTGGAAATATTTAATAGAATAGGATCATGCAACATGGGTACATTCAAAACAATTCAATTCAAATTTACCCCTCATTCACTCGCACAACTCAAGGTTAAAATTGGAAATTTAAAATAAATAAACTTCAACAAATAAACCGAATTTAGCCTTGCAAATTCCCTTACATATACAAAACCAAACAGAAAACTCTACCTTGATCTATACAATCGCCACTTCTCCCAAATGAGAGAAAATTTCGCCACATCTCTTTCAACAACTATTAAAAACTGTTCAATATCCAGATCAAGTGGAACTAAAAACTTTCCAAAAACAGAAAAATTACTATTCCAGTAACTGTGTCATTCCACAAGACATGAATATATTTGAATATACGGTAAAATGTGCAAAATAAGTGGTCTCCTTATCTATACAGAGCAAACGATACAAATCAATGCTAAGAACTAGCACCCTTCAGGCATTGATTTAATACGAAACTTTGTGATATTTTTGGCTTCAGGAATTTATATAGAAATTAGAGCTTTACAAGAATGTTGACACGCGTAGAAATCACTTGGAAATTGTTTTGTATCGTAGTCTAAAAGAATACCAGAAATGAGCATAAATATTTATTACATGACAATGTCAACAAGAAGAGTTTTATTCCATTCTCAACACACATTAAATTATTCAACAAAAAATAAAGCCTTTTCTGAGATAACCGTGCTTGTGATTTTATCCAAATTGCAAACATGTGGATATTTCTCGTCGAGTGCTTTCTATGACGATTTTCTGCACATTTTTTTAACATATTAAATAATATGTAGGTAAATAGCATCTGCATTAGTCATGAAAACGTGTTACAGATCTCGATTAAATTTCAAGTGGACGGTAAACATCGGTATGTTCTGAAAAGTATATTAATATTCACGACAATTAAGTGCAGAGATAAACAGGGTGTACCAACATTTTTGTTTTCTATTTCTTCATCTGCTATTTCGAATCACAATGAAAAATTTATTTAAAAAAATAATATTAGTATACGGAAAGTCCAGTACGATTTTCAATGCTGAGTTTTTGATTAGTAATCAGCTCTATATTTTTCAATATTTAAAGCGGATTTTAACTAAGACAACAAAATAAAAACAACAGGACTATTTTTTGCATGTGTAGTATGTGTTTCAGTTTTAAAAAAAATTTCTTGCATGATTGATATTAAACAAGAAATGAAAAATTCATCATTTTGTATGAGTTTTGGTTTTTGCGACATTTGATGAAACTTTAGGAATTTTGTGGATAAGTATCAGTTTTTTTCCATCATTCTTTCTAAGCAAATTCCAGAACAAGGCCCACAGATTGTGAAAAAACATGTCTGCAAGTTTGGCGTCTTGTGTTAATTAAATTAATCTATAAAGGCTACAGGACGTAAAAAACCAAAAACGTGACACTAAAGCCAAATTGGTCCTGAAAGGAAATTCAACTATACATTTCTTCTGTTTGCTTATTTATAGTCCTGCTTAATTTATGCCAAATTAAGTTACACATCCCACATTTAAACATCATTCGACAAAGTAAAACAGCTAAAGAAAAAGATTACAATAGCAAATACGTTTCAAGATTTTGTTATTGCTTGTTATTTTGTTACTTTTCTTAAATTATTTTTAATAGTACATATGGGTGTAGCCAGGATCGTTTTGGACAAAAAAACGTATACATATTTCGCTTATCTATACAAATAAGTTGCCTGTTTTTATAAATATTTGAGAAAACGAGAGATTCCCAGAAAATATTAGAGAAATGAAGAAATTTGGGAGGTTCATAAAATACTAGAAAAATCGTAGGAGTTTCAACGTTTTTCCTTTTTACGTATATATTTTTTTTTTCTTTCAATTAAACCATTTTCTCTGTCAACTAGCTTAAGTGAACTTCACTACAACTTCAGGAAATTGAGAAGAAATAAAGATAGTGACGTAAAAAATGCCTTTATTTTTACAATTTGCATTTTTAATGTAATTAGAAAAAAATCAATTTGTCAACCTCTAATAAATTGAAAAGATCACAATTTTGGAATCTTTTACAATACAAAAGGATGCTTCTTACTTATTATATTTATTTATATACATATGATATGTTTCAAGGCTTTGTTGGACTCTAGTAAAATTTTAAACGTTCCTCATTGTAACTAAGTTTTATCATTTTTATGGAGAAAAATAAAGAAAAATAATATATTATTTATTTGGAATGTACAGCTTATACCTTTTAATTTATACTTTTTAATTTTTTGCACACATTCTGCTCCTAATCAAAGGCCTATGAAAATATTTTTATATGAACTTCGAATGCCTGCCTATTCACATTTAATAATATAAAATAAATCTTATGAATGATTTGGAATGCAAGTAGTGTACAACTGGCCAATTGTTTTCATTCTACTGTAATTATTAATTGTTAATATAATTATCCCTTCACAATATATAAAAAAATTTATTTTTTCGAATTTGAACTTGATAGAAATGAAAAAAACAAAAACAATTAAAACTGTGTAAAGCGAAAAAGGAGTCGACGATAAGTTTTGTTAATAAAAATTAGAAACAATCTCACGTAATGAAAAAACAAAATCCACAACGATACACCGAATTAGTAAGAAAAATGTTAGCCAGACTACAGATCGATAAGAAAATCAAACTTTTTCCTGTTAGAAACAAATTTCTCTCTCCCCTTAATTATTGCTGGGTGCAAAAATAAAATATGATAAAATATTATCGGTGCTTTTACTTCTATTGACCGACTTGCTCCCCGAACAGTTCAACTTGTTCGAAGAGGAGAAAAACTCTAAAGTGCCCCAAAAAATGCTCACAAAGCGTTGAAGAATATTGCACGGTTTAATGATTCAAGCAAATCAAATCGACACGTAAAAGCTAGACGGAGGCATGCATAACGTTCAAAGTTTTGAATGAAAAAAATGTATAGACAACACAAGGGAAGTACCAAAATGAGAAATTATGGAAAAAAAATATAAGAAATTTAGACATTACTTCACAAATTACCTGGCGTCGTCGTCGTGACTGCAGCCGCCACCGTCGCTGCGGCTGGCTGCACAGGAGGAAGGGGAGCTGATCGCGTTGTTGTGCTATCGACAACAGGTGCAGTGAGAACAGGTGGCGGAGGCGCTGGTCTGTTAAAGGGGTTTTGCCTTCGTGGCGGTGGTTTGGGTGCAACAGGTTGCAAAGCTTCTTGAATTTGTTCTACAATAAGCACACTAGCTAGCGATACTTGATTAAATTAAGAGAAGCGCTTTCTACTCACTCTTCTGAGACCCTTCGATTTCTTCCAGTTGTCGCTGCAATTCGGCTAAAAGGAGCTTCTTGTACTCGTATCCAGCGCAAGTTAAGGACTTCATCCATAGCTCCATCGTCTCCTGGGAGTCAGCTCCAAGGATATATGTCCTGTTTCCATTGAAAACAATCTGGAAACTGTACGGATCGCTGTCCTCGGCGAGTTCTGAAAAATTTAATGTTACAATTGATCCCCTAAATAAATAAATAAAACCAACCAATGATGCATCCCTCTAAAATAATTAAACCTAGCGGCTCCTTGTCGCCCTTCCGCTCAAAGTAAAACAGCAAGTTCCCCTTTAAAACGAAGTACCTCTTCTGCCAAGCTTTGTTTACCTCGCCGCGCTTGTTAAGGTAACCCTCCAAATCATAAGGCGGTGTGGTCGCGAACACGCACAAATTCTTCTCGTTTATCTTCATCGTAATTTGCGTGGAATGCGGCACAAATATTTCTATTTTTGGAGAAAATGGTCAAGCAATGACTAATTCGGTTTCTGGACACCGATCGGACCTCAGCTTTCAGGCCATTTTTCACATTCGAGATTCATACGGATTGCGGATTTTAATACTAATCTAATTAAATACTATGTAAATGCAATTTTGTAGTCAACAAGGCGACGGCAAGTCAATTTTTAAAAAGTTTTAATCGGGTCGGGATATTTCTGGGCAGAGGCACTTAATTTTACTGTCAACGGAAGCACTGACAACTTGCGTATAGTTGCTCAGCTCAGTTCCAAAAATTTCGAAATTGAGCAATAAGGGGACTTTTTAAAGGAATAAAAAACCAATTAACACTTCATTAAATTATTTTGTAATTTTTAAGACATTTTAATACAGTTAATACAGTCTTTTTGCAAGTTAAAACTTATTAGAAACGAATCTAAATAAACAAATTGCTTCGCTAGCCTTAAAAAGTTAAATCCGAAAATAAATAAGTAGCTCAAATAGACATTTCGTAAAACGAAAGAAATGTCAAAAATTCCGCTAAACGTCAGAATGTGAATGAGTGGAATTTATTTTAAATTTAAAAAGGGGCGCTAATTTCTTACGATGTCGTCAAAACAGGTAAGCTAAATAAATTAAAACCAGTAGAAATATTCAAAATATCTTTTCATTATAAAGGCCCAGTGGTTCAAGTCGATTTTCAGCCAAACGGAGCACGAACCTCCAAAAAAGCTACCGAGAAGTTCTTCGTTTTCTCATAATCCAGAGCCAAAACCGGGGAGTCCGTCCAACATATCTTTCCGGCATAAATCATCAGAGCCACAATTAAATTACCCGAAAGTAGACTCTGCTAATTGGATAGAAAATTTCGCTCCAACCTCCGTCTCTGACCTGGCGATGCATCCAAAGAAAATCTCAGAGGTCCAAGACTGGTTCCGGCACTACGAGGCGATTCGAAAGAAATGCTCCAGTCCAATGTTACTAATTACGGGCCCCGCAGGCTCTGGCAAAACGGCGACTGTGAAAACTGTGGCCACAGAAATGAAGTACGACGTGATCGAATGGGTGAATCCTCTGGATATCGACCTTGTTACTGAAAATGGTCAAACCTTCAAGGAAACTCAGCTGGACGTGTTCAAGCAATTCTTGTTTAGGTCCTCTAGGTATAGGTCGGTTTTCGAAGCCCTCGAGAAACGGGTTATTTTGGTTGAAGACTTTCCAAATCTGTTTGTCAGGGACTCGGAAGGATTCAAAGAAATTCTAGAGTAAGCAGCCACGATTTCAGTTTTACAATTTTTTAATAATAATCATTGGCAGAGCATACCATATCTACGGTAAAGCGCCACTTATATTTATTGCTACTGACACCAAAAGCAAGACCCTCAACATTTCCTACAATTTGTTTCCTGATCAAATTCGCCAACAGTTCAACATCTCTCTAATAAGGTAAATATCCACAATTTGACCTTTCCTTGTTACATAGTACCAATAAACCTATTTTTTAATAAGTTTTCCCAAAATCAGATGAAAAACATCTCAACTGATCACAATCCTTTACTTAATTTAATTCTCGTTTTTGTTTCAATATTTTAACACACAAGAATTCCGCTAAAAATATTTCATTGTAAAATAAGATTGAGAAGAAAATTTAGTTTAAAGCTGCCTGTCTCATTATGATTAATTCACCTAAAGCTCGTTTCTTTTCTTTGAATTTGGAATTAATCAATCAAAAGAACATCAAAGGTTCAAATGCATTCCTTGCTTTCATTAAATAAACTCAATCATTTAATTTCAATAAATAAAAGAAATGGAGTATTGATATTTTTTCAGTTTCGTAGTCTTTAAATAAATAAATATAGTATTCAGCAACTAATTATATAGTAATTCTAGAAGTTTTCATCAATCTATCTAATCATATTTAATGCTTTTTCGTTCAGTTATATTATATTACTTAAATCTGTATATGTGAAATAAAAAATTTCTTATTCATCCGTCGCACAAAAACTCTCTGGCGGCGGCAAATCTCTATCAAATCTATAAAGTTCGTTGTGATTAAAAAATCCGAAAGAATACGACTTTTTTTCAACTTAGTTAATTTCATTATTCCCTTGTAATGTGGCGTTTTCGAGGCCACTAACTTCGAATCTATCATTAAAATTTGGGAACTCAGGAAAAGGGAATTCATAAATTAAATATATAATTTTAGAGATTTTAATGAAAATCGGCAATTAGGGGTTAGAATACTGAGACTTAAATTTACCAAATTAAGAAGATCTCTGTAGATATCTCACGGGCTTCTTGAATATCGAATTAAACTATTTAACCTCTCACTGAAAATACCTGAATAATGCTTTTCGCTAACTTACAAAACTTATGTTAGTAGCATGAACTATCTTCCGTTCCTACTTTTAATATAAAAAATAAAAATATTTATCTAATTCGCAGCTTCAACCCAGTGTCAACAACCCTTATGAAAAAAGCACTGAAAAGAGTTGCATCTTTGATGACTCAGGAAAAATTTGCAAATTTTTACAATTTACCCAATCAGGATAGCTTGGAGAACATAAATTTGTCTTCGCGAGGAGACATTAGGAATGCAATTTTGAATCTTCATTTTACCAGTCAAAAAGGTGATTTCACTAAAAATTTGATGAATTCTTATTAATAATAAATAACTTAAAGATTCTCCACAAGTGCAAATCACCGCTAAATCGAAATCGTCCGCCAAAACACGTGGAAAGAGGAAGGCAATAAAGGGGATTGGCCGGGATGAGTCAATTACACTTATGCATGCACTGGGAAGAGTATTTAATCCCAAATGTAAACAAAGTGGTAAGCGGATTAAATAAAAACCAGTTCTAAATCAACCTTTTTTTTTATAGACATGGAAGGTGGAGCTCCACGGAAATTTCTGCATTCCCCAGAGGAACTCACCGATTCATTCTCGTCGGAGCCCAGAAACTTTTTGGATTTTGTCCACTCGAATTATCTGGGTCACTTTTCATCTATTGAAAATGTTATCGAAGCTGTTGACTGTATAAGCTGCAGCGATATGGTGCTAGCTGAATATCGTGAAAAAGATTTATCTGCTTTAGGACTTAACATTGGTGTCCGAGGGGTGATGGGAGCTAATGAAAAGCCTGTTAGTGGATGGATGCCAGTGAAAGGACCGCAAAGAATTAAAAAGTATGACTGGCTTGTTTCTTTAAAATCAAATAAAATTATCAGTCATATTTCTAGTTTCACCTTAGAGACAGAACTGAGAAATCTTGGCATCAAAGAATTTATCACTCCCCGATGCTTTGTCTCGGATTACCGTACTTATGCTCGAATTATAAACTCGAGATAAAGCTGCTAATATTAATTATTTTATTTATCAACAGTTATTTATTAAACATCATTCCTTTTGCTTGTTTAAATCTATCTTTTTATATTATTTTATATCCTTCTATTCATTTTGACCAGTTTTATTTTATTGAGAAGGGGATGTTAATTTCTAGTGGAAATAGGAATTATTTTTTAGTGGGCATAAAGTTAATAAACGAATTTTGCAAATCTTATCCACTAACATAAAAACTACAACGGCCTAATTTTACTTAACGCGTGTTATGGTTTCCTTTATTTGAATTGGTTTTTGTTTGAGTAATTTTCCTATGGTTTTTTAGATCAGACCCATTAAAATAAATCCGAAGACATCTCTCTAATTAATCAACAGAAACACGTGTTTGTAATTAGTCATGGTACGAAAACATTTGTTTTCAAAAGAATCGTGACCACTTCCAATTACTCACCTTCTGCTTTTCTGGCTACTAAGCAAAACGTAAACATAAAAATCAACCTGTAGAACTGATTGATTATTGATTTTCATTGTTAATAACTGCGGACCAGATCAGCACAAATTCTTAAAAGTTTGCAAATTGCACTCGACGCTTTACAAACTTAAAAAAAATTTAGCTGAAGTGTTGCTGATTTTAAATTATTATGAACTTTGGTTCATGTTAACATGACATTAATTTTGAAGAATTCATAAAATGTACTCTTATACAGGATTATGGTATATGGTATTTATTTATATTTGAACATTTCCTTATTAAATTACAATAAAATCACAAAAAATCCTTAAAAAGCTAACGCTTACATGTGATCTCGTTTTTATTAGATATTATAAATTCACAAGAAGGTTGAGGGATCTTACGGTCTAGAGAAAGAAATAGAGATGAGGAAGGGGTGGGTCAACAAAAATACTGGAGTAACAATGCGTTATATAAATATAGAAATGTGTGACTTACTCATAAGTGGTAGTAGTGATCGCGTACTTCTAACGTTGTTCGTCCTAAATCGATTCTTACAAATAATTCATTTATAAAGTTTGTCTGAGTTGCGTATGTGTGTTCGATTATCTTAAACAAAATGCTAAAAAGAGTTTAAATATATCACGAAACGCATGGCACTGCTGCTAAATGAATCAATCTTCTGATGAGAGAGAGAATGGGATATTATACCTATTTTGAAGCAAGTAACACATTAAAACCAGAAAAAACGTACCCCTTTTCAAATTAACTGTGGTGCAATTCATCTAGCATTCTGTGAATCTTACGTACCTAAAGCTCAGAAATCTTTTAGATATTCTTCATTTTTTGGGCTAACGCGCAATTGCGGCACATATATTTTTCATTTTACAGCATTACCACCAAAAATTTTACAGATAACGCCCTTCTCAATGGTCTTTGGGTGCGAACTTAGTCCTTCTTGTTCGCTTTTTCTTTAAGCTGCTGCAGCTTGGAAGAAAGTATTGTCCCAAACTGTTGCTTCACAGTACCAACGAATCCATGGTGCTGCAGTCCCGGCCAAAGAGAAACAATAACAGAAGTGAAGTAGCTCAACAGTAAGTTATCAATTACTGATCCAATCCATGCGAGAATAATTAGAATCAGAGACATGCTAATCAGAAACTGGAAAAAATTTTTAAATTACACCAAAATTAAAAATATCTAAAAGAGATAAACTTACCACTGCTGATCGCTCTTCCTTTACAGAAAACAAAGAATTGTAGTATGAACATAACTTAATTTTGGCCGAGCACAATTCGTTGCAAACTTCTTCAAATTTATTCTCCTGAGCACCGGTCCAATTATCTGGCTTAAAAATGCATTTCGACACCAGAGGGAAAGTGTAGTCGAAGATTATTAACAGAAGAAGGCCCAAGGAGATAAGCGTTAGCACGGATAAGTCTAAATACCAAAGGAAAAGGTAAAATGTTGATATTAGTCCAAAAACAATCCCTGGATAAAATTTTTTGTCCCATTTCAAAATTGAGTTTGCTAATAGGATCAATTCCCTATAGTTCTCCAGGTCGTGTTTGAGCTTGTTGAATTCTTTTTTCTGAAAAGATTAATGTAAATTTATATCACAAATAATTTGATTATTTCATTTTTAAATTAAGTATGTTATTTTACAACTAATTTTAATTAGTAGTCATGTGAAATTGTAAAGTCACACATGTATAGCCTAGATTTACCTCAATGTTATTGATATTTTGAATTATTTATGCCAATTTGCAAGAGATTTTACGCGATATACAGTTAAAAATATTCGATACGATATAACAATATCGATTTCCATGCTGTTATATCGTGCAACAGGACCGTGCGCACTGATGCAAAGGAGCTTTTGAAATTAATCTTAAGTACGTCGGAGCCAAGTATCTGAGGCAGGTTAATTTATTTAGAGCTACTTAGAGATAACTAAATAATGCGCTACAATAAAAGCTAGATTGGATTACATATAACTGATAGAGATAAAAATTGCTGCAATAAATGTGAAAGGTAATAATTATACTTTATGCATGCAGAAATTTCTTTTTAACCTTCGACGAAAAATCTATAAATAATTAACTATAGAACTTGTTAAAATAACGAACGTTTTGTATAATAATTTTATAATACATATTGTGGTTACACAAAGTTGTTCCCAAAAATTAAAATTAAGGAATTTCAATTCGCTAAATTACTAATTTTTAACAGTCCATTTGTAAAACTAGTTTTTTTTTTTTAAATTTTACTATTTGAAATATATAATTTATTTTATACTAATTGAATTCGTTAATTCATAAAAGGGCTAGCTATGTTTGTACCATCGTTTAGTAATCTATAGTTGTTACAAATGAGGGGATGCTCAACTACACATACTCAGGTATTTTTATGTTGTTCAGGGATTATCCTGATGATTTATATAAAAAGATAGAGGGATATCTACATAGTTATAATATTTTAGTATGTAAATATTTTTTTCATACATTCTCCTTAATATCCAGATTTAATAAAGAAAGTTCGGAAAGGACTGTAAATCATTTTATGGCAAATTACATTGAGACTATAGCTGGGTACTTTGAGCAATAAAAACAAAATTAACTCTATTTTGGTATCCTTAAAAAAGTAAAAAAAAAAATTGAATTTTCACAAAAACCATTTTCCTCATATTCAGATGCGAAGCTCATTTTGGTAAATTAACTTGAAGTTACTCCGGAAAAAATTAATAACGTTAAACAACTTTTAGTATCAATACTAAACTGTACTCGGTCGTACTTTATTGTACTAATGAATGCTTGAGAAAACTGAATCATAATTAATAAAACTTAAACATACTCATTAATGCTAAAATGTTTCCGCATAAGGTAGTAAGTACTAGAGAATACTCAACTCAAGCTGAGTCATAAGATTAACAAACATCATATAAAACTATAACTATACTTCACTATCGATAAAAATCGCACTATCTTGTATTATCTTATATTCTTGTTGTTCATGCTTGCCTTAAAATTTTAAGCGAAGGGTCATACAAATGTCCTTAATCACAGAGATAAAAAATCGAGAAAAATAAAACTACCTAAACAATATTCAGCTGGCTGAGCAACAAAAATATGTTTTGAGGTGCTTGTATCGCACGAACTGAAAATTAGACCGTATCAGAATAAATTCGCGAATTGGTCCGATAACAATGACAAGGAACTGGGTCAAAGATCAAGAGCCCTATTTGCCTCAAGTGCGAGTGCTCAGCTGGTGAATCATTTTCCTATTGAGGGCAAAACCAAGAAAAAGATGCACCTTTTCATCAGCGAACAAAATTGTTATTTATTATGCAGAGACTGCAGAAAATTGTAATTCAAAGCTAGAACCAGAGAACATTTTTGGTGCGTAATACACCGGCAAAATGAGAATCTGATTCTGTGCAAACTGGAACAAATGAAAATGTTCACGTCTTCGACAAAATCAGTGAAGGAAGACGCCTTCTGCGCGGTGGGGGTGCCCCAATGAGGCCAGCACCCTTCCTGGTCCCTGTTATATCACATTTCCTTGACTCCCGTGCCGAAATTAATAAATGTCCGCACATCTTGCTCTCGCCAAAGTGCACTTTTTATCATGCAAGAAAAAGGTGCGCGCATGTTTCGCCCGAAAAGGAAAAAAAAATATTTCGCGTGTTGCGATTCCTTGTCCAAATTCTCAGACAGTTTGGCGGTGGCCGATTATCTAATAAAAATCGGCGTTATTTGGACTTTGGATGGAGGAAAATCCGCAGCCAAAATACTGCAGAACGCACTTTCGGCCGAGACGAGCGTTCGGCTCCGCCGGCTTTATCCTGGTCGCGTTCCATGGGCGACTATTTCGGGCAGGATGACACGCTAATTTTAGCGACTATAAATAACCATTTAATCCTCTACGGTGCGGAAGGGCCGCAGCACAATTGGATTTTTATTGATCTAGCCACTCACCTGGATTCCACTCAACATCTTCGCGGCGTGAGGCGTTCCTGTCTACTCCCAACCCGAGCTCGATGATTTCTCCGCGGATAAGGCTACCGATGAATCGGATGCTGCTGGCCAGGCGCTGGCGGTACTCGTTCAGCTGATTCGCGCAAATTAACTAATTAAACCCGATTCTGACCGGCTTGCGAGGAATTGCGGACTGAAGACGGATAATTAACGAACTAACTGGACTGAAATCGCAATCGACACCCGTTCTCGCGACGCAATCTGTGTTTTGTTGTGTGCTTGCAGAAAGAAGCTTCAAAACTTTTTCGGAAAACATCTGACAGCTCTCTCCCGCACTCTGCGCACTTTTCTTTTGTGGATTTTAAGCGCGTCCATTCCACAAAAGTGTGGAGCGATGCGTTCAAAAAGTTTGAATTTAACTTTTTTAGACCAAATCTGAAATTGAAGTGGTTTTTTGGAAAAGCCACTGACATATAGAAATGGATCCCATGCAAAATGCCTATATCAAAATGTAAACTTTTGTTTGCTCTTGCATACGGATTTAACGGATTTTAAGCAGTCAGCGGTGGGTTTAAACTTTAAATCATTGTCGAATGCATTTTTGGAGCATTACAGTTTTAATGACATAATCCCATCAAGTAATTACGCCAAAAATTATTACTTTTATTTCAGAAACTTCTCAATGCAAAGTTATTTGAGATTTGATTAAAGCGTGCATGTAATATAAGATAATATAATAAATATGCATAGAAAATGATATCGCTACTGTTTTACACCTAAATAAAGTAAATAAATTCTGCGCTTTCAGAAAAAGTTTGTCAATTTTGAAAATAATCTGTGAAAATTTCAATTTGATTGATAATTTTAGAAATATCCTACAACAATCGTAAGACCATCTCGCTATTGACGGCAGAAACTGATGCGTTTTTCTCAAAACTACATATGTGTATTTCAAAGATGGTGACCACTATATTTTAAAAAGCGAAGGATTTTTATTTTTGATCAATACTTTTTTTTTATAACCACTAAGAAGTTCTAATGGTCACCGGAGAGCATAGTGATTGTAAAATAACGTTCAATAATCCAGTAGATAACTTGATCCAGAATTAATATTCTGTTTTGAAATTATTATGAAGCTAATTTAAATTTAGTGTAACTATTTGGTATAATACATTTTGGATATAATTCAAAATAAAAAACAAATTAGGTAACATACTACTGAATTTGAAATTAAACAACAGCTGGGATGATACTATTTGAGAAAATAAATTTTCAACTATCCTAATTGCAGAATAAGTATGACTAATAATGAAGACAGTGAAGAAGATTAATAAGTACTTATTGTTAGTTCCATTATTAAAGAGATAAACTAATCGAAATTAAAAATTAGCGAAGTTTGAACTGAGATCGACTTCCTACTTTATTGCATTTTAAAGTGATACTTCCTTCGTGAAACGAGGAATACATGGCAGCAATATTTACCATTTCTCTGATAAAATTTGTGGTTCAAAATGATAATCCGCTGTTTTTGAAGTTTGTTAAAAATTGCGATAACGCGGTTTTAGATTCCTAAGCTTTAGCTTCAGAATTTATTTAAAATTCAATAATTTCATTTTTAAGACCTATTGCGGCAAAGCAAAGTAAAAGAAATTTTGTTTCTAATATTTTTATCGTATTTCACTAATTATCATAAGCGTGCATAAAGTCTTAGTAGATAAGACTCTTCAAACTTTCAACTAAGCTTCGGCATTATTTTATCTCCCTCTCCACTGATTTATAATGTTTTGTAAAGCTTAAACATTGTGTTTTACTATGATGCTAAAACTGTGTTATATTAGAATTTTTAATTGTTATCTTTATGGTAACCTCATCTTCTTATCTTTATTTCCTGTTCACAGGGGACCGTTACATTTAAAAATTAAGACTGCTCGCGTGTAAAACTCTAAGAAAGTAAAATTGTCTTCTAATCTTTTTAATAGTTGTGCAAATTTTAGGTTATTTATGAAGGAACACATCTTAAAATAGCTACAAAAACAAGATGAAATAAAAGTAACAAAATCCTTTTTAATTATAAAATAAATAACAACCTAAACCTCTAGACAGAATACTGTGGAAATCTTAAATCAGTGTCCTGTAAATTTGCTTCAATCCATTCGTCGGCCATAGCCGTAAGCTTGGGAGTAAATTCGGTGAGCCAACTGCCAATTTTTCCATTTCTTACAAAATCAGCTTCTCCACATTTGAGGACCTTAACGTCTTTCATCTCCTGTCCATTAACTGCTGGATTATTTTTAAAATTTTTAATATCCAAATATTCAGCTAATTTTGTGACTTCATCGTCGGTAAGACTTTTATCTAGAAATTTTGCAACTTTTTTTATTGCTTCTGGAAAATTATGTTTCATATCTTCATAGAACATAAAGAGCACGTTTGCGCAATGCCGGTGCTCCCAACCTTCTTTAACGTGGCTCCAGTAAGGCATCCATGGGTCTTCGAAGAAAAGATTATTTTAGTATATAGAAATTTTTTTAATTTAAAATTTATAGGATGCATACTTAAACTCCTCTCGAAGTAGTCCCAGTATCTTTGAAAGTCGCCAACGTAACCCTGTGTTCGGTAGAGTCGATTAAGGTGGTAATAAGACACTGCGACGTCTTTCGGGTTTCGAGCAATGTATATGACCTAGATCAATTGAAGAAGCATAGAAGCGAACGTGATCTTTTCAAAAGATCTTCAGAAGAGTTGATGACCTCTGAATTCTTGTTAGTGATTTAATTACCTTGCACTCTTGCTGCATTACACTTGGTGGTAGTAGCGAAAATGGAAAGTGTGTCTTCATGAATCTTTGTTGCTGGACATTTTCTAAGAACTCCCATGAAGGTTGTGATATCGCTTCAATAAAGTCCTGTTTTATAGGATCATCAGAGTTTTCCTCAAGAAGCTCTTGTTTCACTTCATCGTGCATAAAAGTGCAAAATCTGTTGATTTAGGTATTGATGTTTTTAATTTTTATTTCCTTTTTTTATAATTTTCACTGATATATTAGTAGTACTCACTCAAAAAACGGAAATCGACTACTGAGGCACTCTTTACGTGCAGTGTCGAAATCTAAATTATTGGAAAGTAGCCAGATCAGTTCTTGTGTCCAAGTAGTACCTGATCGAGGAAATGTTGCAATCCAAACATCATTAGGACGAGCTTGAAAATTGTAGAAGTGCTCCGCATAATCCTGGTACTTGTGCGGGAAAAAATATTTTTTTGGTCCAACTTGCACAAACCCTGTTCGTTCACCTTCGAAAGAGAAATTTTTGGTGAATTACAACAGACGAATTTACTTCCACTTTTTCTCTCGTAAATTGAAAGTTTTGCCGATTTGTTTCACAATAATTAACTCTTTCATAACTTGATTTCGAGGAATTTAACGTACCATGGAAATATTCAATAAGTTCCGAATTAGTCTCCGGGTCGAGGGGTTTAATTTCAAAGGGAAATGGAATTTCTCCTTTGTTGTTATTGAAAGACATTTTCGCGGTTATTGGGTTATCGGAAGCTCGAATTTAAACAATAAAACAGCGCGATTGTGGTTCGATTGATGCAGCTGGGCTGGTAAGCGCGACTCAACTGGCATAGTGACCAGTGCCCCCACGAGCTGCAAGTAGCACTCGAAATCCATTGCGTAAAAAAAGCTTGGCTTAAGACTAAAATCGCGACAGATAGACCTTAAGAAGGTGCCCCATGGAGCCCGCTTTCAGCGGTGCGCTGCGGAGAGAAAGTTTATTTTTGAGGTAGACTTGCTTCTCCACGCAGGTAAACATTGGAGTCGCGCTCCACCTTGAAGAAAAGCGACTGGAGCACGCGCAAAAAATTCTAGGTGTTAATGGACACTCTCAGCGTAGTATTTATGCAGATCTTCTGAGTCCGGCTTCCGACAATACTTAGCCGTTGTGTAAGCCCGAGGCGAGGTATGCTTATGGAACCGGTTATATTACCTAATTAATGGGAATTTCTTTACATCTCAAAAGAACAGAGGATGTATTTTCACTTTTCTGGAGCACCAAGATTAACGTCTTTTATTGTTTCACACTTTCTGTCGATGCATTGCAATAATAAGATGCGCTGAATGTAGGTAGGTGTACTATATTTTCTGGGTATTCAGCTTAAAAATAACCATTTATCCGACTTTTGTTTTTAATTAGCATCTACTGACTTTTTTTTTAATTAGCACATTGAATTCAAAGTCATTGCACTTGAGATATGCTCACGGTCGACGGTAGTTGACGAGATTTATGTATACGTATTAGTTATCATTACTCATTTGGACTGTATAATTTTTATGTTTAGTACATTCTTAGAAAGTTTGTCATTTAAAGGAAGTTATAATATTCGACTTCACACTTTTTAGCCTTCGAAAAGTATATACATGTAAATACTTATTTCTCGAATAGTTTCATTTATTTATTTTTCTTCCAAGTTGGACGTTGAAATTTTTATTAGCAGCTCTACTATTTTTATGGTGTAATGTATTATTAATTTTGTTTCTCTCTATTTTATATGATAGTTCCCAATACAGTTTAAAGAATTTGCCGTTAAAACAGGTAGTGCTGCTTATAACTAGAATCTTTAAGACATAACGGGCTGATGGAGATACATATGCAACTTTTTAGGCTTACCTTATTTTGACTATTGCAAAGACATATGTACTGTATATAGAGCTCTATATAATAAGTAGTTGAGAGTTTATACTAAATCTGTAGATCTAAGAATACCGAGACGTTGGTGGAATCCCAAGGCAGGAAAATCCGTACACAAACCACGGGGGGTTCCTAACAGCGCTTGAAAACTATTGTAATTTCATTAGCAACTTCGCTTCGTCAGGCTATTCGCTACAATAGCCCTTAATGAACTAAATTAAAAACTTAAATTTTCTTGGCTACAGCAGTCTTCCTCATATATTTTGTACTAGTATATGAAGCTGTTTGTATTACAAAAATGTGTCTACTTTTCCCTTAATACAATTCGAAAACTTAATTTTGCAGTTACGCAGCGCTGTTGCATTTTCTAAACATTAATCCGAGTAATTGATAGTAATTCTTACCTTAATTCCTGTGATTCTGGAATATTTATGTTGTATAGTATTTTTATGAAATAAAATATTTTATTCAGGCCGAAGAAGTCGTTTAATTAATTTTTTCTGATTATTACACATATTTTAGCTGGAGTGCACCAGCGGTTTGGTATTAATTTCATCAATTCTTTATGATGTTTATTAAATTCAGACTTTCCATAAAAGTGAATTTAAGTACTATGAAGCTTTTAAATATTTGATTTCATTAACACCGAATTATATGAAAATGAAGAATGATGCAACTCTTTTTTTAAAACTATAAGCTTATTGCTTATCTAAATTGATAATGTTATAATTAATATAAAATTAAAACATCTCATCTCGGGTTCAGTTCCTCGAAAACAAATGAAAGAATTGGTGTCTTTATATAAACTAACGACCTGTTGACTACAAAACACACTAAAATTAACATTATCTCGAGCAATATTTGATCTTTGAGATAGAGCGTTAGCAAGCTCAGACTGTTAATTTAAAATTTTTTAAGTTTAGTGGATAGTTGTATCAAAAAACATGCATGAAAATTTTACTCGAACCGTCGGAAAGGAAGAAAAATGCAAAAACAAAATAATTTCTTAAAATCCTTTCCCTGGCGGTTCTCTTTAAGGAGTAACACAACTTTCAAATGAGTAAAAAACCGGTTTTGTAGGGGTTATGCAAAATTACACAAATTGCGAGAGTATGAGACATTTAATAAAAAAGCTATTGCTACTTGGTTCAACAACAAAATAATAATGTTAATTTTGTATACTTAAATGTTATTTGTATCTCCCTTTTTATTCATTTCAAAGTAAAGTTATATTAAAAAGTAATTTCATAAACAAAAATTAAGTTTTCCCCCCATTTTATGAATGTTAACACATTTTATGCTATGAAAAGCCCTTTTTTTCGCGATGATGACTGATTTCAGTTATTTTTAACGGCTGTTCAAGTGGTCGAATTATTTAAAAAAATTGAAAAAGAACGGACGCATCCAGCTGCGGTAGCTTTATCAAGCATGGCACTGCCGTAAAAATTTGAGAATTTCCCGTAATCCGCTCTGCTTACATCAAACATCGCACGCACACTTCTCTAATTTCGACATATACGTGCACAGGGTCAAGAAGAAGAGCGGCTTTCGAAAGCGCACACAAAGCAAAGCAGTGCAAACGCAAAGGCAGCGAAGGCGCTGGGAGAGCAGTTCGGTGCTTGATTAATTTCTCTCGTCTTGTCAGAATTATTTTGTTTTTACATTTATTTTTAGATGTAGATTTCATCAATAAACTAAAACAATAGGCTAGCTGATAAAGTGTATTATTGTTCGACGATAATTACTGTGCATTCGCTGCGGTCCCGCTGTTTCCGCGTTCGCCACCACAAAGCCCCAAACTCGGAGGAAGCGAGCAGCTCGGCCAGCACCATGAACTCGGTGAGTAGCGTAAGCCCGTGAATGTCACATGCGTTTAAGAAAATTCCACCTCGGCTTCGTTTTGAGCCCGTGCCCGCCTCCAGCCCTGTGCCCTTATTTACTCAGTCCCGTGCGCTTTCAGATGTCGAACGTGGAGAATCTGTCGCCCCAGACGATACGGCAGGTGATCAAGGAGATGCACGAGCTCATCGACAGCCCCCTGGAAGGCATCAAAATTCAAATGAACGATGCGGACGTAACGGACATTCAGGCTCTGATCGAGGGCCCAGGTAAGAAATGAAAAATCGCGAATTCTATCCCCTTGGCGCCGGCCGATTATCTAATCAGCAGCGATTGGGACGACAAATGTGCAATTTTCAGGTCAATGTCGCTTCCATGTCACTTTCGGCCTGATTGAGTTGCATTTTTTGATGACACAATTAGTGCTCCATTTACTGCACCAGACGCTAGCCGAGCGATGGCACTTCGACGACTTCGTCACACGGTCGCGCTCTTTTGCCAAATTGTTTGTTTTGCTTGACTAAGTTTGCTATCTGCTTATTCAGCTAGATCTGCTTCTGACCAACGAGTTGTGATGAGGTGAAGCAGGCAGTTTATCTAAAACAATTCTGAGGTGAGGGTGCTGAAATGATTTGGGTTTTTCCATTATCATTTTCTTTCTTCATGTTTCCGGGAAACGCCTCTATGCATTATACAAGGTGTTCCGCGTCAGGTTGTACGGAGTATCCCCTAAATACATAAGATAAAAAAGTAAGCCAACCGATTCATTCAAATGTTCTGGTCATCAGAAGTCTATTCGCTCTATTAAATCAATCCTTTTTTAAAATAAGGCTCAAAAATAAGTCCTTTCAAGTTCTCGCAGGACGATTTTAGAGGGGTATAATATATATGTATGTGGAAGAAAATCTTAGAATATTTCAAGAACTCGACGTGTTTCTTCCTACGTTATAAGAGATATTTTTTGGCTAATCAACAAATCATGCCGAAAAACAAATTGTATTATAGAGCAATGAAGTTCAATTCCTACACATGTGTATAAAATGCGAACTTTGGTGAGGTTTTGCTTTGTTAATAATATTTTAAAGTAATTTTTTGGTCAGTATTTTACTCAATTTACGTGAACTGCTTCTAGAACGTTCTCTTCTATAGTATACATATGGTGTGGATTGAATCAAAAGGGGTTCAGTAGATTTCGAAGATATTTTGCCTATCAGCTTCAATAAAGTAGTTTCGAGAAAATCGAAAAACAAAAATTACCATGTCACATCAAATTACCATGTCACATCAAATTACCATGTCACATCAAATATTTTTGTATATTACCTTCAATCTCTACGAGGCGGTGTATTCCCTTAAGCATTATTTAATAGTAGAGTATCCAAGTTTTGGGTTGAAAGCTCATCCCTATTGTAGGAGTATAAGTAATATTTTTTTCTTAAAGTATTGTACTTCGCCATAAAATTAGGAACGCAAAAAAATCCGTGACTTTTTGAATGAGCATGAAATCAATATTCTTCAATGGCCCGGTAATTCTCCTGATATAAACATCATAGAAAACTTTTGGCTTTACATAAAATCGAAAGTGTATGCTCATAGGAATACTACAGTGCAAATGCTGAAGCAAAACATTGAAGAAATCTGGAAAAAATCACAATGATATGAAAAAATTCATTAAAAACTGCATAAGCAGCATGCCGAAAAGAATGGATACATTTATTAAAAGAAAAGTAAATCTTACTAAATATAAGTAAGTCTTGTTAATCTATGTACAAGGAATTTCCATAACAACAAATTTTACTACTTGATTTTAATCTTTCGAAATATGTATAACCTCAAGAAATATATTAATTGAAAATAATAATAGATATAATAAAATAATATAATAACAGATATCGGCCACATTATACTGAATATATTATAATTAAAATAAATTGTCTCTTGAAATAAATATAAAGGCATATTTTATCATTAGCTGGAACCCCCTATGCCGGAGGAGCGTTTCGAGTTAAGTTGGCTCTCGGGAAAGATTTTCCACAAATTCCACCAAAGGCATTCTTTCTTACAAAAATATTTCATCCGAACGTAGCATCGAATGGTGAAATTTGCGTAAATACACTCAAGAAGGACTGGAAACCAGACCTAGGAATAAAGCATATCCTTCTCACTATCAAATGCCTACTTATTGTACCAAATGCTGAATCAGCGCTGAATGAAGAAGCGGGCAAAATGCTGCTCGAGAGGTACGACGACTATTCCCAAAGAGCGAAAATGATGACTGAAATTCATGCCCAAGTAAGCGCACTTAAATAATTAATCGTTTTATTTAGAGGTTAATCAATTATTTTTTTCAGCCTGCAAAGAGCACAGAGTCAATAGGGGATGATGGTCCATTGTCGAAGAAGCATGCTGTCGACAAGAAGCTACAGGACAAGAAGAAAGAGAAGTTAATAAAGGAAAAGAAGCGGATGTTAAAGAGATTATGAAGAGCACTCCCCGACGCGGCGATTTGCCCCTTTTTGTGAATTTCATTTTCTCTGCGTTTCCTTCATCACACCTCACGTCCTTAATTGGCCCTCGGTTTAACAATTGAAATCTATATTTATCGCAATTTACCTTAAGTTTTTTTTTTTATATAGAGAACATTGCCACGATTATTTTGTTGTCCTTATGTTAAATAGAGTCTAGATAATGTATAACTGGGAGCATTTTGCTGGTGCATTTCTCGACATCGAGTGTTTGCGAGTCATTTAACCTTTTGTTGTGCTGTTCACCATCTGGGTGACAATTATTATTTCCTTTTTAATTAATTTTAACGTATAATTGAGCTGGTAGAAGTTTTGAATAATTGGTAGAGAATCCCGTCGTTATTTAGAATATATGTCCAAGATTTGGTTGTATTTGTAATAAATAACAGAATGCAATCACATTTGATTGATCAGATTTATAAAAGAGTTCTAAAAATGTCTAAACTTTCCGTTTTCATTCGAAGTATTGTATTTTATGATGTTTCATCAGATTTATCAGTTAAAATAACACGTTTTTTGAATATTATATCAGCAAAATAAATTTTGAAAATTAATTTTTAATGTTTCCTTTAACTATTTTTTGATTTTATATAATTTAACCATTGTAAATTGCAAGCAGAAGGTTTAAGGCTTTTTATTGAATTAACGCCTAAGCAAAGAAATTCTATTTAAGTGCTTGGCAATATAAGCTTTAGAATTAATGTATTGAGAGTAACCCTGTAGATAAATGCATTCGAATTTGAACCGTTTCGAGACCGACTATTAACCCTTTCACTACTATCGGTGACTATAGTCTCCCGCCACAAAACGGCGCCTGTACACGATGGGTGACTAGAGTCACCGGAAAAAAAACGCCGCCTGTACGCGATGGATGACTATAGTCACCGGCCAGAAAATGCTGTTGTATATGGATGGCATCAACAAAATTGGGGCTTTGGCCCTGAATGCTGAAGACTGCGCGCGTTTAATGTGCGCACTTTCAGCACGGAGCTCCGTTCCACGCGAAACACTTTGCAGCGAGGCCCGCCGCCGTAGCGAAAGGGTTAAGATTGCTTAAGATTAGTATCATTAGGAATATAACTGATTTTGCGGCGGCGAGGACCAATCATTCTATAGAACTCCTCTCAATATTAGAAAAACAAATTTCTCCTGCGTTCGTCTGTCTGTTTCCATCGTTTTTCTCAGAGATTGTTTAGTGCAAAAATTCGGTATATAGCAAATAAGTTAACTGAACGGAATATTTCTTCTCCTTAACTTAAAAATAATTGTTGAAAAGTTTTAAGCGGAGAAAGTAGGAGAAAGAGAGAGATGAAAGGGCTAGTTATAAGAATTTAAAAACTTGTTCAGAATTTGTTTATGCCAACGGAAAGTAAAAGAAAGGATTTCCTAGTAAAAATAAAAACAGATTGCTATAGAGGAATCTGTCTAGTTGCCTTTAAACCCACAAAGCATAATTTTCAAGATTATCACACTTTACTATATAAAAAACGAACACTGAAGCTTGACTGATTTTATGTTTTTATATGCTTTTTTTTCACTTTATTCACAGAGGAAAAATAATTTCAAAAAATCCCTCATTTGAATTGTTAGATTTAAATTGTTAAATTACCCCGACAGTCGTTCTGATAAAAAACATTGTGTATTTTAATATCCAGAATTGGAAAAAAGTAGAAAAAAATGCAAGGTCATTGAATTTTTATTATAATTTCTTCGAAATTTTTTCATTTTATATTCTACTCCATAGTTGCTTTTCTGTTCAACTCACAAGGCGGTGATAGCCTTTAAAGGCAGAAAGAATTGAATGAAAAGTACTATACTAGTAATCACACCAAACGACGATCCAACCAAAACTTTTAACTTATAATTATCATCAAATACTGCTGGTTCAAAGCCTTGAATGGTCTCGCCACTGCAGCTGACGATCAAAACAGCAGATAGACCTATAAAACATGAAGCATGAACAAGGGAAATAAAACCAATCTGAAATGTAATGAAATTTATCAGTCTTTAGATCAGCATTGATTATTTTGTCTTACCCAAATATGCAAGGCAGGAGAGCTTTCTTTTTCTAGCATTAGACCAATAAAATAAAGTAAATTCACTATAAAAATCGCAATAGATTCCACTGTGAAAAACAGGCAAACCAGCCCCGAAGGAATTTCATAAGTTAGTTGAATTGCTATAAATGCAGCTAATGCGCACACCTGTTTAATTAATGAATACAATATTTATTAATTTTTGGGTATAAAAATATAATGGATAATTTTCACCGCAGTAATAGGAGTGGATATTTTAAAGTCCATGATTTGGATATTATTTTTTTTTATTACTCTTTTGATGACAGAATTTTCTGCACTTTTTAAACAAAAATATAACTAGATCTAGAATTGGGTTGTTTTCGCCTACTTAAAGTACAGAAAATAAATCCTTTGTTTTTATTTCTATGAGACTGTACTTAAACTATCTAGTGTGCATGTACATTGCTTTGAAAATTAAAAACATATACACTTTGTTGAAATTAAAAAGAATACTTTGTTTTCAAAAAAATTATATATGTCAATAAAAAATGAGCTCAAGCCTATTTTCTACCGGTTCTTCTATTTACACTTTCTATACGTGTTTTAAACTTCCTCTGATGAGTGAAGTAAGTAAATATCCGTAAATTGTTTTCATAAGCAACATTTGTTTTCTATTTCAGAATTT
This sequence comes from Eutolmus rufibarbis, assembly GCA_963920795.1. Lineage (NCBI taxonomy): Eukaryota > Metazoa > Arthropoda > Insecta > Diptera > Asilidae > Eutolmus > Eutolmus rufibarbis. The sequence goes on from OY987206.1 coordinate 10,241,681, forward strand.
TAAGTTATGAAATAAAAGGAGTAACGAGAAATACATATATAAATGTTTCAGCAGGATGATTATGTTTCCTCGAATAATAAATACATCAAAAAATTGACTGGCCGTAGAAAGGGAAAGAGCCAGGCCCCTTCAAGGCTCCTTACCTGTTAAATTTATTGTATGAATTGGGAACGACTGAGTTACAAAACCCTTATAGTAAATCTGACTATATTTGTGAGGCTTCCAAGTACCTTAAAGTATGATATATTAAATTATTTAGTTTCCTATTAGATTCTTGCCGTCACTTCAACAGTCTTGCTTTGTATCTGGCCGGAATTTCCAAATTACGAAATAATAATTATCTTGCAGGTGGAATCATTCGCACTTGCAACAATCTTCTTAATCGCAATTATAGTGAGTTTCCTGGATTGTAGTGAATGTCTTGTTTTATTTGTAATTTATTTGCTAATTAACTAATGTACAGTGAGATAAATCTCGGTTTTATTTTCAGATGGTACCAATGTGTATTTTGCATAGTATTCTATATGGTTCAATATGTCTCCTTTTTCAACCATTGTTCGCCAGACATATCATTTACGGAATCGGTTATGAAGTGTTCTATGAAGAACAACGTTTCGAATTAATGTTATCAACCATAATTGGTTTATTCACTTGTCTTATAATGATTTATGATATATTGTTTGTATATCCAGTCAAACATTGTTATCAAATATGTTTAAAATGTGAGGAAAGAGGTGTTAATATGCCGATATAGAAAATTATACCAGCGTATATATTATGAAAGGACTAGCCAACTTTTGCATACAATACAATAAACCGGTGAATATATTTATACTCCAAATGTGTTTATCTTTTGAACTATAAAATTCTTTTTCATTGTTCTGTCCCTTTTTATTTTTAAAAAGTAGATTATCGAAGCATTTATTAGCAGGAAAAGTGATTGTTTTATCAAAGGTTATTATTTAGAATCTGTCCAAGGATAAATACAACTGTTTTAATTAAATATTGCTGCTAAACAAGAAACTCAGATGTCTTCTTCGATCATTGCTTGTTTTTTATTCAAATTAATTTTTATATTCCTCTTATAAAAATAATTGTAGAGGACTTGCAAATATTTTTATAGATGATTACATATTTATGTAAGCAGCGTTTTCATTCATACTGAAAATAGCAGTATCATTAGCAAAAATAGATGAAATATAATGTGGATTTGCGAACTTAACCGAGATATTGCAACGAAAAATATATTAGTTAAGTCTGAACAAAATCGATTAAGAAATATATGGTATATACAATGGCGACAAATTTTAAATACATACATAGGGAAATTAAAGGCCTTCCCCAGAATCCCGCAATATGACGTAGATATCGAGTCAATAAATGGCATAAGAAAAGTTTGTAAAATCCATTAATATCGCAGCTATCGTGGTAACATCACTTCTAAAAATGAAATGCGCATAGCCTCGAAGTCTCTTGACCAATCCACCACCATTTTAATACACGGCTTAAAAATACATTTTGCGAATATACGAACCATTTCGTTAGTATTTAAAAATTCGAAAGATGTCGAATCTAAATGAATTTCACATAAGGGAACGTAGCCCTGAATATATGAACTTAACAGGGATATTGGTCCAATAAATGTATAGGCAATGGCTGATAAAAATCGATTAAACGGACATTCTCACTTAAACTTTCAAATATAGAGTGTGCTTAATTTTTAACATAAAGCTTTAATACTTATGAAATGTTTACACATTATTTATTTCAATATAAAATAATCATAAATTTTAAAAATAACAATTGTTTCGCTTATAAATAATTGGCACTTCCAGCATTCCCGAAGCAGTTTCTGGATTCACGAGGTACAAGATTTACTATCGTCTTATTCATCCGAATTTAAAAAATCAGCATAATTGTTTAGATAAACGAATTTCCTATATTACTATTCGGATTAATAGGCAAACAGCGAACATTGAGGAAGTTGTAGAAATTTGGAGAAAAATTTATAAATAATCAAAGTTTTTGTGTGTGAAAAACGGTTGAAAAGCATAATAATTATGAGAAAATATAAACAATTTGTCGTCAATTTCATATTAATGCATGGATTTGATTTATGTTTTAAATTTGTAATTGCATAAGTTTGCTATAAGTATGAATCGCGTTGGTGGTGCTCAAACAAAACTCGATAAAAAATCTATACTATCCGCATTAAAATTTTTACATATTCTATCGAAATTGTAGATCCTTATTTATTTCATAAGAAATACGGCCTCGGTCATCGTGTTCACGAGATAAAGTCTACGATCGTTAACATGAATTTTAGCATAATTCAATTTTTGAAGCACGTCTTCAGGTAGGTTGGGAGAAAAAAGAAAAGTTTCACTAAAAAAAGATTCACAAAATTCATTTTTTCAGGGGTCGAGGAACCCGTATATGATTACTTTTTTGTCCATCTGTCTGTCTGTCCGTCAAGACTTTTTCTCAGGAACGGCTAGAGGTATCGAGTTGAAATTAATACATAATACTAAAGTTAACACCCTCATAGTGCTGTACAAAATTGAAGGTTGGTACTAATTATACGGCCTTTCAAAGTAAATCTTCATGCTGATAGACTAACTCTTCCCGTTGACCTAGAATCTTGGAATTTAACGCGAAGGAAGGTCTCATATAACAATTATGTAAAGGAAAAAATCCAAAAATAATTAATTTCTAATTTTGTGGATCCTTTTATAGAAGTCAAAATGATAGAATATAACGCTTGAAAAAGTTATAGCTTGGACATTTTTACGAATTAGAATTTAAAAATTTGTACAGATACTCTTAAAGGTATTTAGTTTTAGATAATACAAAAAAAAAATCGGTTTTTTGGATCCGTCGCAAAGGTGTTCCCGCTTTAATTTCATACTGCTCATTGCAAGCAGCGCGAGATTTAATTCTTCAATTTCATACAACCGGGGAATTCCCGCATTACCCAGCCCTGCGGCTTCGCACGGCACCAAGACGTGACATCGATCAGCTGGTGGAAATTGGCAATTTGCTGGGTAAATCGGAGCCCTACCCGGGTCCGGGTGATGATTTTCTCGCGAGAGGAGATCTGTTTGTTATCAGAAAAGCCATCGTTGTTTACAAAACAGTTCCGGAGCAATGGTTGAACGCAGCAAAAGTAAGAGTGCTCGATGTTACCGCATCGCCAGAAAGTAATTAAAATATTTTTAGGTGTGAAGTTTTCCTGGGAAAATGGTCCAGGTCCACGTAATATCATCGGGAACCAAATGTTCCGGCGGCAGATGAGCGTCCGCATGACCTCTGCTCCGGACACCAGCATTTCGCCGATAAACAAGGTTCAGTCACCCAGAAATTCTATAAAATCCGTCTAAATTAGAATTTTTCTAGACTTACCTGGTCATCATTTTCTCAGAAAAGGCCAAACTATCGACGGTGCAAGATGTTGAGAAGATTGTCCAGGAATTTGGAATGCGCACTACTTTAGAAGTTCTAAGGTTTGCTATAATTTCATTCTTCTCAGATTTAAGTTAAGTACTATACTAGTAAGAATTTTCTTTATTTAACAATTATAAGTAAATAACAAAGGTGGAACTTTAAAACCCCTTTCTGCTTAATAAGTTAAGTGATGTGGCTTCTTATAGCTGAATTACAAAGAATTTTTCTTAATTAATCATCGCACCCAATTCAGCTATAGCAATTGGTACGACTTAGAAATAAAAAACTTAAATTCAAAGAACATTGGCAAGACCATAGTGAGTTTGGCCCAAAAGCGAACAGAAATAAAATAAATAAATATATAATTTTATAATTAACAAACTTTAGAAAAACAATAAAATTCTTGTAGAACTTCGGAATATAAAATTATGAATAGTTAAAAGTTATTTTGTTGAAGTTATTTATATTGAAATCCATTGGGGCTACCTATTTACCTAAAATTATAAGCACGAGGTGTATGTAATGATTTTCATAGAAGTTGTTTTAAAGTTGGAAACAACATTATTAAAAAAATAATAATGAAATAGCCTAAGCATACACGATAAAATCCTCTCCCTTCCAGTGAAAGTCCCATCGAAATTGGCTTAGCCGTTTCCGAAATTAGCACGGACAAACAAACAGACAGACAAAAATTGTATTGATTTTCATATCATGTAAATAATCATATGAGCTTATAAAAAGAAAATCATATTAAAATCACAGACAGATGCTTCAGTTTTATTATTATAGATACATATATAGATTTTGAAGTATAAAATATATCCGGACATCTTTTGAATATTATATGTTGAATCTGCTTTATACATAATAAAGGCTGCTATAACCTTCTTTTTATTTTTATCATTGTGGGACCAAATTTCGCTGTCCTTTTTTCTAGTATAAACAAATCAATCGCTATTACATAATATATTCTGCAGAAATTAATTGTAAAAAATTGGTTTAATGCTTATAATTTTGAAAAATGAAATTACGTGCCACCATAAAAGTAGTATCCTTATTTTTCTCCTTTTTTGTGAAAATATTTTTCATGCTAAATTTTTATTTCACAAAGCAAGATCAATTAAAAATTAAAAAACCTGTTCATGTTTTATTATTATAGCCTTGCAGCTCCATTTAGGAGTTACCTTATGAACATTATAAGTGTAGTTTTATGATTTAAAATTTTTATAAAATCTTAAATAAGTCATAACAATTTATTTAGGTTTAATATTTGTGGAAGATGAACTTGTTTTTGGACAGACTTTTACGTATAACTTTATTATTTAAAAATATGATTAAAGTTATATTTCTTTAAATTTTCTAGTAAAGCCGAAAAGCATTTATACGTCTCAGCATCGACAGATACTCTACTAAAGCTGGCAGATGAAGCTGAGCTTAGTAAAAAAACAATAACCGGTAGTATTCAAAAGTTCAACAACTTTAGCAGATCAGACTACCTCATAGGAGACATGACTGAGGAGGATATCCTTCGAAACAGCGAGAGACCCGTCTTAATAAAAGATGCTATAAAACCATCATTAATGTCTTACTTCCGCAACGGAGTCATCGTAGATTTTTTTCCACTGCACGATTATGTAATATGTTAGGAAATTTTTATTTAAAAACAAATTTTTACATTTTTGTCACAATCCTAGGAATATCTAGAAAAGTTCACTGTTAAAGTAGGAAGAAAACTACCAATAGAAGATATCAGAGACTACTTCGGACCAAGCATCGGACTGTATTTCGCATTTATTCAATATTACACAATGGCCTTGGTCGTACCAGCCTTTTTTGGTATTCTGCAATGTATCCTAGACGTAAATTTAGCAATCGTCTGCTTATTTTATGTGGTTTGGACTACTGTAAGTAGTTTTTAAGGATTTAACTAAATTAGATATATAATAAAAAGTGTATTTGCCTCTAGGTCTTTTTAGAAACGTGGAAGCGAAAATGTTCAGGTCATTCGTATAGATGGGGGACTATTGAAATGACCAGTTTGGATCAGCCTAGAACAGCGTACTACGGTGTCTTGAAGCCTGATCCAATTACAGGTAAAATGCATTTATGCATATAGAAATTTTAATTATATATATTTATTTTTTAGGTAAAATGACTCTACAATATCCAATGCGTTACACCTACATTCAAATGTACTGCGTTTCCTACCCCGTTGTCCTCATGTGCATCATAGCTGCAGCTTACTTTGAATTGTATCAGTTCCAAATCGAAGCAGAGGTCATACAAGACTTTGGTAGGTTAAAAAAATATTATACATATATTAATTTAATTCTACAATATATATAAATTTTTTTTTTTGCAACAGGTGCTGACTCTAAACTCCTTTATATACCAGTTGTAGTTCAATCGATTCTAATTGCAATATTTTCTTGGGCCTATGAAAAGTTAGCTACTTTCTTAACTGAACAAGAAAATCACAGAACCAGGAGTCAGTATGATCGACACAGAGTCAATAAATTGATGCTATTTGAAATTGTCAACAATTTTTTTCCTTTGTTTTATATTGCGTTTGTTTTTCAAGATTTGAATCAGCTTAAATATCAGTTAATGATGCAGTTGATGATATTTCAGGTAAGTGCTATAAAATAGTAATATAACTAATTTATGCATGGGCCCTTCATTAACTAGCTGGCCATTAGCTATTGTAGAAATTACTAAGAGCTAGCTAGAAGTGCGGCTTCCTTTAGGACTACTCGGGACTTGGCTAAGTAATCCTGAAAGATGGAAAGTTTACTGAAAAATATGTCGTAGCTTTCAAATTCGGTTCAGGTTGAAATTGTATTTTTTTCTTCACAAGACGGTTGGAATTAGTTTGTAGTTGAAAGAAGATGGGGAAGTTGAAACAATGAGGAATATTTTAAAAACAAAAAAATCAATTTCAGAGATATTTGATTAGTTGGTCTAATATATTAATTTGTAAATATCCTGTATTATTCCGTAATTTTTAAACATTCATTTATTGAAAATTATTATTTTTTTAATAAATAGGCCTGATCCGATCGAAAAAATTAGATTTACTTTCAAATATCAGAAAAACCATAATTTTACTAAAGATCACTATCAAATTATTTTTTACGAATGTTATATATGTAGGTACCAGGGACATGCTCGAAATGAAAAGATAGAAAAGATTATGTATCAGGAAAATGCACCTCCAAAAAATCGTTGTGCAAAAAATTTATAAAATGTGATCAGTTGAATCAAGGTATTAAATTTATCATATAGTTTTGGGAATTTTAAAATGTGCTTGAGATTCATACGATAGCTAATAGTGTATAAATTTTAGCTCGATCGGATTGTTTTTTGCGTCAATTGGAAAAAGACCTTTTCAAAAGGAAGGACCATATTAATTTTCAATTTGAATACTATCGGCTGTTTTTATTTTGATGATGATAAACTAGATTTTAAATTAGCAGTTTTACTTTAAGATGTGCTTTAACGAAATTATCATCTACCAGTATAATATAAAAGAAAATGGTTTATAAGTTTGATTGTAAAATTTAAATTTGTACCTTCTTCCAAATATTTAAATTTATCTTCACAGATAGTCCAAATAGCACAAGAAGTTGGTTTCCCATTAATTGCAGTTCTGAAACAAAAATACACGCAGCACATGAAGCAGGAGCTCGATGAAGACAAAAAGAGATCAATCACTGATATAAATCGTTATGAACATGTAATGAAAATACAAAGCCCTTTACTTTCGATGTTTAAATTTGAATCCTTTCAGGCATACTACGAAAGCGGTTTGGATAAATACAACAGCACCTACGAAGATTATCTTCAAATTTGCACACAATTTGGATACGTTGTGCTCTTTGCTGCGGTTGCTCCTTTTGCTGCGTTGGGGGCACTTATTAACAATATCTTCGGAATGTCTATAGATTTATTCAAAGTATACTTTATTATAAACGATATTACTAAAATATTTAATTTTGAACATTTTTTAGCTAACTAATATTTATAAAAGACCATTCGCTAGACGTGCCAAAAATATTGGGGCTTGGCAATCTGCCCTAGAACTGTTGTCTGTGATGGCTATCTTCAGCAATGTTGGACTTTTATATTTACAGCCTGATATTCGGTATTTTTTTTTTCTTTTCATAATTAATGCGTTGCTTATAAACGTAATTTTTAATTCCAGGGAAATTGTTGCTCACTGGTTCCCAAGTATTTCTATATTTTTCTTTGTTATTTTTGAACATGTACTCCTAGCTCTTAAATATCTCATGCATAAAGCTATTCATGACAAACCCCGTTGGGTCAGAATCTCACTAGCTAAAGCTGATTATGAATCAAGCCAAGCACTTAAGCATCTAAGGTAAGAAATCCTCATATTAAAAAGTTTATAGAAAATATTCCTAATATGCTTATCAAATAATTTGTTTTTATTTTTACTTACAGAAAAGTTAAAGCGACTGAAAAAATCATAAAAAAAATTAATTAATGGATTAAAATTAAGTCGAGTTAAGCATTGGAGCTAGTCAAATATGTTATAACTCATTTTTATTTTCGAGAAAACTCAAATATTTTATTAAATCATTGGTAAATTTAAGGTGAAAGTGTTCAACGACTCTAAGTCAGACTATTGTTACTTAAATATTTCAAAATATAAATGCCTGAAAATACTTCAAAGAAGGTTGATATTAAATATTTAAATATAATATAAATAAAGTTACAATAATCTTTCTTGGTATCGTCATATTGCTTTCCTTCAACAAATTGTCCTTATTGTATGTGCCTTTTACTAATACAAATAAATTCAAATTGGGAAAGCTGAAACTTTAAGAGTTTTTTCGAGATCTTTGGATACACTAGTCAACGTCCCAAAAATGCCTCCGCTCCCACCAAAGTACAAATTTTTATGAAAATGTCTAGTGTCTAGAGGTTTAACATTTTCCCCGTCATTTTGTAACCTTATAAAGGATGAAAATAAAATGTATTCTAATTGGACAAACAGTCCTTTATTCAGTCCGGAAAAAACATCTCCGCAAAAATTTAGAACCCTTATTGTAATTGCATCTCCGTAATGGATGAAACTAAACACACTGCGCCTCTCTTTCATGTCTTTTTTATAATTTAAATTTTATTAATTTCTTGGGAAAGTCAATACAGATCTTCCTCGAGATACATGGTTTTCGATTACGCGGACAAAAATTACAGAACTCCTTCAAGTTACACGGCGTTGGAGTTGTTTCAGTTCAAACAAAATTTGAAATAAAAATATAAATTGATTCTAAAATAATATTTTTATGGCCATACCCAAATTAATGGATTTATAAAAAAATTGATAAAATGGTATAATATACAAAATAAATGAATAAATCTTTTAGGGGACACAGGTAGTTGTGTTCACAACACAGTATAATAATTTCATATATTTCGGTACAATTATATATACGATATTACTATTTAAATATATGGAAAACATTTCGATTGATAATTTTTATCAGAGTTTGATCATCATATTTTTATGGTTCCAGATATTCGTAGAATTATTTCTACTGGAGGGGAGTACTTTGAATATAAATTTGCTTATTTTCGAAGTTACTATTATCTCAAATATATTTAATATTATAAATACAAATAAATACACCATAAAATCAAACCATTAAAATAATGCAGAAATAAAGAAGAGCTACCGATAACCTCGCCAACTTTTATAAGCAAAATACGCATCTAATCCATGGGCCGTGGCAGCAACATACCCCATCCACTAGAAAAAAGTGAGAACATTATCACAAATTGAACATGAATAAAATATAACTTAAAATAACTTACATAAACTGCAGACATGGCGGGATAGGCCCAAAATCCAGGAGTAATTAGAAATTGCGGATGGAGCCAAACGACCGTTGCGAATCCCATGTAACTGGAGGCACTGAGGTACATAAAACACGCTGCCCCATTAAATAGAACTTCCTGTGAGAATAAGCGTTTTAGTCTTCATTCAATTACTAAAAAGTACTATCAACTCACAAACAGCGACTGTCTGATCTGATTAAATGATCTTTCCGAAAAACTGTAGCAAATTAGTAGAATAAGAGTCGTTGTGAAACAGCAGGCCGTTGTTGTTAAAAAACTAGTTAACGCCTGCCCGATGCTGGAAGCGTAGGGTAGTCCGAAACGAATCAGCAAACTTTCACACAAAGTGGCAATAATCACTTCAACGATTTTTAGTAAACCAACTTTGGAGGATAGGATTCCAAAATTTACACAAGTACAAATTCGACAACAGCAAATATTGATCCCGCCATTGGCGGAAGTATTCTTCCACTGAGGACGAATTCCTAAAGAAGCCATTTATAATATAAAATAAAATAAAATTAGAAACGTTTGAAAGGAATTGAACTCGACGGGACTGTGTGAAGGAATGATTGTGACAATATTGTCTAGTAGGGCGCATCCCAGCATGGGACACTGTCTGGAAGATGCGTTTTACCTAAAAATAGAATCAATTAAAAAGCGGAGGAAGGCGAACAACAAATAGAGGATCACCCTGTTTTGAGGTATGCGTAAGCAGACATCTATTTCCTGCCTAGTGTAAATGAACTCTTTTTCATTGGAATATCCCCATTCGGAGCTCTAGCGACATTTTTAGTAGGTCACTAGTTTGGGGCTCCACAAAGACATTCGTTGCAATCAAATTTACAGCAGTCTAGTCATCATGATTGATAGTTGGACTCAGGGTTGGCATGGCATTTTTAGAGTTCGTCGCCACCCACATCGAAAGTGAGAACGAATTTGTAAACATGCCATAAATTAGCTCAGTTTTGACCGTCTAGGAACAATATCTGTCGTTTTTAAGGTCTAGGGGAGGTGTGTCGATTCCTCTCGTCCGTGAGGGGGGCCTTGTCCACTTAACCGCAACCTAATAAGATATCCGTCGCTAATTATAACCACGATTCACTCCTTTCCGATCGCGTTTATAGCCCCAGTAATAGAAATTAGATCGCGCAGAGGAATGACCGTAGGTGTGAATAGCTACCCTTGACTTTGCACCATGCAGTTCATAGCGAAGGTTGCTTTGCATAAGAGCAATCTTCTTGATTACTTATCGTGACGAAATCATTCGTCTGTTTATTTTAGACAATACGTGTCGCGGTTTTCTGATTTTTCACAGCAATTCACGCTTGCAATTGTGCTGCAATTAGAAGTAATAGTTAAAATAGCTTTGCATGCTGCAGCAGATTACACAATTTTCGTAACGTCTTCATCGTCCAACTTAATTGTTTTTCCAACTACGTTAATAATAAGCACAAACTTTATAGTTCGATAATAGGTTCACTGTGAGGCCAGATTTTACACTATATTTTAATACATAAAGACACAGTGCAGATCGAGGATATTAAATTGATACTTGGGAGTTTTCGAGATCGCAGATTTTAAATATATATAAAATAAGGACATTTATTATGGAGAATTTACTAATAAGAGAATTCAAAAGTACAAAAGACCGTATTTAAGCCATTTTTGAAAAATCATTGTAAAGTAAAAGTTTATCATAGAATTTTGGAACATAGCTCACTTGAAAGCCTGAATCCTAATCTAGAAACTAATATTTATAAATCTTTCTAAGCAAGGAGTACAAATTTAAGATTAAATTGTCCAGATTTTCCAAATTTAATCAATTATTACATACGCAAACATGTAATATTAGTTCTTCATGTTAAAATTGATTTTTTAGGATAAAAAAACGACACAATTAGGCCTGATTGAATTTCAAATATTCACTTTTAGTACGGGTAAAAGTTAATGAATTTGATTAAGAAAATCCATTTCAATTGGATTAATTGCACCAGCCGAGATATCTAGACTCAAATGTGCGCAGAGTGTTAGTCAAAACTGTTGGCTCTTTTATAATTTTCAAGACAAAAACAAGTCTGTCTCAAGATAATTTTCACTATAGTTCTGCTAAGCCTAACTGGCAGATCATTTCAATCGAATTTTTCCATAGATTATGTGTTTGTACGAAATGAGAATCTACGGAAAAAAACCACAGAAACAGAATTTGCCATTCGTTCGGGAATAGAAAAATTTATTAAAGTTGAGCAGTGTATCTAATAAATTCTGAACAGATACATCAAAATTGTAGCAGATTGATCGGCAAACGTTAATATACACATTTAATAAAATTTATAATAGTGTCCCTGTTAGTCCGAAACGCTAATTGCACTTAATTTCTTTTTTGTATAATATCGTAATTAACCCTAATCGTGAAGATCAACCTTTTTTTCTTATAACATATACAGAAACTATAAACTTCTTTAATTATAATGATTGAGATTAAACGCCACGAAATTTGATATTCTCTTTAAAGAATCTCATGAATAATAAAACTGGAAGATCGGCACAATCACAGTACAATGTGCAAGTGCAAATTGATGCAACGACCAGCGATAATTTATTCAAAAATTTAAAATGTGTCAGGAGAATGAAATTTTATAATAATGCCGCTTGATTGGATGCTGACTTAGAGTAATTTTATACTTAGAATTCATTGGAACTTGCAGAAATTTACAACGATTGCGCAAAACAAAGCAACTTATTTAGTTTTCTGAATTCTTGAACTGGTCAATTGGATCTAAAGACTGTTAACTACGATTTACATTTTCCGTTTCAACTATTTAATTCGAATTATTGTAAAACATAAATGATTCTCATTGAATATCACTGCCATTTTTGTATTTAATAAATACACTTCAAGAACATTTCGTTATTCGATAAAAAAAAAAACATAAACGAGTTACAAATATATGCAATAGTAAAAGACTCGGGGAAAAGGTACAGTCGAATTCAGGTAGAATCAGATCAAAAATCGATAACTTTTAAATCGTTCAAAATATCATAAAAGCATTTCAGCATTATAGACTTCGAATTCACTTATAATACATACAAGGTTTAGGTTGGTAATTTTTCTGATATTTTTGAAAGTTTTTCATCTGAAATGTTAATAATTTTGTATTTTCGATAATCAAATTTCATTTTCCTTAACTATAAAATCGAATAAATGTAAGTTATTTATTTTAATGCACTATTGATAACTTCATCAGAACATATTTTTTAGAATTATTTCAGATGTTTATTTTTACTGCTCCTCAAGGGTAGGATATCAATTATGTGTTTCTGGCTAATTAAGAAATCATTGGTTTAAATAATCATTAGCAATAAGTTTTAATCTTTTAAAATTAGTCTTGGCTATTAGAAACTCAATTTCAGAAAATACATTCATTAGAGATTTTTCCCGAGGTTTTTCATATTTTGCGTACATTGCACCAAACTATAATTTGTTTGAATAATTCGTTTTTAAATTATTTTGCAAAGCGTATGAAATAATAATTAATATAACAAATTATATTTCTGAAAATCCAACTTTAAAATAATAACTTTATAATTAGAATGGTTGGGTGTGCAGAAGTAAAAACTCCTAAAATTGATAAATTGAAGTATATTTATCTTAAAACATCTTAGACCAAGAAGAAAATTCACAGAAAATTATAAATTATATAATAAATGGAATATTCATTTCATTCTATGTACAGTTATTGAAAAAAAAACGAGGACCTGAAATAACTGCAAGCCGGATAGTAGGAATTAAAATGTCCGCCTAGCCACTTTCTTAACAGAACTTAAATTCTTATGCGCTAAATTTAATGGGCTACAACTAAAAACAGTTACAAAATACTTTGCAAAAATAAAGTGACTCCTTGTCAGTGTTAAAACCTTACGATTAGCTTTTATACTCTACATTTTTTACAGTCCCCAAGCAGTTGTGCTTCGGTTCAAATTGTTATTTTTTCAGTGAATACTAAACAAAGTACTTCATTTTTGGATCACAAAGATCTTGGCTCCTAAAGCTTGCAGTTTGTTTTTTCTTATGTTGCCACACAATTACATAGAGCCTCGTTCCAAATATATTTTTGTTTTGTTTTCTTTTTTAAAAATCTTATGATGTATCTCAAATATTTACATTTATATTTTATAAAGAAAAATCGGTATCCTGCAGCTCTTCGTTCAGATTGATGTTGATGGAGTCGCTGTTGCCGATGTTGGGCTGTTGGCGGCGCCAGAAACTGGTGCCTCTAATTCCGGAGATGAGGATTTGTTGTTAAGTTTCTCACATCGGGTGCAGATAAAATCGTCTTCAGGTTTAATTTGATTTTTATCTAGGCCCACACAGAACATGTGGAACCACTGGTTGCATTCCCCGTCGCACTGGATCCAGTCAACCTCCCGGCCTGTTGGCTTTCCGCAAATTGCAGCGCTGCATTCGTCGTCCTCGTCCGAAGTGGCGGCTTCTTGTTGCTCCTTTTGAGCCTTCTTGCCCCGTCGTCTTTTCCTATTGTTGCCCCCAGTCGTTGTGGTCTTAGCATCTTTGGGGGTTGCTTTTCCCTTAGTTGTTCCCGCCTTTGTTGGTCGTTTTGAGGTAGCTGCCTCTGCATTTTCATCCAATTTCCGCTTCTTCGGGTGGCTTTGAGATAAATCAGATGAAGATGGTCTGGCCGCGTTAAGTATCCGCCAGATGTGAAAAGTTTCGTCAAGTGCGACTTCAAGCAAATCACCCTCCATCATTAGATCCTCGAGATTTTCTATGATATCTTTATTTAATTGAATTAGAGGAATTGTGGCTTCAGTTGTTGAATCCATGCTCGTAGAAGGTCCAGGCAGTGATGTTGGGCACCCAGTTTCCATTGTACTATCCATTGAACACTCTTCGCCCTCTGAGCTGGTTGAAGATTCGTCATCACCTTCAGTTGTGCGGCCTTGAGTTGATCTCCTTTTCCTTGATTTTTTACCTTCTGCTTGAGAGTCTGTTACCTTTTGAGAAAGGGTTGATAGCATCTTCAAAGCGGATGCTACATCTTCGGCTTCGATGGCTTGGCGAGCTCGATCCTGCCACTGCATTGCACGTTCTGTAAGATGCTGCAGAGCCTCACCCTCTGGAAGCCTGATGGGGACCCTCTGAAGAGAAACTAACAAAGATAGGACTGTTTGAAGGTGCGGTCTTCGAGATCTTGTGCATGTATCGCATAAATATTTAAGCTCCTTGTCTGAAGAGTGCATCACAGCATCTGCTGGACCTCCAGATTGCGACCCAAATTGGGCAGATCGGGGACGAGATACGTTTCTTGGTGGAGTTACACACCCCTTGTGGAACCAATCTCCGCAAAGTTGACAATGATACATTTGTCCTTGCACCCTTCGCTTACAGACGCAAAATTTATCTTCTTCAGAATTTTTAACAGAATTTATTTTTCGAAGTTCTCGTATATCTTCCAGTTCTTTATCAGCAGCGCTTTTGAAGAAATTCGCTATTTGGGTGATATCCATTTCTTCCTTAAAATACTCTTCCATTGTCTTTTTCTTGCCTTTTGAATTCGGATTGAGAGTATCTGTCCTTGGTGATAGTACCTCTATAAGCGTTAGTGGACTTTCTTTTTTCAAAAATTTTTTAGCGGCACGTTCCTTCCAGTGCTTAGCGCCTTCTAAATGCTCCTCCATAGTCTTCAACTCTTCTAACTGAAATGGGATGTTCTTACCCCGACTAACAACATTTTCAAGAGTATGAAAATAAGGGTAATTCTCATTAGCTTGCAGAATTTCAACTGTTGCCAGCCATTCCTTGGCCTTCTTCACAGCATCTTTTAGAGCTGTTTGAGTAGGCAGAATACCTTGAATCTCTTCAGCTCGTTCTAAGAGTAGTTCGATTTTGGGCAAATCTTGTTGGGAGCCACTTTGAAGACATTTAGCTGCCAGAAGCTCCCAATCTTCAATGGACGAAATTATGTCTTGCAGAAGTACCAATTGTTTTTCGACTACGCTATCCGGTGTAATGTGTAATCCTTCTTTAATGAGGGCCTCAATATCACTTATTGGCTTCTTTTCACGAGATTCCCGGAAGTCTTTAACGCGATTGAACCAGTTGACCTGTCGTAGACGATCCTTCAGAGCCTTGATCTCGTGGAGTTCGATGCAAAGAGAAATACCCTCGTCGATTAGCTTTTCAATTATCTTCTCTTCGCTCTTATTCACGGGTTTGGCAAGCTGAATTTTAGCGGATTCAACAAACTCTTTACCCAAAGTGAGGAGCTCCCTCACACTTTGTCCTTCCTTAATGATACAGCAAAGATTATCGATCTCCTGCACAAACAGTTCCAATTCTTCTAAAGATAGCTTATACTTGGCTGATTCTCCAGAACCTCTACTTCTTGTGCGTACTTTATTTATGTCCAGCTGCTGGATGACGATGACACATTTTTCAGCTTCTAGAACGGACGATTTGAGCCTCTCTAAAAGTACTGAATTTGGAAATTTCTTATCCTCAGCTTCTTGTGCAAGTTCTTGTAATTCTTCCAACGTGATTGTGGTGTTCGTATTTGGGTCCAAAATATTTCGAATTTTTGATAGCCAATTCTCAAAACTCTCAGCTTTGACCTTAAGCTTCTTTAGCATTAAGGGAAGTTCGTCCAAAGTATATCGATACTTAAGCGTATGATGTTCGGGAGGACAATCGCACAGCTCTGTGTAATGTCGAAGGCACACGATCGCTTTGGTGCAAGAGCAGGCAACCGCCGATAAAAATATTGTCGTTTTGCAAGACTCACACTGTCTTTCATCGTCTGGGATTAGTTCAAAGGGCTGTCTTTCTGCTTTCGTAACACCCCATTCCAGTAAAGATTTCCGAAGTTTCTTCTCAGATTCCACCATTTCGGTCATGTCTAAATAACATGCTGTGGCTATCCCTAGATTTAGCTTATCTGGGTCAAGAGCCATTTTACAGACAAGTTCATCGTGCGAAAAGACGCAGAATCGTCTTAAGGTGGAATAGTGATTAATACACTCCCTTCCCATTTTCAACCAGTCGGCTGGTGCAAAATTTACTGCTTCAGCGAAATTGTAGCCTTGATTAAATCCAGCATGATAGGCTCTGGGGAAGGTTACAACAAATTCTCCAGCATGCTGATCAGTCCTGTAAACAGGAACTCCAGCCTTCATCAAAATATTTGGGTTCATTATAGTAACCAACTGGTGGAGTAAATCTGGTTGAGAATGAAACAGTTCGGGAGCAGCACTTCTCATCGTTTCTTCAAAAGCTTCAGCACTACTTCCAGGGACTCCATACCAAGTCTTTGGTTCACCCCAGTGTAAGTAATTTATAGAATAACTCCAGTGATCTTCGTTATGCCAGCAGAATGTGGCAAAACACATTCCGACATACATCCATGGCACTTTCATGCCGCTGATATCAGCGTTAATATGCCCCAAAATAGATTCTTCCAGCAGTGGAAGATTATTCAAATTCCAGCTGGATTCTGCATATTCCTTATCCCCTGGGAGGAGATTAATTGAATCTTTGGTTGGAAAACCAGATCCATGATCCAAAGTATGCAAATCAGCCCCATATTCCACAGTAACATCTTCATCAATTGAAGAAACGATCCGCCAAAATTCGCGCTCAACTAAATCCGTTGGGACCAAATGTACGGCCATATTAAAGTAATCGGCCTTAAATTGATCAGCCATTTCTCCAAATTGCTGAAGAGTGTACTCCCGTGAGGCTTGCTCAAAACCGAACGCCTCCTGGGGTTTACTCACCTCCTCCACGATACATTTAGGGCACCTCCAGTCCCCCTTGGGTACATCGTTCAAAGGTGGCATTAAACAGAACATGTGGTAGCTGTCGTCGCAACCATCGCAGAGCAGCATTGATTCCTCAGCATCGCCACGATTGCAAATGTAACAAATGTACTTTGCCAGGGGATCAACAAATTTAGATTTCTTCTTCCCGTTAACTCCCCCAGCCATTTTACCTTTTGTAGTAAAGCCAGCCATTTTCGGACCAGCTCCGTAAAATTGAAGACGCCTCAATTCCTTCCCCTTAGAATCCGTTTCGTCTTCTTCATCTTTGTCACATTCTTCCTTAATAGGGTTACCTGACCCTAGCCCGCAGGTAGCAGTGCTGTTCGCAAAACGCTTAGATCGCCGGGTCGTTGTTTCGTTCGGAGGTGTAATTTGCTGTCTCGAAACTATCCTGTGGGGCCTGTAGCTCTTATCGTCAATATCTGACTCAAGCTTAAGGTCTACAACTTTACCAGATGTAAAAATATTGTAAGGATGTAAAATGCGTTCATAATGGCTTCTAAGTGTGGCACCTACATTTTTACCAGGAGGATATCCCATCCTCAAGGATACCTTAGACCACTTCCTCTCCTTTGTAACGTGCTCCATACCTCCCTCCTCCTGAACAACTCGATGCAATGAATACAAATCGAGTATTTTTCGTTCAACTTGCGGAATTTTAAGGGATGATCCTTGAAGCTCCCAAAATTTTGCAATTTGATCCAAAAAATTTAATTTAACTCGAGTCTTCGCCTCTAACTCATTAAGTCTCTGAACTCGAGGTGTAAACCTTAGCTTATCCACATCCACGGCAAATGGTGGGGTCCATGACTTCGGAGGTTTGATTTTAACTATTCCGAACTTCTCTGCAACCGATCTGATCTTGCTGATGTACCCCAGGGGGTTCTTGAATTCTTCTTCATTTGGTTTGAACACTGGAACCTCGGGTGGTTTCAAAAAGTGAAACTCCTCGTTCTTATCCAGGGAAAAGGATGTTGCAGCCGTCGACGTCTTGGTACAAACGCTCTCAGCACCTGTGGAGATAATTATATTAGCATCATAATTTCTATTTTCTGATTTACCTAGGGTACCACTGTTTTCAGTCGCCATGCGATCGGCCTTGTTGGGGCTTGTTTGGTATGCGGCCGAAGCTCCTTCCCGCGTGTTCCCGTTCAACTCACTGGGACGCAGAATGCTGGACATCATCATTCTTAAAGTGCCTCTGCGGGCCGCTCGTGTTTTCTCAATAGTTGACTTTTCTTTCTGCTCAAAACTTCCTAGGGCCCATATCCGTAATCATTGTCTGCCATCATATTTTTACAATTTATACTCTGTAACGAGGAAATTAGATATGTAATTCACATTTTTTATTTTACATACTTTTTGTGTAAAAAAAATAACATACACGCAATTTTATTTTGTTCTTCTCTACAAAAATTGTTTTTCGTAAAGTTAAATTACAGAGTAATGTTTAAAATATTTTTTTCTAAATTATATTCTAAGTAATCTTCCAGACTCTATAGACAAATTCAAATAATAAAGCCTTAAATTTTTTATTTGTTTTGTTAGAAACTCTGAATTTTAATAACAACTTTCAAAAAACCTTCGGTAAAAAAAATACTACTGCAGTTCACTCAAATAAAAATTAAATATCTAAACAAGGAAAAAAATCTCTACTCTTATTAAAATTAACAGTTTATTGCATGCCCTTTATTAACAATAAAGACTGCACAACGAATTCAGAAGATGTTGACGGCTTTTCTTTGGAATTGAACGCCAGATTTGTTGAACCACTGCTCAAAGTGCGTTATTAATTGTAGGCCTAAAATACAATATTAAACCGCTCTGTGACGATATTTTGATAATAAGTGTAAACGCTACCGGGAAGACTTAAATTAAATTTCGTTATGAATTATTTGATAACTTCAATAACTTGTCACACTTCAACACACTAAAACATTATAACTTCACTTTGCAAAAAACTGTTTTAAATTTTTAAACTCATTCATTTTTACAATAATTATGAAGCAGCTAGTAGGCGATGTTTTGTAAAGATTCAACAAACAATTGTAATTTTTTTCTAATCGTAAGAAGAAAAAAAAGTAATATGTATCTTAAGGTGTCTTTGGGCGTTCAGTAAATTTTTTATCGAAAATTGTTGGTACACATAAAAGGACAACTTTTGGTGACCTTGGAAGACCTTCAAATCCAGCAATTTTTAAGATTGTGAGAAAAATAAAGAATTGTTAAAATAGATGCCTGTATATGCTAGGAGACTGATACTTCGATCATAAAATCTTGCAAAATATAAGAAATTGATCGATATCTTAAAAAATGTTGGTCATTTTTAGAGATTATTATTAGTTCCTGAAACTATCGCACATAAAATTTACTGTGTTATTTATACTTTACTTATTTACTTTAATTTTATAATTATTAATTCTTATTTGATATCTCATTAACTGCAACAAATTTATTTACAATTTTGGCACACAACCAAAACAAAAAATCTTACATTAGTGATTTAGTATACTTATCAAAAAAATATTAGTCTCAAGAATTTTAAAAGCCAACATTTTATTTTATTCTTTTTCTTCAAAAGCCTCAAAACAGAGTTTTGTTGTTTTAAAAGCGCCCATAATTTTCTTTTTATGTTCAAAATATATTAACTGCGCAATTTATTCAAAACTGCAGTGTTTTGCTTGGAAATGTCTAACTTTTGAGAACATATTTGTATTTGAGATGAATCACTGTTATCTAAAAATTTTCCTTTATTCAATTTATTATTTTTGTTACCTCTAAAAAATCTGCGCTATATTGGATTTAATTTTTCTTAAATTGAATAACAACATCCATACATCTTTCGTAAGATTTTGTCATTCCAGCTGCTTTTCAAGTTTCTTAAAAAAGCAATAATTTAATTGACTTAGAATATGTGTACATATACGATATAGAAGATATGGTGGATGGCGAAAACAACACTTTTTTTTTAATGTTTAGCTTTGTTTGTTTGATTTCATTATGTATTTTATTGTTCTACATTCATATTATTATTTACTTATACCTGACATACTTTTAATTTTTTGAATATTCACGGGTGAAAGTTTTTAAGAAATCGAATCCACTTTTATTGTTGTTTATAGAACTTATGCGAGGTCCTCGTTATGGAGAATATTATGACTTAGAAGTTTCCATTAAAATTCTGTTATTTTGTTCTGTATTGTATAATCAAATTAGCGAGATAACACGAAGTTTTATTTTAAGTTGTTTAAATTTTCTATTCAGTAACATTATGTTTTCAGAATCACAGAGGCAATCTTTTTCAAAACATTTTTATAGGTAACTTATTTTTCAAGTACAGTAGCAAGGAAGCTAATTGAATGCGAGTGCTCATGCGTTAAATTTCTTTACCTAAAATTCTTTTTGATGTAGAATCTAATTGGATAAATTGTGCCTCTAAAAGAAAATCACAATTGCCAATACAGAAAAACACAGGAAAGAAGAAAGTTTCAAAGATTCTTTAGGAAATGTTTGTTTAAATGTATAAAAATAAACATTCAAACTTGGATATTTTAAGATATTACAACACAATTTCAGAACAATCGGACAGATAGTTTTTGAATTATGCTAGACAGCAACTTAAGCATTCATTACAAGTAAGTTTTAATCCCTGACATTACCAGTTAGAAAAGGCTGTAACCGCAATTTTCTGAATTTACGAAAAATTGGAAAAGGTAATTTAAGCTATTTACTTATAAAGAAAACAATTTATGATTGACATTTATAACTTTAAATTCCTTCTCTTTATGAATGTAGGGTAAGTATTGACACAATGAAATTACATTCAGAAGTATTATATAGTATTTAAGTACTTAGTTTTAGGTATAAATAGAAAATCTATTGTCCCGAAACAAACTTACAGCTCTAAAAAGAAGAATTTCAGATATGTATGTAAATGGGTCGGAAATGAAATGCTATTGAAATTTTAGAATTCAACGTGGTGACTAAATTAACATTTTTTTTATGAACTGAAAGATAGCTATATTGAAGTAAATTCTTGTAGTTATATGTGAAAAAAAAAAAACGTATTTGTTAAAAGCGCTACTTTAAAAGGTATATTTTTCATCAGTATATTTAATTAGAGAAATGTAATGAATCATAAATCTAAGTCAACAAATTTGAAAGGAAAATTATGTTAAATATGCGTGAAAGTGGTATTATATACACTACCACTCATAATTATTTGAACGATTCATATGTTTGCAATTATGAATGGATATTTTTTAAAACAGTGTAATCGAGTTGTGGCACACGTTTGTATCCCTTAAGATGTATTTAATTGAAAAAAGAATAAGCTAAATAATCTTGCAATTTCTCCAACGTTTCTGAAGAAGTTTTGTAAAGAGGGCTTCTTTACTTGTAGTACTTAGAGCTTGATATGAATCGTTCGAATAATTGTGAGCGGTAGTGTATATAAGTGGTATAACAAGGGCAGTAAAAAGAAATATATTGATTTTGCAATATTTCATTAAGAATAATGGTTAATTTTAGGTTGAGAATAGACCGGAAAATCTTACAAGGACTGATAATAGAAGAATTTTATGTAAAATAAAGCAATAGATAGAGAATTTCTGGTCACATTTCGAAATAAAAGTGCAGAAAAACATAATATGAGAAAAAATGAAACTTCTCAGTAGAAAAGGGTATCCCACAATTATTTTACGAATTTTTTTTTTTTGTAGTGCATGTCGAATGCATTATTGTATTTGGGATAACTTCGGTTTCATAGAAAATTGGACTATGACTTTTTTTTTAAAAGGAAAGTCCGCGGTTCAGTTGTAATATCAGCTGAAATAAAAGTGCATAAAATTCAATTGTGTCTGCTTGATTGGTATATTAAGGAAGAAAAGTATAAGTTACGAATAATTTTCTGGACCATTAAGTATATAAGAAACCCGCCCACGCGTCCGCAAACGGCGTGAAAAATGTCTCTCTGATTAACACAAATAAATGGGTTTGACCGAAAAACCTGTGACTGTAATCACGACTAGTTTAAAAAATTTAAGAATGATAAATTCTAAGCTAATATCTTGGCTTAAATGAGTCTTTGGGGTGTATAAATTTCTTATTCCTTCTTAAGGGGGATAGCAACTTTGACGGCCGAAAAAATGAGTGATTTTCAATACTTTTTTTGACCGGGTAAATAAAGGAATTTTTGGATCGTTTTTTTTTATTTTATTAAGTACTTGGATGTGTAATGTTTCATCAAATTTTTATTAAAAAATATTGAATAGTTTTAATAATGTAAAGGATGCCGTAGAGCCCTAAAAAAAATTCCCCCTCCATGGTCGCATCCATTTTTCAAAAGCCGGTGATGTGAGAACAAAAAAAAAAATTGTGTTATAATCTGTATGAATGTAGTTATCGTTGTACGTAGCGGTTTTTTTTTATTTTGATTTTTCACAAAATGGCGACCGATTGAAAAAATTTTCATTTTTTCGACCGTTTTTTTTTTGTTTTCAAACAGTTTAAAAAATAGTAAAAAGCAAAATTTTCCAAATCGGCTACGCTTAACCTTAGCCACTACTAAGACGAACGAAACAAACAAAAAAAAATTAAAATCGGTTAAGAATTGTCCGAGTTTTCGATGCGACCAGCTTGAAAAAAGTCGTTTCGAGAAAAACGCGTTTAAAGTTTGTAGTCCATTCCTCTCGCAATGCAATCATGTATCTTTTAAAATTTTCATACCAATATTAAACTGTCGAGTCCTGGACCTTTTGATCTGCAATTTTGTACACATATTCTTTTATATATTAACTTTGATTTAAGACAAAAAAAAAAAAAATTTTTTTTTGGATTCGTCACAGTGGCTATCCCCCTTAAAGTAAGGCATTATAAGTGAATTTTCATACCATATGAAATTTTTTTAATTACTACCCTACTATTACTTTAAATCCAATATAATCCTAATATAACGTTAAATAATAATACAATGTAAAATTGTTCTTTTGTATCTTTGTTAGCCTGCAAAATTAGAAGTAATTGTAAAAATTCACCAATTCTATATATTTTAAGGACTAAAAACTAAATTGTATTGCATAGTTTTATCAATATTATAACCATTAGTCACGAATCACTTTTTGAAAATATAAATATACTGACTTTCGATTAGAAAACACTTAAATCCAAAATGTTAGTGCTAACTACAAAAATTAGCCACTATTATACAAAAGTTAAATCACTTCAAGAATTGCGATGGCGGTGATACACATAAAAAACAAGCAAATAAAGGACGTCCATAATTAAAATTCGAATTGACAATATGCCAAAAATAGTGTGGGAGAAAAATACATATGCACATACATTATATGTGCTTTTTGTGTATCTAAAATCTACGCGTTTTTCGTAGGTTTCATGCACCGAAAGTTGCATGTAATGAAAAAAAATTTTATATATGTACAATAAAAAATAACACTGCACGATAATTAATAATAACCGAAAATCAATAATGTAATGGCTCGTTTCCATAGATCCTTTTTCGCACCGGAGGTCATATTACATACTTAGAAATGGATTTTCTAGAATAATCGACAGTACTTAAACTAGTCGCAGTGTTGCAAGTACTCACGTCCTTCTGTGAAACGTGTTGCTTTTGGATGGATGCAATTCGTAGAACTGATTGTGAGCATTGAAAGAAAATTTTACGAGTGCCAGATTTCGTTAATTTTTATACTCCCCCTTAAAACTACAGATACAGATCGGTTCTTAAAAAAAAATTCTCGCTTTTTTCCTGTGTACTTAATTACGGGAACCCCACTGTGTGGTATTTTAAACCTTTCTATCTCTATGAATTTTAAGTCCAACGCGGCATTTGCATTTTCTTTCATTTTGAGGAAAATCCAAACATATTGCACCGCACTGAAAGAGGTGGGCTGAAGCGAAACCCTAACTTTTGCACAAAGGAACGCTACGCTTGCGACTGGTCGGTCCAGTTCTCATCCCCCAGAAGCGAGTCCGCTCCGAATTAGGGAGGAATAAGGCCCTCAATAATTACCGGCCCAATTAAATTGGGTAAAACAATTTTTTTGAAAGAAAACTACACAGCGAACTGACTAAAACCTAAACCACACAGCCGCAGACATCGCCTAAGCGGTATTTAGCTGCAATTTTGACCTTTTCATTTATCGGAACACTATAAAAAATAGCCCAAAGCAGCAATGTTCGAATGGTCAGAAAATAGCTTTTTATGGGCAAAGGCGACTTTTCCTCCAAGTGGTTAAAGTGGAGGGGCTACGATTTAAATCGGCCGATATTCGGTCAGGTCGCGACAAAAATGTCGGACTTTTTCAAAACATTTGTTTTGAGTTAGATTTAATGGACGTACGATTCGATCGTAAAAAGTTTGACCTCACGGAAGAACACACACACCGCCATATTGCTACCAAGTTCGAGACGACTTTCCTTTTGATAAAATTGGAATTTGGTAGCAATCGGCGGCTTCGATTTCCGATCTGAATTGCGACATAGGCCCCCAAAAAGCCCTTTGTTTCCGTCGTTCACAGCTCCTGGGAGCGGAGGAGGAGGGGACTAATTCCTTTTGCATGCGGAAACTGCTCTTCTAGACGCGAAATATCCAACCGATCAAAAATTACGAAAGTGCCCAGTAAAATCGCACAGGTTTTCCTAGGGAAGGAAAACGACGTAATAAGCTCTGCACGGCTGTGATGTAATTGCCGATTTTCCCTGCACAATTTCTGCCCGCTTTTAATTTAAAATCGATTTAAGGCAGCACTTATTTTTTTGCCCGTTCGATTAAATACAAAGTTCGAAGGGTGATAAAGGCACCGCACTGCGCTCCCAGGGATGAACATATGGACACCAAACTGCTGGGGTACCCGGAAAATGCAAAAAAGAAAATTAATAATCGCCGTACCCCCTTAAAAGTTGGCTTGCTTAGTTCGCCACGCATTTAATATAATTCACATTTTTGGACCGAAATCCCGAAGCTAAATGCATACTCTAGCCGCCCTGCATCTCTGCCCCCCGAGGCCACCCACATCCGATCTCCTCACATGGAAACAAAGTGCACATATAAAACAAAAAAAAAACTTTTCATAAAATAATCAAAAGTGGCAGAAAAGCAGCCTCCGAATGAGCTCAAATCACCGCACGTACCATCGAATTTCCCCCAGCACTAGTCGACGATCTTCAGAATTCAATAAGAATTAATGTGATGCTGCGAAATGTATTTCCGGACGCTTATTCAAATCGCCGAGTAAAAGTGAATTAAAAACTTGGGACGAGAAAGTCGCGGTCCCGCAAGTATTATTTTTTCAGGCTTTTACACAAATCAATATCACCGGAAAAAAAACACACATCCACTGCCCTTAACTCCACTTAATTCTAACAAATTAGGGAAAACTCTTGCTAACCTTAACTTCCACTTCGTTTAATCCTAAGCACAAAATGGTCTAATGCACAAATTTTTTCTGAAAAAACTCTTCGCGTTTTGCCCACCGTTCCCATATGAAAAAAAATCTTGACACACACAATTTGACTGATCGCATGACAGCTAACAAAAGAACTAGACAACTTCACGTCTTTCATGTGGAAGGCCTAATCGATGGAAATTTGTTCTTTTCGCCAAAAGAAATTTCGTAGTATGAAAATTTAAATTAATTACGATTAACTACAATCAACATTTGTAAAAGCACCTCCAAAATTAATTCCTTGCGTGTAAAAGTATATTTTGGTCCTTCTAAAAAAAACTAGGAGCAATATGAAATTTAACGAAAACGCTCGTTCAGTTCTACATTTGGAGACTTTGGAGAGGAGCAATCAGCTGTCGTTGGTTTCTCTACAGAGCCCAGCGCCGCATCGCATCTCGAGCAAAATTAAAGCAATGCAAAGCAAGTTCTCATGGTGGTGCTCCGCTCAGGTGCACGTGCTTTCATGATTTGTTTATTATTGACAAGCGAATAAACACAATGCACAGTAAATAAACAAGACGATGCAAGCGTTTTCTCGAGTTTTAGAAATTCCTTTTCTATCGAGTAACTGTCGATCGGGGGCACGCTTCTTTTGAAACTCATGTGAGGTTATGTCCTAGCTAAGCTGCTAAAGCTAGACGCTAGACCATTAAAACAGCTCCGATTCTTTGTCTAGAAGGCGGTGTGACGACGCAAATGTTAGACCTTTCCCATTTTTCAAATTTGAAGTGAAGAGGTATCTTCGAAGATTTATGGAACCTGTGGGCGCACTGGCGGCGCCATGAAAATGTCAATCGAAGGGTAAATAACAGTCCAATATTAAAAATGCTTTTTACACAAAAAGTTGCTATTCCCCATATTTACTAGTTAGGCAGTTTCTTTGAAAAATTTGCTTTTCTGAGAATCCTTTAGTTTTAAAATTGCGTCAGGATGATGGCCGTTTAAGTCTGACTACTGGAAATCATGCTGAAAAACAATGACTATTCCTTTTTACAATAATTTAGAAATGAAGGAATTATGTTAATATCAAATTATTAATTAATTGAAATTAAAATGCTATTTAAAACCTTTATAAGACACAAAAGGTTGAGTACTGGTTCCTGGCTGACTTCTGGTGCCTCTACCTTATTTGAATTACATACATACATACATCGGAAAATAAATGATGCCAAAATTCATGGTGGAGATCATAGACTTAAAAAATAAATGTCCCCACCAAAATGTTTATATCTGTGTTCATTAGTCAAATAATGATAACTCCCCAAACCACAATAATTTATGATATCTTCCTTTTCTGTCGGGGGTTAAAAAATACATACATGCACTAAATATAAAAATTTAAAAATAATTGCACATCTGTGCAATATAAAGACAATTCTAGAGAATTTATGCTTTATTTGAAAGGCCTACAACTAGGTACATTTTTAAATTTTATGTTTTGTTGATTTTTTTAATTATAATATAAGTGCGATATTTTCTACACATTCATTCTTCGTGAACAGTATAAAATTAGACTACGATGTTTTGATATAATTAATACCAAAGGTTAGTTTTTCCCCAAGTCCCAAGTTCCCAAGTCCAATTTTACGCAATTGATCAGTGAGGAAAGTGATTATAATTTTAAAAGCTTTTCTTATAATTTGTTTTTAGCGTAAATTATACACATATAATTAAAATACATATATATACATATATATAACATTTTAGAAACTTATTTTCTACTTGTCCAATATTGTTCCCACAGAATTTAATTTTATTACTAATTTAAAAAAAGAAGTCGTAAATCATAGCATAAAATTATATAATGTAAAACGTGCCGCTTCAATCAATATTAAAAATATACATATAATATGTAGGTATACAAGAAATCCTGCAGCTGTTTCTAATTTGAACGCAGTAAACAAATTAAGTCTTGTACAAGTTTAGAGATCCTGATTCAAGAAAATAAACAAGTCACCTAAATAATCTTTCACGATGTTCTAAACAATAAAAAGCTTTGCGTGATATTTCGAGTAATTCTTCAGTCACGAAAATCCTTCGCGATTATCTTAATTTATAAATACGCGATAAAAAGTCTTTTGAGGTATGTTAAAATTCAAAATGTTCTTTTGTGCCTTCGCCGTAGAAAGTAAGTAAATCCAATTAATTAAGAATCTACTTATTTATATAATGTAGACAAAAAACTTCTAGAACTTTGCCTATTTTGGCGTTTTAACAAAATAAACTGAACTAACTGACCTTTTTTCATTCATTGGAGTGGTTTTTTACATCGTAATTCCGGGGTGCTACTTTAGAGTAACTTTCTTCCGATAGCAAAACGAAGTTGTTTATGTTATTTTGTGGATTTTTTATTACTTTAAACATTTAAGACTACCTGGGGGAAAATTCGCATTAGTCAAGAGATGGAGTTTGACCTTATCTCTGAACTGGGTAAAAGCTTAATTAAATATCTGACGAGACAATGATTAATTAAAATAGCATGAATGCAAAAGAATGCAATAATGAACAGATAATTGTAGTAAGTATATTACATATCTCTAGTTTTTATTAATGAAGCAATTTTTATTACACTGCATTTTGAGTGATAATGAATCAAAAATGGACTGGATTGAATTAAGAAAAGGAAAAAAGCAGTGCTAAAAGAGGTTTTACAAGCTGATTTTTGAATAAAATAATGACATAATTTGAAAAAATATTAAGAACTCAGCAGATAACTGACCTTGATGATAACCCAAAATATACGCATGAGGTTACTGAGCTAATACAATGTTTGAATAAAGAGCAAGATTAACCCAAATTTCTTCATTTAGTCGCATGTCAAATAGCTCAATGAATTATGCATCAAAAATATGGGAATATTTTTAATAATTTCCATGGTTAATTATTATATGAAAAACTACTGTAAAATACATAAATTGAGTATAGATACTCGAATTGTAGTAATAAACCAGATAAATCGACATTTCGTTTATTATATAGACATAGTTGTTTTTTATGCATTAATATGGAATACAGAAAACCATTTTTATTTGTTTTATAAATAATAGGATGATAGGCACTTTTCTATAGAATTTGGATACATATTTAATATCTGAAGATATTTCGACTTATTCCACAAAAAAATTACAAAATTACTTATTTCCTGAATGGTTTTGACCTTAGTTATTCATCAAATTAAAATTCTTGAAAATCCACTCAACGATTTTTGTACTGAAAGTTTGTTAGGAAACTGTGAGGGAAACTGATTCTGAAAGTTATAAAAAGAAAAGTACAATCAGGATATTTTTTGAATGACCTAATCGAATTTTTTGAAATATTAATCGTGCATTTAGCACAAAATTGCCAGATCAAAAATTTCAGAAAAATACTTTTATTCATATTGCTCAGTGAACGGTGTATATTTTTTTTATTTATTATTTGAGCTTATAGAATTAATAAAAAGAGCATTCGAATCTTCGAACTTTTTGTAGTGTTTTCAACTTAAGATAATGAAAATAAAACCGACATTAAGTTTACAATTTTGGAATTTTCTTTTTGTACGTGTCCTCAGGGTGCAAACTTATCATAAAATGTGTCATCATTTTTAAAGACAATGGAGCATTATTTTGCTAACAGGTGTATCAAGATCTTCTCGGCGAATAAAGTTCATATTTGAATATTATTCGACGTAGGAGAGGTAATAAAAGAAATTTTATAGATTCATAACCTTTAAGAATTCTTTTCATACCAAAAATAAAGTATGAGCAAAAGACCAAAAAATATGTTTCTTGGAATTTCAATCAAGGAAGAAGTGATGCGAATATGCTGCTGAATACAAAATAAAGTATAGAATAAACTGATGTACTGATAATATGAAACGAATTGTTACCGCATCCGCATTTCAATGTTTGGTAAACCGCAAATCACAAATATATAATAGATGTAATTGATCAGTTAAAGAATGGTTTTTGCGGTTTTCTCTCCAATTAAAATAAGAAGATGTTAAATGTTTCCAGAGATAGGAAGTATATTTCCACATCAAGTATTGTCACGACTATTAATAAATGCATAACTAATTTTGGTCTACAAAAGTGATTACTAGAAATTAAAGACTTCCAGCTGCCAGTCGTAATGCAAAAATCACTTTAAAAATAATATAATCTTCTCAAGATTGGCTTGTCACATTGGTCACGTGTCACATGGAAGTTGATAATGTCTTATTACGGCGTTAGAGCAATTTTTCAATTGTACCTATGAATTAATCATCGCATGACGATCAACCTTTCCGTCGCGGATGGCATCAGGAAATTGCTGGAAACTAAAGATACACGATATGCTTGAGAAAAATAAAATTATAAAAATACAGGCGATTTAGTAAAATAAAGGAATACGACTTAAATAATTTATTTAGCTGACTAAGCTTATTGCATGTCGCCGTTGCATCAGATTGCAGCTAGTGCAGGAAAAATACACATGAAACATGAAACAATGTAAAGTTCAATTCAGATATTTCTTCTTGATTACAAAAATTAGCTATCTACGACTCCCCTGGGGTGCAGACAGCAGCCAGGTAGGAAAAATCGTTTTTCACCAGTTCCATGCCACTTCTCTTTTGACGTAATAGTCATCAAGAATATTATTATGTCAGGCATTATGAGAAAATTAATTCCTGCATTGTTATGGGGATAATAACCCAGCGCTGCAATTAGTTCAAATAGTTTTATAACTTTCAGTGCGCTTCACGTAATGTGATTAAATTAATAAATTCTAGGAAGTGATAATTACAGTAATCGGTACTGAACATCTTCTAATTCCGGTCAATGGTCAATTTTTGTAAACAATTTTTCGCAAATACTGTTCGTACATTAGCTATGATCAATTTCCAATTGTTAGATAATATTAAGCAAAAAAAATGTTAACCATCATTCGCTTTTCGTAGAACAAAATAACTAGTAAATTATAAAACTTCCAATGATGAAATATTCGGTTTAATTTTTAAATTTACGCTATATTTGGTTAAAATACTCTCAGCTTCCAAAATCGTAATATATTGTTTTTCTTTTCCAAAATACAAATAATCAAGTTTCAATACAAATATAATTAGTTTTTGTGCATATTTAGAGTTTTGATCTTTAATGATGTTATGACTGTACATTTTTAAATTGTTGCTGGAAATAGTTTTGGTAATGAAATCCTAAGCAAAAACAAAAAGAAATCTTACTTACTTAAATTCTGAGATGAATTAAATGGCATCAAAATTCTTAAAATCGGTTCCATAATAACACAGAGTGTCTAGTATGTATTGTAAGTAAATTACAGAAAGTATTATTTTAAAAATGTATTTAACATTTTCTAATTAAAATTATTTGGAACACTGTGTATCAGTTCTAAAATTTCAGATTTTGAAGCATCAATGTATCATGAGGAATTATATAAAATCCGCTTTAAGCTGGGATATACTTCATTCATACTGGCCCTCCAATTTAAACACTAATAATAGGTAACAATTGTGATCGTAACTGTGGATATATTGTAGTACTTACAATTAGTGCTTTTATACTTACATAATACTATTTCCAAGTTTTTTAATAATATTATTTCCGAGTCTTTTATCGTTGGAAATAAGAGGAACAATTCAATTTTACTTTTGAGGCTAAAAAAAATGGATAACACTACTTATATCAAAGGAAATGTATAAAATACGTAAGAAAATACGCGACATTCGGCTATTCATTTGGTGTCTGGTGAGGTTAAATAGAAAACGCCTCTAGGCTCTAGCATAATGGGACAAATTTTCTATTAGTTCATTGTAATTCAAGCATTGAAAATTATTAACCATTTTCTTTCCTCTTATTACTGAATATTCCATATTTTTATACTAATAAAAAACATTCACAGAACAGTTGCATGTTATTTTCAAAAAATCTGAAAAGCACGAATGTTTGTTACATCACATACGTTAAAAAATCTGATAAAGCTTATAATTGCTGAATTATGTTTACCTCCAGTTAACCGTGAAACGTTTACTTCACCGCAATATTTCAGAAATATTTTATGTTGCAATTTAAAAGCTTCTAATTAAGTTTTAAGCTGTTGGTTGTTTACATTACACTTTCATTGAGAAAATGCTCTGGAGAATTTAAGTTTATTCATTTCCAATTTCCAAAGATGGATTTTTCTTATCAGGTAGCTCCTTGTCCCTGTTAATTGCGTACTTTAAATAGTTTTGCAAAAAAGTAATTGAAGCGTGAGCTATGAAGAATGGAATGAAGACTTCACCAAAGCGTAAAATAGTTTCAACAGAAAAGAACAGGTATCTTGCGCAGAAGGCAAATTAAGAAACGTGATCGCCGCATATTGATCAGATATGATTTCAATGGTTACCGGGATCAAGAAAGATTCATCCATCCTGGTTAAGCATTGTTAGCACTCGTGATTAAAAAGGTTACCAGCGACATCGCATAATTGATCAATTAGTATAAGAATCCTATTCTATACATAACTAATCCGGATTGCGGTTTAGTATATCCGATTTTCCGATTAGTCAGGTGAGTGACTGGTTCGTGGGTGGAAAGATGCTAGTTACCACGATCTAATCACTTCGGACAATGTCAGGCCTTTCAAAAGTTCTCGGAAATGATTGCGGAAATGAAGGAAGTACTAAAACTACTTTGAGCAAGTAATTAACTCGGAAGTCAAATTGAAGGCTAAACTGTGTCAACTTCTTGTAAATAAATAGAACAGCTGGCAGTTCCCGATTAAATGTTCACTATAACAAAACCTACATAGTGTATTTATCTACATAATTACAAACATGAGTTGTTTACTTTGCAAAATTGTGACTGAGCACGTATGAAAAGGAGTTTTTATAATTGAAACTAGTTTTATAGAGTCGGTTAATATCTAATAGTAACATTTTCTTTTTTAGAGGAAATATTAATAGAATCTTTCAAGTAGACTCGAATCTAGATTTTCACATTTTATACTATAAAGAATTGAATGGATGTTTTTTTTAAAGATTTAACCAAACTGTTTAAAATTTCTAAAAGTTTAATAGAGTGCGATTTTCACAAAAATAAGTATACGTTACTTATCAAAATTAATGAATTGTTATACGGTTTTTATAAAAATAGGTACAATTTCAAATTTGTTCTTAACAATAATGAATTCAAATAGATCAAATATCGATTAATTTTATTTAATTACTCGAATAGTCATATATTTTCCCTTTTGATTAATCGATTATAGTCATTTAATATCAATACTTTCGGGCGAGGAAATATGATGTTTTATTTAAATTATATATTCTAGAAAAACAAATTTTGAGTTGATTGCAGCGATCATAACTCATTTAATTAAATAGTAAACCATTCGATTATTTGGTACCAATTTAATTGATTGCGGTTCGATCAAAGCAACGATTAATCGATAATTAATATTTGTTGCCACTTCAATTCGTAAGCTTATTTCTAATTCTGGGTTTTGTATAGTCCCAAGTGTTCATGTAATTAGGTAATTTCATCAAATGTTTTTCGGCAGACAAAGAACTGTCGCTTTTTTGAAAAAGGTATAATTTGAAATAATTTTATTTAATTTTAATTTTGAAATGCGTTGTCTTGTGCGGCCTTTTTGAAAATAGTTTGTCCACCTCTAATTCTAGGGGTAAAATATGTTTAGGAATGCGGCGTTTCTAGCAGCTGGTAGTGATGAAACGTCTTGCCAGATTTATTTTTTACATATTTCCCCGTAAGTTACATAATAAATGTTATTTGATACTAAGCTGTTGTTTGTCACCATACATAGTATAAAAATATCACGGTGTGAATTCGTATTATCGACCTAGTTTTTCAGTCGTATAAGAACGATTGCGGTTATCTTAAACTAACATAAATTTGATAAAGTGTAACATAATCCATTAAAAGTCATAAAAATTAATTATTTATAAACATTTTTATTATTATTTTATCAATTTTACAAATTCCGCAATTTATAAGATTACAATGAAGAATCAGTTCTACCAAATACTACATTGCGAGGCAACCTTGCTCTAATATCAATCAGCATCACAACGTGTAATATAGACGCAACTAATGCAATAAGTGCTGCACAAAGTAGATAAATTTGTGCACTATTACCACAAAATGTCAAACCAGAAAACAGTTGAATGGATGCACCCAAAATAAATAATGCGGCACAAAATTCATATACAATTCCCTGAAAATAAGCAATTATTAGATTTTTGAGTACTGCTAAATTTTTTAGTATTTACGAATGGTCTGATGGCTACATTATCAGTGATGCAATTCAAAATTAACAGAAACATGTCAGGGAAAATGTAGGCGTATATTAACAGTAGAAAGATTTGATAATGTATTGAAATTTCACGGGCTTGAACGCATATACTGTAATGCTGTGAAACAACTAACGCGAAACTGACTACCTCAGCGATCTGAAATAAAATTATGTTAGATTAATCATATTAATTTTTCTAAAAAATTACAAAGCATATTAAGGTAAAGCATCCTACGCGGTCCTTGAATATGAGATTAGCCAATCCCATGGTGCACAAAACATATACTGGATTATTTATTTAATCCGAATTTTGCACGTCTTTAATAATAAAATATAGCTGTTTACATTCATTATGTCAATTAAAGTTCATGTAGTTGGCTTTGTTTTATATAAGAGTAATTCTTTTTTTCGTTACGTATTTTTTACATCGAATTTGAAGTGAAAATGTAAGGAAGCAGCATTAGACAATCGGGATTATTTTGGACTTTGTGAGGAATAAGTGGGGATAGGGATTTTATGTTAACCAACGGAGTATTTTGGTCGATAACTTAAAGCAGAGATATATGTAAGTAACCATAGAAAAATATAAAATTAGATTTTTACCCACGGGTTGGGATATGGTATCGAATCAAAAGTATTGCTGTTGGAATATTTGGAACATGGTTTTGTATGTAACTATATAAATTTGCGATTTAGGATATGATATGATACCTACTCCTAACTAACACATGGGTAAAAGTATTGAATTAAGAAGTATCGAAGTACTCATAAGAGTATAGTAAAAGTAACGAATGCAACACAAAATATTCGATACCGAAAAGTGTTCATATTTTATTCGTATCCCTACGCACGGGTCAACTTAAGGGAAATGAAGGCCTCTAAACTATAGTTACTTTCTCTGTTTCTAAAATAAAAAACAATTCTAAAATCTCCATTAACAATTATTTTATTTTTCACGATATTGGTTATTATCACAATTATACTGTCTATGAGCTGATTAACTATTTTAATTTTATTTGAACATTTTGCTCAAGGTATTATATAATATTTTCTAGGTTTCTCAGTCAGAAATGAGGCGAATGCACAAATTAAGTCTGTATGCACGCCAATGGGATCTAACTGAAGAGATGTTGTCCATTGACAAAGGGAAAGTTGGACAGCTTGTTAATGCAAATGTGGAATAAGATTGGACCTAAAATTGTTCCTTGCGGAACATCACATTTCATTGGCAGGGAACTTTAAGTTCTGTATATGTAAGTATAACCTATTGTAAAAACTTCCATTCCTTACAAACATTATTAAAATTCTATCAGAAAAGTTAAGATAACTACTTAATAGATTTAAG
Organism: Eutolmus rufibarbis; assembly: GCA_963920795.1. Classification (NCBI taxonomy): domain Eukaryota; kingdom Metazoa; phylum Arthropoda; class Insecta; order Diptera; family Asilidae; genus Eutolmus; species Eutolmus rufibarbis. The sequence continues at coordinate 10,276,910 of OY987206.1, forward strand.
AATTATAGTGTTTATATAACGTAAACATATTTTAGTTACACACCTCAATTTTATATTTATAATTTTTTTCCAGAAAATCATATAATAATTTATTTCTATTGTGTAATTGTAAAATTTTAAGTTAAGAAGAATATAAACTAAAAAACTAACGACTGAAAAGGTAATAATAGACGTGTATACTATACATACTTTGGTAATCACATAAAAAAAAGAAAATTTTTAAATTCGAATATCTAAAGAATATTTTCTTATTAAGTATTTTATCATTGCAGCTTGCAGTTCACAAACATTGGCAAGTTGCTGATTGTTCCATGACATTTCACATTTATTTAAAAAAAAAATCATTCCTTGCATTGAATTGTGAATAAATACTGAAAGACTTAAAACAAGTTTTTAAGATATTTTACAATACTATGACTTAAAGAAACTTCATATAGGAGAGAACTAAATAATTAGAAAGATAGTCTAGGAAGCTTACAGTTGTCTTCACTCGTTCACTTTTCCGCAATTAATTAATAATACATCTATAATTAATAATACATAGTTTTGGAGCGTCATTACTCCTCATTTGTAATGAGTATGATCAACTCGGCGACCAGTCTGGTGTCAGAAATTGAAGAAGCCCCGACAGTAAAGATGCGACATAAATCTTCTTTTTTTACGTTGTTGCATCAATTGTCACCTAAACGATTTCAATTAGCATTTTAAACTTGACAACTAATTAGCCAGAATGATTTCGAGACTTTTAATCGTGTCACAGATTAACTTCAATTTCCCATAAATCTTCAATTCTCATTGTTAATATGTTTGTTTGTATTTAAGTAATACGGCAGTCGGTAAACCTGCCGTCGTCTTCCAATCGATAAAATCTTCATTACGACGACGTTAACAAAAAGATAAGTGTAAAAAATAAAACGAGTTAACAAAGAAAAATGCCGGTGACTTCATGACGGTGTCGTTACGTGTCGCACCGGCGAAAAGTGCTGTAACTTGTTTTCTTATTCTCGTCCAATTTAAAGCATGCGGCCAAGTTCAATGGTGCATGTCAAGCTGGCTGCTCTGTTGACTGGCCAAGAAAGTTCGAACCTGTTCGGGATGTCTTGAGAATCGTCTAGCGATCTATCTCATGTTTTGCTGGTAAAAGATATATGCAACGTGTTATGCAATGGGTGTCATAGATATCGATGCATACTGGAAATGGACGGGAACGGCAAATAAACACCCAATTATTTCCTAAGTCTAATGATTGATTGGCTAGTTGGAGGCATTTGACTTTAGTTATGTCTAATTGATGTCTGGAAAGAAGTGGAGACATCTAGAATTACTAGAGATGCTAAACTACGTCAATACTCTTCAATAGGGTAAATGGCACTCACATTTTCTAATAGAAAAACGGAAATATTTTTAAATAGTGGAAATTGCTTCGTTTCACAAATAGAATGTAATCCAAATGAGTAAACATAAATTTTTTTAGAGCAAGGAAAAAGCGCAGAAGTGATAGCCACAATTAGCTAATAAGTCATTACTTCTTCTTAGAAAATGCTTTAATAATTTTGTTGCTTCCTTTCATGAATTTGCTTAAAAGCATAAACAACTGCAATATGGCAAAAAGTTTACCTACTCTACTCAAATCTTTCTCTTTTGTAAATGCATTGTTTTCAAAATAGAACATATGGCAAACATCAGCGAATATGTTTTGTATTATTTGTACTCTCTCTTTTAATGCCATCATGACCTTGTTTGTCATCTTATAAGTAAAAAATTTAACTGACGCACACATTATGGAATTATAAATATTTCACGTTTTGTTTGCCGATGATTTAATACGGTGCATCTTATTTACCTAAGCGGATACTATAATTAAAACAGTTTGATAAATGACAAAGTTTTTCAATTCGTATTTAACACACTAAACAATATCAAAAGCAGTTGGTAAAACTAAAACAATTATCACAACCTAAATTTTGCAGACTTTTTAAAACAAACTACTATAATACACAAATACTTAGATTTAAAAAAAAAATTCATATCAAAATACAAGCTTAGTAGCAGATTTAAAATACATATATTATTTGCGCCTTAAGCCAATTTATGTATTTAGTTTGTAACTTATACATAAAAAAACAAATAAATAAAAATAAATAAATATATTATTTCAGTGCACATGAAATGCAAATTGTACATTGGATTCGAAACAATTTTTACTTTTTTTAAATTTTTAAGTTTGCCATTTAGCTGCGAATTATACATTTGATTTAATGTCTTTGTTTATTTCCATTAAAATTAAAATAATAGTATATATCCCGAAAGTGAAACTCTGTAAAACGTCTCTAAGCATCTCACAATACAAAGTTTCATATCATAAGCCTTTTAGCACAATTAATTGAGATTTACACATGTACAATATTAAAAATTACGTAATTTCTTCCACTTGTCGAAAAGTAAAATATGTAGTTATTAAACTAACAAATGAATTTTAAAATAAAGAGCTAATTAACTACAGAAAACACATTGTATATTTTTAATCTACACAGCATCATATTCGCGAAACTTGTTTCGTTAACAACTTGTGAAATAAGTGAGATTTAAAATGTACCGACGTGTAAAAATAAGACCGATAAATTTTCATTTTCCACAACCAATTAATTAAAGAAAAAATAAAGTCATACTCTTTACATATTCAACATTTGATTCGTGAAAGTTGACACGTTAACTTTATTGCCGGAAAGCTGATTAATGTCTAAATAGAAAGTGTTTTATAGATAAAAATAGAAAATCTATTGCAATTTCGTTCTTTTTCGTGATAAAATTCTAATTGGTATAAAGCTCTTGTAATCTTGCATACCCCGAAGATTGGTGACAAGTGGCATTTTATTTATTTTTTTAAAATTGATTTTTACTAAATTTTGAAATTATTTAGCTTCAAAATTAGAGTGTTTCTGATTAAAAAATGTGGTGCCAATTTCAAATCTGGTGAGTAGTTATTTTTTATCCTATGCCTTTAAGTAGAATTGAATATAAACATAAATACAGTAAAGACCTCTTATAACGAACTCGAAGGAACCACAAAACGGCGTTAGTTATGAGCGTCTTGTATGCCAGCGCTTCCCTAACTACGCTGATAATTAGACGCTTTAGGAGATTTTCTGTAATTTTAGTGTTCTGAAAAGTAAAAACGTGAGTACAACTTTTCGCATAATTCCACAAGTGTTGAGTTAACGTAATAGATCTTTGGATCATATCCTTCGTGGTAAACAATGGATCATGATTTACCATATACCATAGGCCAAGTCTAGCAATAATATCAGCGGTTTGCGAATTTATTTTGTAATTATAGCTTTTTATGCTACAGAATGAGCTAAAAGATGAACCAGGAAAGAAAAGTTAGGCAAGCACACGGAAGGATAATAGAAGTTGATTAATTTTCTTTTCTGTATGTTCTTTCTGTTAAGTATGAGAATAAAAACTTTATTTTTGTTATTATACTATACCGTGAGTATATTTGGAAGTTTTTGGAAGAATAATAACCAATGTAAGCAAAATCACAACAATTCGACAATAATTTAATGATTGACAGGACTTCAAAAAATTACTGATCCACTGTTGACCACTATACCTTATTCGACTTGTCAAAATTTCAAAAAGCAACAAACAGAGTCATTACGAACGTGGAAAATAACTAAGAATAATGAAGTTTCAGATACATATTTATTAATTATGTAATGTGAATTTACATAATAACTCATAAAGTCATGTATCTATAAAAATCACTGCTTCGCAAGTAAAAAAATAAGTGCGTAATTTTTGTATCCTAGGTAACAAAAATTTGCACATTCATCATTTGCAAATAGCATCAATTAAAATCAAGTTATTGTATTGTCCAATTTATTTACTTTCACTCCGGATCAAATCAAAATTTTGCCGGCAATGACATTGACAATGAAAACGAATCTGCCGGTGCGTACTTTTTGTCGCATTTTATTAAACATTAGTCGCCGCCGCCTTTAACAAGCGATTTTTTAAGCGCATTAAATGTTTTCCGGCACTATTAAAACCGATTAAATTTGAAGAGGAAAAAAAAATTCGATGGAAACAGCGGATTTACACTTCCGAAATAGAAATTATGGTGTGTCGGAATATTTATCAAATTTTGGTTTTTTTGCAATTCGAATTTTGTTTTATGGGATAATGCGACATAATGAAGAAAAGTACTGAACAAAATTAATTAATTTGTAATTTAGGTAAACAAATTTAAGTGCTACTGCGGTGGTAGATCAATGCAATTATTCTCAAGGTTAGTAAATGTCATACTTAAATCGATATCGATTAATGATCAAATTTGAATTTGATCCTCACAATATGAAATTTAACTTTTACCTCGTTAGTGCGCCCAATAATTAGTTATGCGTTCATGCCCCAATTTTTTAGAGTAAGCCATGTTAAGTTGTTAATATACGAGAAAATTGTATGCTGACATTTCTTACATTTTCATGTAACCTGCTTAAATTTTATGGGAGTAGAAAAAAAAAACTACAATTGATGTTATAATTAAAAAATCTAAATGAAGCTCTACTAGACGACTTTTTACGCCCCATGAATCCTATTCTTAGTTTTAGAATACATAATAACTTTCCGTTGAAAACGAAATTGCATAAATATATCTTAATTACTCGAGTAATTAACATATGCCACTACCACTTTCATATCTTTCTTCTCATAAATCCTAACAAAAGTAAAATAAATCTAATCAAAGCAGCCACCTCAGTTATTTGTTTTATTTTTTGATAAAAACTTCGATCAGATCAGAGGCAAGTCACGAACGCATTGATCTTGATATAATTTTAAATTAAATGAATTATTTATAACCCTCTCATGCAAATATTGGAATCCAGGAAAGGATTAATGACCTACTCGGATTTGTTTGACATAAACAAATGACCTCGGTACGTGTGGCGGATGATAAGTTACAAAATTAATTTGAACGAATGAACTCTGGTAAAGTATGAAATTTTTACGCTTTGGCAAAGACCGCAAGATGCAAATTTAAAGGGGTGTATACACTACAACCATATTTTTGTATACTTGTAAGGTAACAATTGTTTGTGTATTTCTCGGTGTTTTGCTGTATTAAGAGTATCTACATTCATATGTATGAGATAAACAGAATTGTATTTTTTTAGACAAACCACAAAGTTCCTAGAACTAGTGTCTAGTTTAGGAAAAGAAAACCCAATAGCGTTGCAAACTATACATCACTAATTTTGGCATGGTTTTGGGACTGACGCTTATTGCACGATGCTTCCTAGTGATGAGTTAACAAAATAAGTACTAACTGAAGAATGATTCATACATAAAAAATAAATAGAAAGATAAAACGGCAAATGACATACGAGTATGTTTCCAAAACATATTTCGATTACAATCACTTCTTATAAAAAATAGTGAAATAAATAGAGTTTTTATTTTACATATAACTAAATAAACAAGTGATTTAGTGCTCTAAATGTAATATTAATTGAGTTTTTAAAAACCAACTTTTTTTTAGTTATTATTAACAATTATCTCTTTCCAGGGTATATTTTGTACAAGATTCATTTTGTAACCAATTATCATTAATATGATGCAAAATTAAGTATAATTATGAAATAATGCTATTAAATATTATACATCATTTTCAAACTTTTGGCGTTTCTTCGTTTTCAATACTTACTGCAATATTTTTAATTATAACTTTCTTAAAGGATTCTAAAATGTTAATTTTTTCAGCTGATATAGCTAAGAATCATATTCTAATCGTTTTATAAGCAAATCAAATTACTGTATAAATTGTATAAAAATGGTAATACGTATAATAGCAATTTTCTTTTCTTTTACGTTATTTCTTATAGAAAAATTATTATGAAATAATCAAATCTTATAATTTCTCTGAATTTCACTCTATCGCATTATTACCCCTAATGTGTTATGAGAATATTATTAATATTTCGTAATGTATTCATTCAAATCAAATTAACATAAAAAAATAGCAATTCAAATGTGGAGCCAGCGAGCAAAATGATCTAATTACACAAAATTAAATTTTACAGGAGGAGCAAAAAACTGAATGGTGTATTTACAAACGACTTTTAATGTGATTTTTTTTTCTCTCCATATAGTGTTTATGACCCTTTTTGACATATGTATGTTCAATCCAGACTCCTATCGCTAACAAAACGGAGGATATTAAAATTAAAAAAATTCAATTATATGTCGTTTTGTTTGCCACTCGATGTAATTGTTACATTTTGATTGCATTTAAGGGGTTACATTTACCTGAACGCATCGAAGCTGAACGATTTTTTAGGAAATTCAAATTGTCATAAAAAGAAGAGAGAGCCGAGTGAATTGTTGTCTTATTAAAAACAGTATTACTATAAAAGTACAAAAGTACAAAATGAAACGACGTTTTATAGATTTATATGAAAAATATTCCATTTTGATCGAAAACGGGCTTGCGTATTCGAAACATGTTAAAACTTATACCGTTTTGATCGAAATCATGAACTTCTGAAAATGAGTACAAAATTATGTAGATAAATGCAAAGCTCCATGTACAGCCGGATTTAAAAAAAAAAAATTTTTTTTTTTACAAAAAAGGTAATTAGATCGTTTGTTCGCCAGCTCCTCAAATATAGTTTGCTAGTAAAAACAAAAAACATTATTAACTGAATTCACAATATTTTATGATTGATTTAAACCAGTGGTTCTTAACCTTTTAATGATGGGGGACCATTTGGCAAAATTTCTGTCTTGCCATGGACCACCAACTGGTAAGAGGTAATATACATTAAATGTAAATGAATAAAGGGTTGTTCTGTCTATAAATAAAACACGCACACAATTGTTCAAAGCAAAAAGAATTTTAGTTTTTTTACATTTTTATATTACATAGAGACAAGTATATTATTTTAATGAGATTTTTGTGACTGCATACTCTTTACTAATTTCTGAATTCTTGGTTCAGTGTTACTTAAAGTCAAACGCATGTCGGCACTGGCATCCAACCGATTTCGGTGTTTGTTTTTAATTATCAGAAGCGCTGAGAACCCCTGCTCGCATAGATATGTCGATGAAAACAAAGTTAGGTGACGTATCGCAATTTCTCGAATTTTTGGGAAAGAAATTGCCTTTTGGCTCCAAAAATCTTCAAGATTAATTCCTGACTCGAATATATCTTTTAAATTACTTTCGTGTTGCATTTCAATTACTTCTTCTTGAATTTCATCAGGCACCTCGGAAACGTTTACAATGAAAGGATTGCGGATCAGTTTCCGAATACCGTTGTTGTCACAATCAGGAAAATAGCGAGTGAATTCATTTTTCAAGTTTTTCAAATGGATTATAATATTATTCTTTATTTCTCCTTTAATTTCAGCACACTGTCCGTCAATAATTTGATTCAGGGTATCAAACGCAGAATAGTTTTCTTTTTCGACTTTATTGATCCATAGTTCAATTTTCGCAACAAATGCATTGATTTTATCTTCATATGAAAATATATTGCTGGTGCCTTGCAAGTTCAAATTTCCTGAGCCTTGCAGCTGAAGGTTCAATTTATTCAATTGTGCGAAAAAATCAACCAAATAAGCAAAATGTATTTGAAATTTGGACTCACAGAACTGATCCAATAACTCTTCGTTTTTGTCAGTTAAAAATGTTTGTACTTCCTCTCTCAGTTCGTACAATCTCAACAACATGTTCCCTTTGGAAAGCCAACGCACTTCCGTGTGAAAAAGCAGAGTTTCGTGTTCAGAATTCATCTCAGAGCACAATTGTTTGAAGAGACGAATATTCAGTGAACTATTTTTAATGGAGTTAACTACTTTTATAGCGGTTTTCATCGCAGTAGCGAAGCATTCCGGGAGTGTTTTGGCAGCCAGTGCTTGACGATGAATAACGCAGTGTGTCGTAATTGCAGCTGGATTTTTTGTTTTTATCAACGTTGCAAGACCAGAGCGGGAACCAAGCATTGCAGGAGCACCGTCCGTACAAAACCCCGCAAGCGTTTCCCATTTAAGTCCATGATTCTCCATATATACACCTATTGCATCCATAACATCTGCACCTTTCGACGTCGTTTCTAGTTCTTGAGAAAGTAGTAACTCCTCTTCAAACTTTTTATTTTCATTCAAAAATCGAACAAACACAAGTAATTGACAGCATTGTGAAACGTCGGTAGATTCATCACATTGTAGCGCAAAATACGGACTACATTTTATCTTGTCAATAACTTGTTCTTCAATATCATTTGACATTTTTTGAATACGCGACTTCACTGTGTCGTTTGAAAGTGGTATTTCGCGAATTTTTCTTTGAGCTTCCTGCCCTAAAAGCTCTTCTGCAACTTTCAGCATACAAGGCTTTATTAGAGACTCAGCGATTGTGTGTGCTTTTTTTGATTTGGCAATCAATTTTGAAACCTCAAACGATGCAACTAATGTTTTTTCAGATGTTGCATAAATTGATCCACTGGGTCCAAGTTTCATTTTTTTTAGATTAATTAGTTTTCCTTCGAAGAATTCTCGCGGATGGTCGCAATAATTCGGATGTACGGTCTTTAAATGACGTTGCAACTTTGCCGGCTTTAAAGCATCATTGGCAAGTACAGTTGCACATATTACACATTGAGGTCTAGTCTCCCCATTTATTTCTATTGAAGTGAAGCCCAATTTAATGTAATCTTCGTCATACTTTCGTTTCGGTGGCATTTTTCTGAAAAAAATAATTATATTATTCCCATCTACTTAGTAATCTACGTTAATAGTTGAAAATAATAGTAATTAATAATAATAAAACTTACTTTCAATTAGCTGCTGCCTATTTCCTTCCTTCAAATTGTCCTTTAATTCACCACCTCACTCTTATAAATTATCTACTCTCAAATTATTATTTTTTCACAACAATCTCGCACTTGAACGTCCCTTAGCAGACTAAAATTTTCTTCGTCGATTTCAACCTGATCTCCTTTGTTTTAAACTTGGGAAACAAAGACGATTCCCGGACTTATATAATCATCATAAACTACCCTTTCTTTGTTTTCCCAAAAACTGGAAAACAGATGCATTGCTGCACAATTGTATTTGTCTGGTTTCGTCATCACCCGGACAAGACCATAAACATTTCGGCATAATTATAAATGCATGATCCCTTTTCTAAAATCGATTCTTTCCCCGACCGGCTGTGCAGTTCAAAATTCAGGGAAATCCGAGAAATCCCGGCCGAATCCATTTGCACAAACACGGTAATAAAAATGGCTCGATAACGATATTTACGCAACTTTGTCGACTCGTCATTTATTTCATATTTTTCGGACGGCTTCGCGGACCACTTCGGGTGCTTCCAGGGACCACCAGTGGTCCGCGGACCACCGGTTAAGAACCATTGATTTAAACAAATCAAATTATGTATATAAAAAAAACTTTTTAACAAAAAAATTAAACCGCCGAAAAAACTGAAAAGCAAAAAATAATAAACCTTTTTTATTTAACCTTAATAACTAAGTTCTTAAACTAATGTAAGTACATATACCTAAGTAATTTTGAGTCGGCGCCAAACATCGTCGGGTTGCTGTCTCGCTGACATTAACTTCGTGAACGCTCGGCATTTTCCGGCCGCGTCGCCGCCGCGCATCACGCTTTACGTAATTATTAATTAATGTGCTTGTTTGGCGCCGACTCAAAATTACTTAGGTATATGTACTTATATTAGTTTAAGAACTTCGTTATTAAGGTTAAATAAAAAAGGTTTATTATTTTTTGCTTTTCAGTTTTTTCGGCGGTTCAATTTTTTTGTTAAAAAGTTTTTATTTAAAATTTTTTGTGGCTATAATACAGAGACTGAGAGGTCTACACATAAGAGATTGACAGGTCTAAAGCTCATTCATCGTGAGGTTTTTGTTTTAAATTAATTGTAATACACAACTCAGCATTAAAATCTGTGAGTGAACAATAAATCACCCCTATTTTCCCACCTTTAAGGCAGGACTTTTTTTTCCAAATTTATATGGGACCAACTTCGAGGTATATCCTATCCAATAAAAAAAGAATTATCAAAATCGGACTACTCTGTAAAAAGTTATGCGTGGTCATACATAAAAAAAAAAAAAAAAAAAAAAAACAAAAAAAAAAATATATACGCATTGAATTGATAACCTCCTCCGTTTTTTTCGTCGGTTAAAAAACATGAAATTGTGTCTTCAGAGGTCGTTGAACTTACTGCGCCAGACAGTGTGGTTAATCCACTCCATTAAATTATTCCCCTAAAATAAAAAATTTAAATTTTATCATCATTGGTTATTAATTAACGCAGTTTTTTTAATCTTATTCATTTCATTAAAATTTTTTGTTGTGATATCGTTGAAAACATCTTTTTGTTATGGTTATTATATTATAAAATAAATATAATATATGTAGCTGATATGCATTTTGTATTACAACAAAGTTAGACAAGAATGATGTCAGCTGTTGTTCGTTTTCTCTTTACAAAAAAAATTATTGAAATATGTAGATAAAGATAAAGCTCTACAAAAGCTGGAATTATTACCCTCAAGTGCTCATAAGTAAAAAAGTACAAGTATGTAAAATAAATACCTTCTAGCCCTTCCATTAAAAACAAGCACTCGAAACAAATAGCGTCTTTTTGCATCTTTTCTTTTATTATACCTCTAATTTACTGCTTCACTGATAAAGGTTAAATTACTGCAATTTTCTTGATGTAATTTTCTATGTGTTTATTTCTGGAAATACAACGCTCATAAAATATTTATAAATTTCATATTTTCTCTAGAAAGAAGTTTCAGCATTGCAACGCAAGCATACATGTAGTCGATTAACAGCTGCAGCCAGTTGCATTACTTCAGCGCAAATGTTTACTTAAATTATACTGCCATTGCTGCCAGTAAAATGTGATAAAAAAAAAAAAAATAAATAAATAAAAACCCGATGAGACCAATGGGTCAAGTGTATTTCATTTTCAAAAACAAATCGATTAAAAATATTCGCGTTCTTCAACGCATACAAAATTTTTGATTCGAAAGAGAGAAATGTTCGTGATGATCATGAAACGAAAGATCACCCTGTAAAGCAGATATGTATATCTGCGGGAAAGGCGCGAAAAGTAAAAGTGTAATAATTTACACCTTATCGCGATTTGTAGGCTAATGAGATTCCTCTAACCGCGGCAATGTAATTCAACGATAAATATTTATTACTTAGAATTTGCTAAATGTATGAAACCAAGAACCGGTCTTCCTGGATAAATTACGAGTATGGGAAATTTGCTGAACAAAGCTGTTCTCTTATCAATTGAGTCATGGCGGATTTAAAGCTGGTTAAAGTTATTTCATTTTCATTACCAAAGCCAAAAATACAGAGAAGATCACGTGCATTACCATAGACATAGTATAGTAATTACTTAGTAGTTACAAGATAATCGTTATTATAAAGGGCAAAAACTAGTTGTAATTATATTTATGATTTGAATTTATAATTGTTTTCAATTGCATTTTATAGAAATCGTCGATCGTAATTACATTGCTTACTATTTTAATTATTCTAGGTCACCTTATCTTCCTTGAGGACGTTAACATTATACGCGATTTTCGTTGCATCATTGCTTATTAGATTTTCATGTACATAGAATATGATAGAAGCCGGTTTTAATTTGCGGCGCCAAATGCGTGAAAAAATAAAAGTGATTCGTTTTGGTTCACTGAATTTATTGCGCATAGTTGCGGCTTCATTTACTAGGCTAATACCCAAATGTGAATGAAGGCGTTATAATAAACTCTATAATCATGATCGGGTGTGAATGACAATCTCAAAAATAATTCATATGGAACGAACAATTTCTAGAAAAAGAAAAAAAAACAATTTACAAAATTTCAAAGCGCAAAATGGGCTAGCTAACGTTTAGAGGGCACTAAGACTTACAATGATTATAATAGCAACATGCTTGCTTTTAGGAAATCATCTTTTATAGTTATAGTTATTTTATATATTAATTTCTTAAAGTTGTTATAATAATTAATGAATTATAAATAATGGGAAAGGTTATTATCCATCCCACAAAATCCTATGTTAAGAATTTAAAACCTAATTTCGTAAAATGTCAGAAAATAACATTTCGTTCTTGAAAGTTAATGTTAGATATGGCTTAATCGAAACTTCTTAAAAATTATACCACTTTTTGTTTAATATCAAAAATATAATCATCTGAAGAACAGAGAATGCTTGCTTCATTCAGACTTGGGTTTTTCATATATTTAAAACAGTTTTGTTTTTTAATTCTTAAAAAAGCTATGTAAGATAGTTAGGAATTCCCCAAACCGCAATTCTTAACTTTTATACATGCACACGATCGGAAGTCGAGAGATAATAAATTCCCTGCTTTGTCGTTATTTTTAGCGAAAATGCATAGATAAAGCTTTGGAGAGCTAAAATTTGATTAAACCTGTTTATTAAGAAACAATTTTTGTTAGTACTATTTAGTAGGTACAATTTACTCAAACGATATAAATCCTTATCATTTCTCCATTGGATATTTATAACTTTCAAAAAATTTATAAATATTTGATTCGTTATTTTATGGAAAATAATGCAAATATTAATCGCACTTGTTCTTACGCAATGTGACATTGTAGCGTAGATTTAATTATACAAACATTATTTTCATAACATGTGCATAAGCTTCAGAGAAGTTGGGTATTTACGTTTTAAATGCTTATAATTGAAAGTGTTATAAATTTAGAGAATTTCTTTTAATTATAATTTTTATTTTTATACATATTCTATATTCATATTTGAGAATTCGATTTTATCAAATTTTAAGTTTAATTAAATTTCAGTTTTTTTTCGTTTGTCCTGCAAATAACTTTAAAATGTTATGGAAAGTTAAATTTTGTTTCTAATTTAAACCAACATTTTAATATCAGAATCTTATTTCTTATTAGAAAACTTACAATAATTGCTTGATAAAATTTGTTTTTCTATTTAAGTGCAGAGCTCCATTTATGTAAATTGCCGAATATGGTTTAAAAGATTTATTATTTCAGTATCAGTAAGTATTCTTAAAAAAAGAAATGATTCACCATCGTATTTGAATTATTTGTTGTTTTATTGAGAGACGTTCTAAACGTTGATCCTGAAAAAAATACCAGATAGCAGATAACACATTTAAAATTTAACAACAAAATTGGTTGATTTTTTATATGTAAAAAATGTTTTTTAAAAAAGTTTTAGGATAGGTAAGTGTTTAAATTTAAAACTTTGAAAACTTAATGTCTGTCATTTTTATTTAATATTTGAAGTATTTTTAAATGGGCATTGGTAAAGAACATAAAATGTATTTTTTTAAAGTTTTAATTTTCCTAATCACTTTATTGGTTAAACCCACCAGTGTTTATTTTAAAGATTAAGCAGAAGCGAGTATTCAATATTCAACAATTTTATATTTTACTATCATTTATAAATTTTCAAAATAGAAGAGTTCGTATATACTAAAATAGATCGATCGCCTTTTCAAGTATTTGGTTGATATTGATTTTACTTATTACGCTTCGGAGCCGTGGCACCCGTTCCACTCTCAGCATATAAAAACTAGTCGCAAACGTAAGAAGTGATAATTTACCTAAGCTTGACTGATTTACGTTCGTGATAACTCTTTCAAAATACTGTTAAATCAACTTTTATGAAAGAAAATAAGGTATGAATCGCATGAACTATACTTTAAATGCTTGAGTGATTTTTCTTAAAAATTAGCCAATATCACAAGAAATTAGATTACAATATAATTTTTTTTTATAAAAGCATTGTACATAATTAGGAAACTTTCGTCAGGTGTTTGAACTTTTTTAAAAAGTTTATGATAATGTTAAGAAATCTTATTAATCTATTTATAGTAACTAATGTATATAATCAGGTTTATTCGAAATTCAACTAGGAAATGCTGATGAAGACTAGCGACATACTTAGAGATACATTTATTCGATAATAACAATGAGGAAGTTTAATACCTCATAATTTCGGCAAGATTTTGCTGAGTGTTTTTCCAGACAAGTCAGTTCACATGAATTGATTAAGATTTTTTACCTTTATACATACTTATCGAAATGATTATGATATTTTTGTTATGAAACCCACATTCGTGCTTGCTTAATTTTAAAATTGATAAACTTGAGCTTTTCCCACTTTGCACGTACAGATGGATAAAGATCTGTGATTTCGATACTCTAAATTATAATTATTAAATTTAGTACCTACATACATATTAAAAATTTTATCATAAAAATTGGCAAGGTAGGTGCCTAGTTTGGCTGCTCGTGTGCCAATGGATTTAAATTGTAACGATTTCTCTTGAACTTTTTAAAGAGGCACTCCACTCAACCTGGACAAGGTCGTGATGAAGTTTTAATAAAAAAAAAAAATAATATAATAATAATTTCCACCCATACTCGTCTATGTTACCTAGAACTGTTTAAACTCCATTTAAACTGGAGTGAGGGCCAGTGTCCAAAAACGTTGAACAACTTCATCGACGATGAGTTAATCATTCAGGAAATGGTCGGTTTTGGCGTACGCCTTAAACCGCGACTATTGGCCGAATTATTTAGCTTCATGGACAACTTTCTCAGCCATGCGGTTTCAGTCCTCTTCCATTGCATGCAAGTAATTAAAGGTTTAATTAAGTTACCGGCAGAAAATGTGGTTTCTGCAGTAATATAGACCACTATTTAATTAAGACGATCTAATGATCTTGCGCCAAATGTGGGCTTGATAGTACTAACTCACAGTGCGACAATTTACTCCCCCGCCAGAGCTGGTCCAATGCTCTTGAGTGCAGAATCAGACTGATCTCAGCGAGTTTAGATCGAGGCAAATTTTCCACTGCCTTGTCCTGAGGCTACGTTTTAAAGTCGCGCGATTTCCCGCGGTTGTGTCTCGTGAGTTTGATCGATCGCCGGCGGCAGCGGCGGCGACGGCGACGGCCGTTTTAACTACCTTTCCAGTCCGCTCAGCTCGGTCAGTTAAAAGACTATTAAAATTATTATCTAACGAAAATAAAAGCTTCCACCACGCCGATCGATATACATCTCCTGCACCAGGTCGATCAGTCGCCACTTGCAAGATTGGCGCGAAAGTGATCGGTTCGCGAATTTCCCAGAACGCTTCTCGCGGTGCTTTGACTTCATCCGTTGTTTTATTTATATCAATTAAAAAAATTTTGTCGGTGACTCGCTTTGTGAATCGCTCAATCTTTTATACGTGCTCAGTACATTCGGTGAGTTTACACTGTTTAACCAAGTGGAGCGTGAAGAATTTCCAAATAATTTATATATATAAAATTGTAAAAATATATCGTTTTTGATCTCTAATCGGAAACGCACAAAGGAATCAAATTTGAACTGTTTGCGATAACCCTGCGAGCCGGCGACGACGACGCTCGGCGTCTTTCCTTTTAACTTTAGTAAATATTTGCAGTTAAAGAAATTGAGTTCGGAGTTCAAACATTCAGTTTTTATCGGAAAAATCATACAGAGGCAGTTTATTGTGTTCCAAGTGCATTGCAGAATCTCAGAAGCATCTTCAGTTTGGGGTGAGCATCTGAAGTGCTGAGTTACTATTTTATTATCTGCTTGTTTTTACATACATTGAAAATTTTGTCCTATTTGCACTTAAAATTGTTTTGGTCGGTGCGGTATATGCCCGATTAGCTTTTCTCACACATGTGACCGTGGTTTATTTTTGTAACGTATAAAATTTTGTTTACAAGTGGAATTCGGCAACTCGACGCGAACGTACTGCGGCTTGTTGTAGGAGAAAGCTTGAAGAAATGTAAACTTCATAAATTTATCGTTAATTACTTAGAAAATTAAACCTTTAAAAACTTTGATTTATTGCGTTGTAAAATATCAAAAAGTTTACTTCATACGTTGTGGTACGAACCACTTGTTCAAATATTTTGAAGAATTTAATTTTGAAATATTACTCAGGTTTTTGAGTATTACGTTTTCTTTAAAATAAAGTACTTTTAAAAAATTTTAATTATATAATATTATTCACATATACTTTTAAATTGTTTAGTGAAATTATAAAAGAAAGTGTACTACTTTAAAAATAATGTTTTAATTGTTCCTAAGTTTGAAATATTTTCTAAATTTTCTCAACAAATTTATTTATGGCTGAAATTCATTTTTAATCATATTCCTAATTACTTAGAGTACGAAATTTATTTTTGTTATACTGTCTCAAGTTTATTTACGTAGGAACCTACATAAAATAACGTAATTAAGAAGAAGTTTCACAAAGTTTAAATTGATATTTCGTTTTATAAATTTCATCACTTTAGAGCTACGTGATGCATAAAAGATATTTCGAAGAGAATTAACAAATCGATTTGGGATTTGCTGTCTGTTTTTCATAATTTTGTTTTAAATAATATTGTGTTATAAGGAAATGAAAATATTGTGTCTAAAGTAATCATTAAAGAGTTCAAAATGAAAATATGATATTACTTATTGTAGT
Organism: Eutolmus rufibarbis; assembly: GCA_963920795.1. Taxonomy (NCBI): domain Eukaryota; kingdom Metazoa; phylum Arthropoda; class Insecta; order Diptera; family Asilidae; genus Eutolmus; species Eutolmus rufibarbis. Next base: position 10,293,469 of record OY987206.1, read on the forward strand.
TATTTCGTGCGCTGAGGAAATGGTATAATTATTTTTGCATTTATCATCCTACGATGTGAATTTTGTAATTAGTGAAAAAAAATTAAATAAATTAACATGGAAATGTAATTAATTTTTGGAGGTGACTATTTTCACCTTAAAACGTGAAACCAGAAACCAGAAAAAATAAATTCACAGTAAAAGGAAAATCTTTATTTAGTAGGCATTTTGTAAAAGGAAAATCTTTAGTTAATAGGCATTTTGTAACTTGAATGAATTTATTTTTTCTGGTTTCTGGTTTCACGTTTTTTAAGGTGAAAATAGTCACTCTCTTAATTTTTACCTTTATAACAAATAAAACAATAAAGCAATCAATTGAACAGAGTGATGAAACGTTTAATCACCACATACTTTTCGACGCTTATTACAAATTCGATTGATTGCAAATAAAAAAAATGTAAGCAATTCTGCCATATAAAACTAATGGCATTATTTTTATTCTACTACGACCGAAGCTACTTAGAATGCAAAAACATTTTATAAGCTTTTTTTAAGCTGGGATTTCCATGCATTATTACTTTTATTGAAATGATAATGGTTTTTTAAAATGATACTTAACAAATGATAAAAACCAATAAAATCAACCACTAAAATGTAGAGCTACAAAACAAGAGAAAAAAGAATTTGCTTATTTGCATTTACTCAAGTTTTGCTGTTTATTTTGCCGAGAGTTAATAGTTCCTTAAGATGCTGTCGGTATAATTTCAAAGTTAAAACAAGAATGGTTTAAAAAAAAATACAATTTCTGTATTGTGCGATTATTCCAGGCTAATCGAACCGTGTACATAAATATAAAATTAAAACCCTGAAAAGGTTAAAGGTTGACTACGTTTTAAAGTTATAGATAACTTTTCAAGATTGAATACCTATTTGACCCAAAAATTTGAAAATGTTTTGGAGTATATAAAAGCGGTATTATAATCAAATTATTTTGAGAAGACCAAAGTCATCTTTTAAAACTTGAAGCAATAATATCAAAATAAATGTCTATACCTATGTTTTATGTTTTGACTAAAATTGAGAATACATTGACATATAACACCAACCAGTTGTTTTTGATAACCTTTAATAAGTTCATTTCAAAATAATCAAGAGACATGCAATTAGCATTTCCGATTTTTGCTTTGAAGCCAATTGAGCAAAATAAATACATTCATATATCGAAGTTCTGGCTCATTTGATTTGAATAAGCAAACAAATTTTCCTCCTAATCTAAAGTAGCTCCTTCTTTATCTTAAAAGTGCTCAATGAACACAGCTGCGGTGCGTGGAACACAATACCTTTTAATTCTCTTTGCTTGATAATTACTATACTCATGCCGATTTTATCAATCCAAAATAGGCGTTATCAGAAGGAATTCATGTCTACATATCAATTTTATCATTTAATAGTAAAGGACATAAATTGTGGTGTTTTCACCTATTGAAAAAGAAAATGGAAACTACGTATAAATTAGAATTTTTGATCGCTTTACAAATATTTGCGATTGTAATTTTGAATGCATAAATAATGTCCCATTGTTCTGTATATAAATAAAAGAAAATACCACTTTTATGATAAGTTTAAAATAATATAAATAAGATCACTATCAAATTAAATTAAATTTTTTGCGAAATGTCTATTGAAATTCTTTATTTTTTAGATATTGGATCACGTTTTGATTCAATGTTAATTTCGAGGTTTTTTTTAGATATAAAACGCGCTTGTTTTTAATCTGAATAATTAATTTTTGTAGATTTTTAAGACTAGACATTTATATCAAAGGCTAGAGTTTCAAGGGAAATGCCATGAACTGGGTGTGCATTTTTGTTTTTAGAAAATACGATTAAAACATTCCAAACTTATCGGACTCTCTGAAAAATCGTTTTTAATGGTAATTGGGCTAAATAGCACTTAGAGGGGAAAACCAATTTAAATTATTCATACTATTTTGAAGTGCATTTTCGAGATGGTTTTTTTTAAAGGCACATATGAAGAGAATTTATTTAAAATTGACATAAATATTCGAAGTTCAAAGTAAATTCAAGAAAGCAAACTCAAAAATTGGGTAGCCCATTGAATAACAAAATCGTATCATCTAATCAAAATCCTTTCGGAATATTTTAATTGATGTGAATACAAACTCACGGACAGATAAAAACTGAGAGTTCTAAAGTAATGATTCCTTTTATAGAAGTTATTCTCATCTTCTACTCTTTGGATTAATTTATTCAAGTTTACGCGACGATGTTATTTTTTATTACCCTACATATGTACATATATTCTAAATTTTTATTTTTTGATCTTAATTATCTTACTTTTTCTAAGAAAAGGAAATTACTGAAAAATGAGTAATTACTGCTGAATTATTTCAGAACTCTTTCAAGAAATTAAGGAATTAAAATCTACTCCTATTACTTGATTTTCAATTCCATTAAAAGCTTTGGTGGGCAGAGAATTTGAATAATTTCATGAAAAGTAATGGAGTCAGAAAAACGGATATTTTTCAATCTTTCTAGCTTTATAAATGTATTAACTTACATACAAATATTTGCGGTGCCAAAACTGGTAATTGTGCAAATTAAATACTTTTCAGGACCAAATAAATCCAGCATTCAAAATAAAAACGTATGAAAATGACTCAATATTTAAATTCATCACTGGTATATATTTAAGTGGTTTTATAATACCTAGATGAAAATTATTTGCATTATTTAAGTGAATAAAGAATTTAATATCGCATATCTACATAAAGTAAAATTTTACAATTACTTAAAAGATACTTTGTATCAACAATACCAAGACTGCATAAAAAGGGGCCAAACCTAAAGATGTAGCCTTTATGATATCTAATCAGCAGCCACGAAAAGTAATCTAGTAGACGTTTTTGTCTGTTTGATAAATAGGAATGAATCCACTTTATAAAAGGGTCAAGGAAACCTTAACACTTAAGCTTCAATATTATTCTAGAGTGAATAAAATATTCTAAAAGTTTGGTGCTGATAACTAGAGAGTTAGAAGGGCTTTACTCAAAGGTGAAAATGAATTAATAAAATAAGTGAAATAAATAAATAAATGCTTGAAAATTAAAGATTGCAATTCTAATAAAACAAAAGTTGAAAAGAAAGAAAAACATGCAAGATATTGTCATTAAAAACTTCTTAATAAAAAAACAAGGAATTACCTTGCTTTACATACATATGCAAAAATCGTTTGTTTTGCCGCTCAGTGAAAGGTTATCGATCATAATCGATAGAAAACATGAACTTGAGTAAACAGAACCGCTCCAAAGATATGAATGAGAAGCTTAGTCACAGCACGCGCATTACAAAAACAGCACAATTTCAAGTTTGTTTACTTTTACGCGACGGCAAGCAAAGTGCCGAGTGATGCCCGAGAACACCTTTAACTTGCTTTTAATTGGCCGCTAACGCACCTCAGACCCGCGCCGGAGCACAGCTGAATTAATGGACCCAATTATCGAAGAGTTCTTGAGCCGAAGAAAATCCCGCGAAATCAGAACGGAAATGCCTGACGAATGCGACGAGTGTCCTTAAATCGATAGAAATTTTTTTTTTTTGAAATTCGAATTTTAAGACGCTGAAGCTGTGGTGACAGCGTCGCACCGCTTTGGTGCTTTTGATCGCAGGCCGCAGGTGTTTTTGCTTTATTGAGCAAAAACTCGAAATTTATGGTAAAAGCTATTAAATATGCAAATACGGGTATCAAACATCAATTTTACTTTCATTCATGACAACTTTGCTCTCATTTGAGTGTTCTGGCGGACGCTGTCCTCAAACGAGTTTAGTTTTCGAGGCACGGGTTAAAAAAAAGTTTATTGGGACTATATTAAGCCAAAAAGCGCAGGTGAAATGATCTAAATTTAACTCAATCCGTCGCTGGAGCCTAGAGATAACGAGTGATGGGCACTCTCGAGAAGGAGCTACGCCCTCGTGCCCGTTGGACTGCGATGAAAAGGTTCAAATTTTAATATGTGGAATTAAACGACGGGAATTGGCACGTGCCAAGTAGACCCTATTGTCGATTTAATAAGACGATTTAAAGCCGGAACTTAAGCGTTTTTGTTTTTTTGAAAAATTAGAAAAAAAATAAAACTTTATTTTCGGTAAAGTTCCAGTTTTTATGGGAACAGCGATAGAAAGATGTTATAATTGATTTTTTGCTATAATACTTCTACGAAATTCTAAAAAGGGGAATGAGAATTCGAGCTATAAAGCTGGATTTTGTTTTACTTATTTAGATGAATTAGAAATTTCTGGTTGAGGATTTATAATTTAATAATTTATATTATTAAGTTATAAGAAATTGTTCTTTTATCATTCATTCAAAAATTCCAACTATTGGCTTATTGTAAGTTGTAGCAGTTTAAAGTCAGTAAAAATTTCCGAATAAATGATGTTTAGGTTTTTAGGTATTTTTTAGATCTTCTTGAAACTACATTTTTCACATCGGTGTAGTAAATATTAGAGCTAATGATTATGCCCGGGTAATGAGATTTCGGGTACCCGGATACGAGATTTCAGAGAAATTCATCATTTATTAAAATTATATTATTTAATACTACGCAAAAAATAAGTAATAATAACTGATATATTTATAAAAACATTATTTTAATGTTGAAAATGTTGACGGGTAGTTCCGAGTGCCATTAGCTCTAGTAAATATCTCGAAAACTATTCAATAAATTTAGGTTGAGTTTTATACACATATGTACATATGTATCATCAACAACATTATCTTCGATGCAGGTTAGGTTTTTTTTTTGATATAATGCTCCGTTTTTATTAAGTTTTTAAGTTCCATTTTTGAATATAAAAACAAATTTTTTGCTTGTAATAAATAGTTGCGTTACACGAAATTCGTTACTTCACAAGAATTTTCATTAACCTCAAAATAGCCTAACTCCTACGGTTCGACTCAAGTCTAGCCTAAGGTTGGCTCAAGCTTAAGCCGGATAATTATAATATTCATGCCGATTATGGAATACGACGGTACGGATGTGAATGCGAATTTGACATAAGGCGACTATAGAAAACGTTCGGAGCGAAAGTGAACGCTTCCCCTGAATATTGAAAACGCGGGACTCGAATCTCTCTTATATTAGTTGTTTGTAATTTTACTGCATTTTGTCTTTAATTCTTTTAAAATTTATATTAGTCTAAATCAAATATTGGCGATAAAGTAAAAAAGTAACATTATAATTCTTATAATCTCATAATCTTAAGCATGCTGCTAATTTAAACTCCGGTGTAAGAGATGCAGATCTTTTGAGAAGGGTAGTTTCGTTTTTAATTCATCTAGAACATATTAAGGCGAAAGTTTTTTATAAATCTGTAGTATAAAAGTATTAAGAATAAATTTAACAATTTTCTAGTTGAACAATTAACTGAATGTCTAATAACAGAAAAATGTCCTTCTCCGAAAAAATTGAAACGAATGCGGATCGGATGGATTCCCGCCGAAATGAATCCATCGGATTCCATAATTGGTATGATGATCTTTTTTTTGACCACTACCCTCATGTATGTGTACAAAATGTATTTGAAATCGTTTGAGGAACTTAGGAGTTGTGGTGGAACAGACATAAAAGAGGTTATAATTTTATTGTTAGTAACGATTACTAAATATTTTTATGGGAATTTTTGTTGTAAAATTTAATTGCCTCTGAAATTTTCTTCCATGATCACTGGTCAATGTAAAGATTTTTGAATGAATTATTGTCATTTATTCTTCCTCTTTGAGGTGGTGCTGTAATGATTTAACGATTTATTTTACCAAGAAAAATGTATAGAATCTTTCTTGTAGAACAATTTATTTAAGTTGTTTTTCAGTACTTTAATTTTGAAATTCACGAAGAGAATTTTTAGACGTCACGGGAATAAGTTAGTACTAACTATTCGTAGACATATAAACTGAGTTGACTATAAAAATTTAAATATTTGCATATTAATTGCCTTAAAACCGCATAGTAATTCTAATTCTATATTTACAAAAATGATGCTGAGAAACATGTGCTAAATACCGCGAATTATTAGTAGTTTTTTATATAAGGGAAAACCAAATCAAGGTTGAATAAATTAAACGATAACGATACAACTTCGTCGAAATAACGGAATTTGTAGTAGTTATGAAAAGCTTTTGTCTTATATATTTGTGAAACTAACGTATAAATAATGCCAATGGGGGGGAATCCCAAAAACTCGCATACGATTTCTTAAGATATATAAAAAAAAATTTAATGTAGCTTAATATTCTAAATTTAGAAATCTAAATTTTTTTTTTTTTATTTGACTGTTAAAACGTTAATCAATTTCAAATTTCGTTCTTAAATTTTGAATAATATTTTTTAATTTTCTTTTTTATAGTGAACTTGTTGAATTCATAATCGTAAAGTATAAATCTGAAAACATCATGGATAACATCCCAAAGCAATTATACAGTAACAGTCACAGATATGTAATTGATGAAGATTCAAGTAAGTTCTCTAAATATTTTTGATTGTATTTTTATATTAATATATGTATTTCTTTTCATTGCAATTTCTAGTTCCTAAAGTAACATCAGACGGCGAACCTCATGAGGTTATGACTATGGTTGCTGCGTTTTCTGGAGTAATAGCAGCAGTAATCGTGTTAGTTATTTTAATAATGTTAATTGGATGCCGAAATCCCAACAGGTAATATAAAGTTTGCATGTTTATTTAAAACAAAAATTCATACAGTTCTATTTCCCGCATTTACAGAAGAAATCAACAGCAATCACAAACTCCAGCCGAATCGAATGTAGCTAAACCTGCAGTGATTATACCGACCTTCAACAAAACGAAGGCGGATGGAGCTCCAGCATTAATGTCCATTTCAACAATAGGCTACGATAATCCAATTTGTGAAACACGTCTTGAAATTGGAGAAAATCAAGATGTGAACACACAAACAATCCTTTCCCCCATAAATCTTCCAAAAATTTCAACAATCAAATGCTGAATGCGTTATGTGTGTTAAAAGTTTTTTTCAGAAAAGGGAAAAAACGTTACGAATGTACCTAGAAAAGAATGCACTCAGGTTATAATCGCGAAGACTGATTTCTATGGATAGTGCAATTGAAGTAGCGCAATTGCTGGGACGTCATACGGAGGAAGTGGACACATCCGGAATTTACTTTGAAGCGATTGAAAGAAAGCGTTTGATGTTATTTAGTTTTAAGAAATATTTTTTAAATTTTATGTAAGCCTAGTTTAGAGTAAGTGAATAAACCAAATATAGGACAAGCTTTAAATAGAATATTTTTTTAATTACGTTCACCTTGTAGACAAATCCATAAAAGCCTAAGGTCAAGATTATTTTCAATGGTGGAAAATGCAGTACAGCTTTGTTTACAAATCTAAATACAGAAACTGGAATATTACTCACGATAAACAAAGTAATAAGAGTTCTAACTATTCTGAAAATATCGTTCACGTTGCAGAAGCTCAGGCTGATGCGCTAATTGTTTTACATGGAAATGCGGAAAATCCTCGGATTACAGAGGTCGACGTCCGTCGTATTTCTAAACATTCCTTGAGTTATTTGCGAAAGGGTTTTGATTTACAGCGAAAACTTAATTTGCTGTAGCTCGGGTATTATTTATGCACAAAAATTAATCTTTGATGATACTGCAAGTCTGAACATAGTAAATCTAAAATGTCATAATAATTTTAACTGTTTGTTTTCACATAAATCTGAATTAAATTGAGATGTACTAAAGTAATCAACAGTTGTAAAATGTAATGATTTTTAAATCTTTAAAAACTTCATAAATTAATAAATCGTGCGCTATTCAGTGAATTTTAAATGTTTTAAAAAATCTTGTGTTTTAAAGAAAATTGCTTTTGATTTAACATAAATAAAATGAAATTGCGATCTGAATTTAAAATCTGGGAGCCTTATAAGGTGTGTTCTGACACTTCATATTATATAATAATTTTTTTTTAATTTATAAAACGCTATATTTTAAAACTAATACATTAATTAAATTAAATTATCAAAATGCACATATGAATATCTTCTGGCACGTAATTCCCTTGGTTTAACTTATGAAATTTTCCTATGAAAGCAGAAATGTCTCATTCAATTCAAGATAGAATTCGGTTTTAGCTAAGTAAGAATTGAGACTGTTTTAATGAAAATGCTTTAACTTTATAGTGGAAAGTCGTTAGGTTATCGGATTGTTATTTTAACTTTTGAACACTACCTCTTAAAATGTTTATTAAAAAAAAGGTGCACATCAGACGCGAAAAAAAAATGAACTTATTGTAAATGTGAGGCAAATACGCGCATGCTTTCTATTTTTTTATCTTGAAGTCTAAAACTTTTAGAAGCAATTTTTAATATCCTTGCTTTTTTATCTACGGGTTCGCCTTTCCATTTTAATTTTCCGAGTCAAAAAATAAAATAGTATGCATTGAAATGATGAAAACGAAAAACTCATCTAATGATCCATGCATGTTTTGCTGAATTGTTCTTTTCCGTAGGACTAAAATTAATGCAATTACTTTAGTTTAATCATTGATTTAGAATTATTTCCTGAATTTTTCAATATACATACTATTAAACAAATAAAGACCACTAAATTCTAATGAATAAATATTTTAGTATTAAATTTTAGCAAAACGAAAGCAATACAAGTTTGTTTATTCAATAATCAAAGTATCAATTTTTTAATATCATCTTTATAAATTCTCTGCTTTGAAATCACACTACCATACGACGGGGAATATATTATTCAAACTTAATTTCTTAGTAGGAGTGCTAAAGAAGGATTTAAGGATAGTTAAAACGCGAAACTTCAACTACATATTTAAAAAAAACTTACTACCGTCTTTCCAAAATTGTGTTGAGGTAATCCAGCGAGGATTTGCATTTTCTTAAACACAGCACAGGCAGGATGATGAGAATGAAGCAATATTTTGAAGCAGAAGAAAACTATAGAATTTCTCATAATTAATATAAAGTGTGATGATTTCTTTTAAATATTTAAGCACTTTTAAAATATCCATTCAGTATGTAGTCGTAACTCTTCTTGTTATTCAATCGTTGAACCAAACTTCCTTTAAAAGGAAAAGTTGAAGAAATATGTGTGTATAATAAATGACATATTTAGTGAAAAAATGAGTCAATAATATTAATAAATAAATCATTAATTATATCAAAATGTTTGAACATATTTTATTTACAAAACTTTTCCAACTTTGTATTAAAAATCTAGTTAAACTACGTCCAAGGAATTTCATTAAAAATTGTAATTTAAAACTTGGCACCTTGCTTTTCTGCATATCCTGATTTCAAAATTCAAAAGGGATTAATTTCTGCCCAGCACCATCGCGAGCAAAGCCATCCGGACGTACATTCCGTACTCAGCCTGTCTGAAGTAAGCCGCTCGCGGGTCAGAATCAAACTCAGTGCTAATCTCAAAGACCCTGGGCAGTGGATGCATGACGATCATGCGGCGGTGAGCATGGGTCATGAGTTGTGGCGTTACCACAAAGTGACCACAGGCCTGTAAGACATACAAAAATTAAAATCCAATTAACTAACTACCTAAAAATCTTACCTTGTCGTACTCGTCTTCAGAGGGGAATCTTTCTTTTTGAATTCTTGTCATGTAGAGGACGTCGGTGTTGGGCAGGGCTTCCTCTATGCTTCGGAATGTTTTCTGGCTAATTCCCTTCGAGTTGACGAACCGTGTGATGTGGTCCGGCATGCTCAGGTTGTCGGGGCTGACGTACTGCAGCTGGACGTTGTACAGGGTCAAGAGTCTCGCCAGTGAGTGCACTGTTCGACCGTGTTTTAGATCTCCTACCATCGTGATGGTGAGTCCATTCACAGTTCCGATTTCTTCTCGAATTGTGAAAATGTCCAAAAGAGCCTGCGTGGGATGTTCACCAACCCCATCACCAGCATTGATCAGTGGTTTTCGACAGTGCGGAGCTGCACGCTATGTTAAAAAATTAAACAAAAATCCAATTAGACGAAAGTATTACAGAATTTAAAATTTTATAACATTAATAACATATTTTAAGGGTTTAGTTCTTAAAATTATAAAAACAGAACTCTTGTAAGATCACTTGATTCACGTGATTATATTTGAAGCTAAAATAGGTAAAATTCATCACTAACAATTTCTTCAGATCAGAACTTTACTGAAATGAATTGAAATTTTTAATTTCCAGCAACGAACGAGCAAAAGCTCTCTTTTCTGGATTGTCAATAATTAAGTTTTCATCTGACGAAAAAACTAAAAATTCTCCTAAAATTATTTTAGCACCGCATTATGATACCAATATAACTTTAAAAATGCTGAAAGAATTTATCGTTATTTATGAAAATAGTAAAAGTTTTTGAGAAATGTATACTACTAACGGTTGAGATATAACTGGAAAAGTTATTAAAATGACGAAGTAAGGGGCAAACAAAATAAATAAAAATATTTTAAAAATTCGTGCGTCTTAAATTTTTAGAAGTATGTATAAATAAAAACAAAAATATGTAAAGGGAAATTATCTGAATTTTGCCAACGGGCCTAAACTAATAATCGATTCTCGTTTCTAAGAAAATTGTAATAGTTCTTACCGCAACTGCGCCTGGCTCAGGATGTCTCAGCACAATAACGTCCGCATAACCAGACATCACGTGAATGCTGTCCTCAAGGGTTTCGCCCTTTTTCACAGAAGAGCTCGTTTCGTGCATTTCTATGACTCGACCACCGAGTCTCTGCATCGCAGCCGCAAAACTACTACTGGTCCTAGTGCTCACTTCGTAAAAGATCGATGCCATAACTTTGCCTCTCAGAATATCATCAAGTGGTCTATCCTTCGTTACGCGAGTCTTGAATATCTGAGCAAGATTGAAGATGTCGTTTAACTGCTCCTTTGAGAACATATCGGCCGTGAGGATGTGTTTGCCCAAAAGTCCGTGAGTAACAGGTGTGTGGGTCGTTCCAGTTTGTTGAATGAGATCCTTCCAAGTTGTGTTGCCAGTCGAGTCACATCTTATTCTAGGCATAGGTGAAATAGGTCTTAACGTGGCAGGATCCCCAGCGAAGTGGACTCCAAGTTTAGGCACTGGCTCTTGTAGGAGTTTTGAGAATGCTTCATTGGTCTGAACGTCTGTTGCTAGCTCTGAGGAAGGCTTATGAAGAGTATCAATTCCATCGGGAATATTGTCGAGGTTTTCTAGAGACTGATGAAGCATTGTTTTTCTAAATATTGCAGATCTAACATTCTGGCCGTAGCCTGGTGGTACGAGGACCTCTCCATCGATGAAAGCAACCTCACCGCGAAGTACAACGCGATGAACCCTTCCCTTAATCTTCATTCCCGCAAATGGTGTCCATTTCGCCTTTGAATGGGCAAGCTCTTTTGGAATTTCCCATTCTTCATCTAAATCCACTTCGACATAAGTATTAGCTTGCTCAGGTAAATTGAAAATTTTTCTAGGATTTTTATAGAACTTCTGCTTAATATCGTCAATTGTAAGGCGACCTTCGTTGACGGCATTAAGAAGAAGTGGTAGAATTGTTTCCAAGCCTGGAAAACCAGGAGGAGGATTCTTAGAGTTTTTTTCTTCCATAGTGTGAGGAGCATGATCGGTTGCAAACATGTCGATATATTCGATATTATCCCAAAGAGCCTGCTGATCATCTGGACTGCAAAGAACTGGCCTAACTTCAGCACGGCCTTTTCCAATGTTATCAATATCATCAGTCGATAGGAACAAATGATGAGGACATACCTCGCAGGTAACTTTAATACCTCTTTCTTTTGCAGCTCGAATGATCATGATTTCTTCCCGCCTAGCAACATGAGCAACATGAATAGGTCTTTCCAGAAGATGAGCCATTAAAATAATAGCTCCCAAGGTCTGTTTTTCGGCGTGACAGACCACAGGGGCCCGTTTGGGCCAACTAGACAAATGCTTTTCCCAAATAGTCATATCAGTCATTGTAAGGGTTGAAAATGTGTTATTTAAATACATTTTTAGACCTGCAGCTTGTGGGGCTAGTTCAGGTATTGTGTTCCAATTATTATCGGATGCTCCAACATAAATTGCATAATCGCACCTGGCGCCAACTTTAGCTAAATCTTGGACTAGGTTGAAGGCAGTTCTATCCGTAATCGGAGGATTTGTGTTTGGCATAGCACAGACCAAAGTAACACCTCCCGCCAAAGCCGCCGCTGTGCCAGAAGAGAAGTCTTCCTTGTGGGTAGCTCCTGGTTCCCTTAAATGGACATGAACATCTATGAAACCAGGAAGTTTCACCATTCGACGGGATGTGATGCAGTCAGTGTGAGTCTTCATAGGTGGATGTGATCGGCCAATAAGTCGCAGGGCCTCAACAAGAAGTTTAGTGCATTTAACGTCGGTTACTAAAGGAATGGAGTAATCCACAGCAAGTCGTCTTGTGCGGTAACCATGAGTCATGAAGGAAGAAACTCTATTTTAAAAAAATAAAATAAAATTTTATAAATGAGTTAGATTTACTAATTTTACTTTATTACCTTCTTGCTCCGCCTCCACGCATTGGCAAATTAATAACCATATCAAATTGCTTGTTTGCTAAAAATTCAGCTAAATGGCAAAGTTCACCTGCCCCATCTTCTGGAGTTAGTTTATCAAATGTCCACTGCACTGATTCAACCTGTAATTTATTGTAAAATTATTTGTTAATTTAATTAATTTTAGGTATAAAAACTAAAAGATTCTTGTATTATATTTTACCAATTCGTAAAAATAAATCAAGAGTTTTAAAAGTATCGCATCGAATTGGCTTTAAAACTTAAATTCAAAATTTCGTCAATCGATTTTAATTGTTTGGACATGTATTTATCGTTCAACGTTAAAATAGAGAATAGGTAGAATCGATAAACGACAATTTGGGAAATTTGGGAAATTTAGAAAATCAGAAGTACAAATGTTATAATAATGAAAATAATAATGGGCTAATAAAAACAGAATCTTGTGGTACAACAGCCGGAATTTTACGCAAGGAACACATTTCAGTACCCATAAAGATGCAGAAAAGTTTCTCGCTTAAGAAGCTATATTAATAATTTTTAGTAGGTAAGATGGAAAATTAATTTTATGAAGTTTGTAATTTTATCTACATCACACTGAGTAAAATGCCTTTTCAATGTAATGAGATAAGTTGGAAATGTCAATGAAGTTTGTAGATAAAACCATTATGCCACACTAAGTCAAATACTTTTTCAATGTCTAAAGTAAAGAAACCTGTAGAATTTTTATTTTCCAGATTATCTTTGACATTTTTCTTTATTTGAAAAGTTTGATGCACAGTGGAGTGGCTTGGTCGAAATCCGAACTTAGGTGTTCATTGTTTTATCTACTTCATAAATTTGTGCATTTTTCGAATCAGAGCAATACTTGCCATGGAGTAAATTTTAGGAACTACCACCTTACCAAGATAGGTTTAAATTATTGAACCTTCAAACTTTGGAGTAGCAACGAGAGTTGGAAATACACCATATTTATGCAACAACTAGCCGTGCGTCCGATGAGATATCTCATCGGCAACATATCAGGAACCATCCGACTTTTCTCAAATGTTAGAACTTCCATACAACCCCCTTAGGGGATGAATTTTCAAAAATACTTTCTTAGTGCTTACCTACGTTATACTTCTGTGCAAAATTTTATGCTTCTAGACCCACCGATTTAGGCTGTGTGCTGTCTGTCAGTCAGTTAGTGTTAGAGTTTTATTAAGTAGATTATTGCCTAGTGAAATTGATTTTCTCGAATTGCAATTTTCGCTTAATCATTAATCATCCGTAGAACAAATATTTCAAATATTTTACAAATCGGACGGACAATTTTTTTTAATATTTTATAGATGCGGTCCAGAGCCCTTCATTGTTGTTTTTTAAAATGGCTTGAAAATTGCTTTTTCCGAAAAATATCGATGTTAGGAAAGTTTTGAGTGAAGGCAATTAACTAAATAACTAAATCTGTTTGGTTCAAAAATAAAATGATCTAATTTTTACACACAATTGTGTGACAGGGGAATTCCAAAATGTAAGTGGGCACTCCTAAAGCTTGTATTAAGCTTGTATTAAGCGAAATTAAATAAATAAATAAATGTAAATTTCTAACAATAAACTCGAAGTATTCAAGTGTTCGATTCCAGTAGAATCACTCATTAAACTCTTATTTATTAATAAATATAGTGCTGCATAAAATTTTGAAATTTTGTGTATCTTAACCTTTCATTGAAAACATTTTATTTGTATAAAATAGCAGAGATGTTTGGGCACACCTTTTTCAAATATTGATTTAACTACATAAATTTGTGTTACATATCAAGAATCCCAACTAAGTCATGTTGTAGCATAAAACGGAAGACCCCCTTGAGACTAATTTAAACGAGGCTTCACCACTCAGTGATTAAAAATAGTATCAATATAATTTTTTTATACAAGAAATACTTTTTCAAGTAGAGTTCTTAAAAGATTAACGATAGAAAACCATTTAAAGAGGATTACTCATTGAACATCGATTCGATTAATCAGATATTTACGATAAAATTAAAACTATTAAAAATGTTGTAATCATAGACGATTCCGTTTTATTGCTCACTTAATACGTATACTTGACGGATTGAGAGATCGAATATTGATTAGATTGAGTTTTCGATGTGCATATTTGACTACTTGGGATTAAGGGATCGAATCGAAAGTGAATCCAATGCCGATTGAAGTGCCACTTTCCTCTTGCATTATGTTGAGCACTTCCACTGTCTCTTCGTGTTCCCAAACGTTTCTAAATAAAATAACTTTTACAGGCAAAACAAATTCAAGAAATTAATGCTGTAACAACAATCGTCAAATCGATTACTCGATCCGCATTTGTATAGCTATTATTTCGATTTAATTTAGCCAGCTAAGCGAGATTTGATCTACTCGATCCGATTTCCATCAATTCCAATATGGGATTGTATCTAGATTCGATCCTGCACGTATACGTAGTAACTATTAGCACTTCAAATTCCCACTTACAACTAAATAAGTCGAAAGATAGCAACGCACTTTCTCCAGGTATTTAAAGCAAGGAATTTATATCGTCAATGTGGTCTGGAAGAAATGAAAGCAAAATTAAGCGTATTTTGATGCAGCAAGTCTAGAAACAGTTTTGTAGATATAAACTACTGCAATTAATGAGCTCGATATGAAACAGAGTGCAAATAGATACACCAGCTGATAAGCAATCGAAATGTTTCCAAATTGATAATTGACTTCATTTAGAAATTGCACTATTTGTCGTTGAGGTTCGGTAGGCTGAACATGACGTGCTCGCAGTTCCCTTGAAGATTTTCTAGTGTGGTGTAAAATAGTGAAGTGGCAAATTTTTCGAAAAAAATCAAATAATTGAAATTATTAAAGTGCTGTGATTAAAAAAAAAAGCGAAAGAAAATTGTGATAGTGTTATAGTGAATTTTACTAGAATGGGGTTACCATTTTCCAAACCGAGCAGACCATCCTCAGATTCACTCGGAAGATCCAAAAGGAAACTAACGACAGAGAAAAGAACTGAACAGCAAAATACTACTACTGCAGTGACCCCGACAAAAATTCCAAAAAATATCTACAATGATGCAGTCATGGACGCTACTCGGAAACAATTGCAAATTAATTTTTCTACTTTCATTTTAAATCAAATGTTGTTAGGAATACAATTTTTTGGAAATTTTGAGAGGTAATTCATTTTATATTTTCGCTTTATAAAATAAATTAATTGTAAATCTATAAACTTGTAACGGTTTTTAATTTTGACTATTAATCTGTAATCCTGAATTGTGGCAGCAAAGCTTTTTAGATATATTTTAGATTATCCCTCTAATTCTATATTTTTGCTAGTAAATTCACATTTAATTTTAGTGTATGCTTCTGTAACTGAAAAAGTTATTGTTTACTAATCTTCATCATTAAACATCAGGAACTTGACAATTCATCGGGTTATTCTGTAAATTTAGTTTAAACAACTAAATTTATAAACTTAACCGAAATTAATACTTGAACTTGGTTTAAATCTTAAAGTATCACTGTAAAATCTAAAAATAAATTTGACGAAAGCTTAAGCCTGTAGGGCAATTTATTTTTTCGTATCCCTATATTACTAATTTATTAGGCACAATTTTTATTTAAACTAATAAAATATTTATAACAAAAAATTGCGGAAAAAGACTTTTCTTTAAATATTATCGAAATTGCTACAAACATTATACATATGCAGGAGTGAATACGAAAAATCGAGAGTTCAAAAATTTATTTGTTCTCAAACACCATAATATTAAAGTAGAGTTATACTTTTTGGTACGCCTAGACCTTTGTATTTATTTTTAGAAGTTATTATTCGATATTTTCGGACAAAATATGCAATTTAAAATTTTTAGTGCTTTATTCTTCTTATTAGATTTTAAAAAACTTTTTGGAAATATATAATAGTAACACAGCAAAATTTTTCAGGCCTGCGTAATCTGCCTTACATCAAACAATAAGTCGTTACTGTTTAGTAAGACTTAAATAGAACAGATTTGATTTAAATTAGACTTGGAATTCATATTTTATTTATATTTTCGTTGTACTTTAACCCAAAGAAAGCTCTTAGAAAATGCTAGATTATATTTCCTAAAAAATCCGATTCTGTATTATTTATTTAACATAAAAATTCTTACTCTTGTTCTTTTACATTTGATGTCTATAAATAAATACAAAGAAATAATTTAACATTTTTCTTTTTCAGAGATAAGCAACAAGCCCATCAAAGTTGTTCTTCTTTTGAAAAGGAAGTAGCCGACAAATTAGAAAATTTTTCCATAATTCTACCAAATGTGCTCGACGAGGCAGTTGAAAAACGAGTGCGATATAAGCCAAAGTAAGTACACAAATACTATCCACAAACATCACTCCAATGACATTAATTTTCGCACTCAGTTAAATAAAACATTAGAATAATTGAAAGATAAAATTGATAGCAAGCAAACAAAAAAAATTTACAATGTGAAGTGCAATTGATAGTCGGCCAGTAAATTTAATTTGGTTTCCCACAAAATACATGCCTTTTAATGTTGCAGCAATAAAACGAATATTTATGGCGGTAATCTTCAAAGAGTGGTGAAAATTCAGGCACTTTTCATTTGAACAACTTTTGTAATTTTCTCCCAATTACATTCACTAATTTGAGTATAATTTAATAAATGATTTAGGAAGTGGCAAACTAAACACAATTAGGCAATTGATCTACCTCGAGGAGGTCATTCGAGATATAAGCATCTAACGCATCCATTAAACTTACGAAGAAAAATAAATTAGTTTAAAGTCCTCATTAAAATATTTAATTTTTAGATTTAGTGCGACGATTACTTCTGAATGGGCTTTTCAACACGGCTACCACTGTAAAAAATTCAATTCCTAACCGATATAAAAAATTCTTGTTAGTCCAATAAATGGTTACATTTAGATGTGTATTTTGGAAAGGACATTTTATTTTTTTGCTGCGTTAAGTTTCGGGAGTCCTCGGGTGCAAACAGTTTTTGCGCTTATAAAAATGTCGTCTACATATACGTTTTTTTGTAGAGAATAAAATTCTTTATAATTTTTCCGTAGTCACTTTTTGTCGTAAAAATTTATGAACTAAAGAATATAGGAATTGGTTGAAAAATAATCTTTTATGCGCCATAACTTTTTTCTCTCAATTTCACAAAAACTATTATAAAAACATACGTTTTTTGTAGAGGGTTTCATATCGAATAACTTTCACTAATTTCTATATTAGACATTTAAAATGTAACATTTTCTTGGATTATGTGGATTTTTTTTATAATTAAGTTAGCTATCGCGCTATCTAAAAAAATTAGTCTTTATAATCGGCTTGAATTTTTCTACCGAATTATTTTCACCATTTTGAACGAAAAAATTAATTGAAGTGAAGGGTAACTGAAATGATTTTGTTACAATTTTGAATTTTGGGCCCTGTGGTCTTATACTTGAATCCTTTCAAATCGAATCGAAAAGAGCTTACAATAGTGCCTTTTAAATTGGAATTCTTTAATAAAGTATCTAATTTTTTAACAAATTCATTTCAATTTTCTTTGGCTTCAATTAATTTATTCGTTCAAAGTGGGTAAAATAATCCGATGGAAAAATCCAATCGAATTATTTTGATGTTATGGCGGAAAAATTACTTGAAATCGAAAGTAATTCAAATGAATTACTGAGAATTTTAGGAACCTTATTAGGAATTGTTATCAAAAAAGGCTTTTGTAAGCTCTTTTCGATTCGTTTCGTACGTATCCTATTACCCCCTATCTCCATTAGCAATTTTTTTATAACATTTCTATCACAACATCTTGCCTTTCAGCGCCGTTTTGGAAATTTGATATTATGCTTTTATTTATAACCATGTCGCTGACCAGTAAACATCGTGTTTTAATGTTGCAGAAATTAAAAATATTCAAACACATCGCCATTTTTATATACGTAGAATGGATACATGGAAGTTGTCGGATTCGATAATTTGCCCCTAGTTTGTAAAATTGGATGCAAGTTTATTAAAAAAACGAAAATATTTTCATATGTCTTATATGATTATTGATTACCAGGTATAAGTAGTTATGTAATGGACAATTGTAAAATTATAGTCGAAGGATTCAAATTCACGTTTCTCTAAAGCTGTCATGTCACGAGTCTTTTAGAGGCGGTTATTTTAATTTATTTCAACAATTCTATGCTTATTTATGATACTATATATAATACAATAACCCATAAACTGCATCTCATCGTATTTTAAAGTTTCACTGGGAATTTCGTCGGAATTGTGATAGGGGTGTGTGGCAGAATAATGGATTTAATTATAAATCGTAATTTCTAAAGATAAAATTAAGATTCTTCCTTCTTGTCCCGGTTACTTTTACACTTAGTCTCAAATTTATCTATATTTATGTACATATAACCTAGTTTTTAATAATTTTGCGTTATGAGGAAATAACAAGAAAATTAATTAAAATGTTTTCACAGACATGGCCCGAACAAATCAAATTCTTCAAAACTTTGTACGCAGCAAGTTTACGTTGTCTTCGAAAAACTCGAGATATCAAAGATGGAAGATCCCAACTACGCCGAAATCTCACCACCAACAAGTAAGCTTTTCATAGAAACCGAGCACTGCAACGCAGAAGATCTAGAAAAGGCTAGAGAGGGATATGTAAGACTAAAGTTGCGACAGCAGCTCACTTCCAGGACTATTCGAAACCCCCATTTCCGTGACGATATCTGCGAATGCAGCACCGATTGCAGTTCCAATACTTGTTCGGAATCAGTTGGCGAGCAGTTCGGCTATTGGATTTCAGATAGTAGAAAATCGAGTGGAACTATGACGAATTCGACTTGCAACACCTACGACTACTTCTATACAACACGGCTGAATACGCATCTACCCCTTAACGATCTTAATTTTGGTGGAGATTCTTCAAACTTTGAAGAAATGACCATTCCTAGTGGCTGTATTTCAAGAATAGTTTTAGCGGACGATGGGCTATTGCATGTTAAAGAAAATGAGGAAGAAAACAAAAATCCTGAACATTCTTCAAACGGTTGTGAGGAAAATCAGATTGAAGAAGACGACGCAAGTGATTACTCGGACGAAACTCTTTGTGACTGTCCTCAACATGATCATACCGAGGTTACTGTCACCGTGAGCTACCTCAATTCAGCGCAATTTCTATCATACTTCGCCGAAATATTGCAAAATAAGATAGCTCCCGCACTTGGCATTACAGAAGATGATTTAAAAGATGGAACTTTCAGAGAAGCCTCTATTTTCGTGTCCTCGTACGAAGTTATCCCTGCATTGCACTATCCTCACTGGCCTGGATGTGCCGCAGACTTTGTTCGAAGACATAGAAAAATTCACTTAAACTACGGGGAAAAGGTCCAATGGCCAACTCCAGAAATGATAAGCACAGTAACCTCGTTTGGATGTCATGCAATTCCTGTTGGATACTCTACCAAGAAGAAGAAGAACTTAACACGAGATCTGGAGTGGAAAATTGTATTTCCGAAAGCCGAAAGATATTTGGAGTCTCAGTTGTTGAGCACACAGGCAAAAATTTATATGCTTTGTAAGGCTCTCATCAAAGCCCACTTGGAGCCTCACCAAACCAGCAACATTAGGATGTTCACCCTGGACCACCTCAGAGCACATCTCTTTTGGTCCTGCGAGGAAAATTTTTTGGCATGGCCTGATCGGTTCCTCGGAGATGCGCTATTGCGATTTCTAAAGTCATTTTTAGACCGATTATCAAGAAAGGTATTACCCGATTATTTTATGCCCAAGCGAAATCTATTTGCCAACATTCCACAAAGCAGTATGACTAAATTTCATCAGTTAATTACTAGAATAGTATGGAACGCCGTAATGTATACAACTAGAGTCTACAGAGATCTGGATCTAGCTCCAGACTTTTATCCAAAATTTGACTATGAGAAGCTCTACAAGAGCATAGTTGATGATCCGTTGTTACTCAGACTGAGTGAAATGCAGGCATTTGAAGCACCACCTCAAAATAACACAATTACTTCAATTAAAAACGGGAAGAAAAATATTGGAATTAAAAGAAAGGAACACAACCGAAGAAAGAAAAGGAGGGAACAGAAATCAGCAGAAGAAGTTAAGAAACGAGCTTCTGTAGATTCTATTGACTTACAGGTAAGTTCAAACATTCGTTTAAATAAGATTTTTTAAAAGAATTGAAATTATGTCATTATTTAATAGCTTAGATCCGAAATATCTCAAGGTTAGAGTAAATTACAATCTGAAGATCAAAATCATTCGCGAAACATCTGTCTCATATGTTAAAATATAATTCCAAAAAATCAAATGTATTATTTATTTGATATATTTTATATTTTCACAGAACAAAGGGAAAACTGTGAGATAACATGTAGTTACAAAACAACAAATAAAAAAAAGGGCAGAAAGTTATTAAATTTAATTACACTTTTCCTACAACACAATTATAATCGATAAATTTTAATCAAAGATTAACTATTAAAAGAATGGATTTTTAATTTTTTATAAAACATGTTATATTATAGTAGATTAATTCATTAAGGACATTTTGTAAAAAAATTCGTTAAAATTGTAGTTATAGTGTCCAGAAAGAAAACAAACTTTAAATTCACATTCTAATTTGTCGAATAATAAATAACAAATCGTAGATTCTTTTCGAAAATACTGTTGTACATATTATAAATTATGTAACATAAATTGAGTGGGAGGAGTTAATAAAAGTTAATATGTATAAATAGTCCCAGCTTAACTGGCAGCTATGTTTCAACAACTGATAAATCAAATCAGCATTTATTTCCGGAAATGTATTTTTTATGCAAAGGAAAAGTTTAAGTGTTTGATAAATAGTTACAAGTTTCAACGATTGTTCAGGCAGGTTTAATTAAGACGCCCAATATCATAAGTGTATCGCAAAGCAATCGCGAATAGTTCACAAAATGATAAATGTCTCCTTTCTGCTAAGGCGTAGTAATTTTACGGCTCTTTGTGATGGCGACAAAGAAATATGTGCTTTCTGCTGTTTCTATTTAATTTTCAACATAACATGAAATGCGTCATAGTTACAAAATTCTGTGCACGATATTGCGTTTAAATGAACTTTGATATCTTTGTCAGACTTAAAGAAATTGATATTGTATTATATGAGATATTAACTATACATATATGAAATCTTACACAAGAAATTCTTTTCTTTTAATTAATTCCAATAAAAGTGTTTTAAGCAATTGTTACAAGTTTTTTTTTATATTTATATTTCAGGTTACCATTAAAGATGCTCCCGTAGGACCGCAGAATGAATACCATTCAAGCCCGGATGATATTCGTCGAATTTTGATATTAAAAACATTTGTTTCATTTTTCGTTTCAATGGCAAAAGCAGCGATCAATTTAAAAGCCTTTGATCAATCAAAACTTTACCTCCATCAATGCCACACACTGTGCACAATCCTCAAAGAGTTTGGCGAAGACATCTTTGAAGCTGATATTCGATCTAAAATCAAACACGTTGAGAAACATTTGATGAATTCTCAAGAGCTAACGAATGGACCTGCCTTGCCCATCCGAACTAACTTGGAGTCTGTGAGGTCTTTGCGGCAATACAGGCAGCGTCTTACCACCCACAATGGGCCACCGGAAAATGGACGATTCGAGAAAGGAGGAAAATCAGTTCAATTTGATAAGGTTTCTAATTTTGTAGAGCCTCGTTCATCACTTTTTGCCGCATCTGATTTGCATAGCAAGGAGAATAAGCTTAAGATTCCTAGGCCTGGAATATTGAAACAATCGAGCATTGTTGAACCTACTGAAGGGAATGATTCCAATATAATAAGCAATAACAATATCATAGAGAACTGGAGGAAAACTGGTACGATCAAATTGGCTGACGACATTGAAAGAGACTCCGATAGCGATTTCTGCACAGAATTATAAATAATCTTGTTTGTTGTATATTTCGTAGTTTTTCTTGTATTTGTTACCAATTTAGCTTAGATAGTAAATTAAATTATTTGAAACATTATTTTGTGTTTAAATGATATTATAATATTATAAATATTAATTTAATCTACATATGTACATTTCTTCAACTAGCATTGGATTTGTAAACTTCATTACTCATTCATTGCCATCAAAATTTTTTCTATTTTATTAAGGGATCATCACAGTGTGAAATTTTAAAAAAATCTTTTTTTTTTTTTGTGCATTATCGGATACACTGTTATAAACAATCTCTTGAATTTTTAAATCAAAATTCGAATTATTTCGGTAACTACAAAATTTCTTAGAGAAAGGGAACGGAGCGTTAACACCTGTCTCGTCCATCACTTCAAACTTTAAACGCGTTTTTCTCGGAATGGTATTTTTCAAAACGGTGTTACCTTTTGAAGGTAGAGTTTTCAAGCTATCCTTTTCAAATTTTGACAGAACATTCTTCACGTCATTCTCTATCGTCCTATGGAAGCTTTTTTTTTTTTTCTACATCTTCCTATTTTTTTTTACGAAAAACTGTCGAAAAAAAAGGCTAAATTCGATACATTTTGTTTAAACTGGCGCCATTTTGTCAAATTAAAAAAAAAAAAAAAAAGCCTCCATAGCACCATAGCGGCTTTCCTACAGATTAATAATCTTTTTGAAATTTTTCTTTCAGAACAGGACTAAGGCCACGAAGTGCCCTACCATGCAGGTCCTTTTTTTTAAAGAGCACTTTTAAAACATTTATTATACTATTATTAAATACAAAAATTAACCTAAAAACAAATTATTTTGTATTCTTTATCATTGCCTTGATTTGTAAAAAAAAAACCAGACCTATCCTAACCATAAAAAAAAAAATCGCGAAAATCAGTGATTTTTCGGAGCGTCACACTGTGATGATCCCTTAAATTAGAATCAGAATTAGCAGTTAAATTATAACTCCAAATGAAATTAAGTTTTAAAAACTAGACAATAACAATTTTTTTTGTTTACCTTGGGTTTTTTTATTTAATTTTTTATACAAGAACTATCAAAAATATGTGAATCCAAGTAATCTATTATTTGGTCTTGTAATTAAAAAAAAAAAACAAATTGTAGAAAATTTTGTTCTTCATGAGTACTTTTTTTGTTGAATTTAAGAAGATAATTTTTGTGGACATTATGTACCATAACCACTTATCATACAAAACGAAAATCCACGACTACCGAACTCATATCTTATTTATTATTGACGATTTTATATGACCGTTTTTAAAAAATAGTGCATTAAAATCGTGTTCACTTTTAAATATCTATTATATATATATTTTAGGCTTATCCAGTCTCAAATTTAGGCAAGACGTCCTCGTTTGTTGTGTTATTTTTGTCATATCATCTAAAATCATGTTCCACCACATTCACATAAAACAACTTATGGTTATCATGAATCGGTCACACATTGTATAATTTTCTTCAATTCTCTGGCTAATTTAAACGATTTTACTTTGCCAGAAATCAATTTAAAAACATTATTTTTGAATACCAGTATGTAAGGAATTAGTTACAACCTTTTTTGCATTTGCTTAGTCTGTAAGGTATGTGGACACCAAATAAATAATATACATAAATTCACTATACTTTAAGTTGGTATGAAATTTATTGCAAAAAATGCAACTTATTATTATAGGATAGATTTTTCTTCATATTTATGATATTAATTGGGAAGTATCATATTTAAGTCATATAAACAATAATAGGTAGCCCGGGCAGAGCCAGGAGAAGTTAAGCTAGTTTTCTAATAGAATTTTGAATGAAACAGTGAATGTTACTTTCTATTTCCTTTTGATTATTTAATGCATTCTTTGCAATGGTGGTGAGCTAAAATTTTTGCGTACAAATGTATACAGCAATAAAAAATCACTTGTGTTTATTGCTCTACTACTTAAGAATATGAATTATAAGAATAAAAATCTACTTACATCAACACCATTTGAAGCATAGAAGTCTCCAGTACCCATTGAGGCATACAATTTATATCCCATTTTTGCAAGATCACGGATAGACGACATTAACTCTTGTTTATGCTAAAAAAAAAAGTCATTGAATATCTTCAAAAATGAAAATTTGAAATTAACTTACGTTAAAGCTTCCAATTGAAAGTAAAATTGCTTTGCGCGGAATCTGAAATCCAGTGGACAACATCGCCTTCAAATAGGCTTCATACCGATTGTCACCAAAGCAAGCAACTTCCCCAGTGGATGCCATTTCAACTCCCAGTTGAACATCAGCTCCAGCAAGACGAGAGAAGCTGAATTGTGGAACTTTCACGCCAACCTTTCCACAACCATGAAGAACATCAGCGGGCTCGACAGGTAGGCCTATGATAACGCGCGTCGCCATCGCAACAAAATCATGGTCTAGAGTTTTTGATACGAAAGGGAAGGATCTTGATACCCGCACGTTGCATTCAATAACTTTCAACTCATTATTCTTTGCAATGAGTTGCATATTAAATGGTCCAGTAACATCGAGAAGAGCGGCTAAGTCTCTAGCTATTTCTTTAATTTTTTCTAGTGTTTCGGTGTTGATGTCTTGAGGAGGTGTTACAAGAGTTGCATCTCCTGAATGGACTCCTGCATTTTCTACATGCTCACAAACAGCCATGCATAAAATTTCTCCGTCAGCAGCCACAGCATCCACATCAATTTCTTTGGCTTCGGTCAAAAACTTAGAAATTACCACAGGATGTTCTTTACTTACTTCGGATGCCGCGTTGAGGTAAGTTTCTAGATCTTGGTTTGAGTATGCAACGTTCATAGCAGCTCCAGATAAAACGTATGAAGGTCGGACGAGGCATGGGAATCCGACTTCACCACAGAACTCCACAGCTGATTGCAGGGTGGTGAGTTCCTTCCAGCGAGGTTGGAGAATCCCTTTCCTATCCAACATCCGAGAGAATTTAAATCGATTTTCAGCACTATCGATAGAATCTGGGGAGGTACCCAAAACCCGTGCTTGTCGACGATGCAAATCCATTGCTATATTATTGGGCAATTGACCACCCATTGATAGAATTACTCCCTCAGGATTTTCTAGCTGGTAGATGTCCATAACAACTTCAAACGATATTTCTTCAAAGTACAATCGGTCGCACATATCGTAATCGGTTGAGACTGTTTCAGGATTGTAATTTATCATGATAGTGTTTCTCCCAAGATTTCTTAGTTCTCGTAAGCACCCAACTGCACACCAGTCAAATTCTACAGAGCTGCCAATTCGATAAACTCCTGAACCTAAGACCATTGTATAATTTCCTGGGAAATCTATGTCATGTTTAGAGGCATTGTAAGTTATATAAAGATAGTTTGTGGTTGCTGGCCATTCTCCAGCGACGGTATCTATTTGCTTCACATAAGGTGTTACACCGATTTCTTCACGATGATTGCGAACAGCCAATCCAGTACTTTTAATAGCAGTAGCTATTTGTTTATCAGAAAATCCAAGTTGCTTGGCCTTTAACAACATATCGTAATTTAAATGATTTCCATGGGCTTCAAGGAAGTTCATATAGTCGATGATATTCTTCATCTTATTCAAAAACCACGGATCAATCTTTGTAAGATGGTAAAGTTTTTCGATAGTATAGTTGGCCTTTAAGGCAGCCGCGAGAACAAATGTCCTTTTATCAGTCGGTTGAATTAATTCATCTTCTTTAACATCTTTTACATAAGGGTCGAAACCATCGACAGTCTCGTCAACCATCCTCAATGCCTTTTGGAATGCTTCTTCAAATTTCCTGCCAATCGCCATCACTTCTCCAACACTTTTCATTGAGCTGCCTATATTTTTGCTGACTCTGGTAAATTTGGCAAGATCCCATCTTGGAATTTTAACCACGCAATAATCGAGACTTGGCTCAAAGCAAGCTGTAGTTACTCCAGTTACGGAATTTTTAATATCGGGTAGTGGAACGCCTAAAGATAATTTAGCAGCTACATATGCTAAAGGATACCCTGTAGCCTTACTAGCTAGCGCCGAACTTCTCGACAGTCTAGCGTTAACTTCAATGATATAATACTCTTCTGAAAATGGATTTAGAGCGTATTGAATATTGCACTCCCCGATAACTCCAAAATGTCTAATAACTTTAATCGCCGTTGATCGCAACATGTTATACTCTCGATTTGTTAGCGTTTGGGAAGGTGCTACAACAATACTCTCACCGGTATGAATACCCAAAGGATCTAAGTTTTCCATGTTGCACACGGTGATGCAATTGTCGAAGGCATCCCTTACAACTTCATATTCAACCTCCTTCCAACCCTTCAACGATTTATCAATAATCAATTGGTTCGAATGCGCCAAAGCCTGCTGCGCCAAATTTGTAAGTTCTTCCTTGTTGTTCGCAAATCCAGATCCAAGTCCACCTAACGAAAATGCAGCTCGAGCCATCACAGGATAGCCTAATCTATCGGCTGCATCTAGAGCTTCTTGGACAGAATAAACAGCCTCTGATGGGGCCACCTTTTCTCCAATTTCAGCAATTCGATCTGAGAATATTTTCCTATCTTCAGTTTCAATAATTGACTGAATTGGTGTTCCCAGAATCTTAACATTATACTTGCTAAAAATACCAGCCCTTTGAAGTTCGACACCACAATTAAGAGCGGTTTGTCCTCCAAACGTGAGTAGAACCCCATTGGGACGCTCCGCCCTGATAACTTGCTCAACATAATCCCTTTGTAGAGGAAGGAAATAAACTTTGTCGGCCAATCCCTTCGATGTTTGGACTGTAGCAATGTTTGGATTTATTAGAATTGTTTGAATCTTTTCCTCTTTAAGGGCTTTAATTGCTTGTGAACCTGAGTAATCAAATTCGCCAGCTTGACCGATTGATAAGCCACCTGATCCTAAAATGAGGACCTTTCGCGGCTTCCTTTCGGGTATTGAATTCGGTTTTGGAGTATAGTGCAGTTTATCAATGAGAGCTTGCTTAACACTGAATTTTTGATCATTTTTAGACATATGGTGTTTAACAGCATCCAAGAAGATATCGAACAGAAATTCTAAGTCCTGCAAATGAAAATATTTATTTATATTAATTTATTAATTTTTCTTATAATAAAAATTACATTTAAGTTTAAGGTTAGTTCCTAATAAACAAAAACAAAACTGTTAGTTCTTAAGACTTTATTAAGACCTGAATTAGGGAAAGGGTCGTTTGGACCCCTTCGTATGTTTCCACCTGATTTCTATAAGTACTAAAAATATGTAACTTAAAAAAAATATTCTACATTACTTCGATTTACCATTTTACGAGGGAAATGCTTGTCACCGTCAATACATCGAAAAACCCATTTATCTTTAATTTAAAAAATAAGTAATATTTGATTAAATATTTATCAAGTGCCTAAGTTTAGTATACCAGAATTTACATATGTTATCCAAATTCATCCAAAAGTTTAAGCGTGAATTGAGACGTTACTTAGATCTGTGGATGTGATAGAGAATCATAGAATGAGGACGTTTTTCGCCCAAATCGAATCCCGGTAAAATTAGAAACAATTGGCAACAATAGGTGGTTCAAAATCTTGCTCTTTTGGAGCCTCTTTGGCTTTTTTACAATTCGAAATCAGCGTATCGAAATTAGCTTTGTACCAATTTCCATTAATATTGATTTTAATTTGAAGCCACTTTTAATTTCCTAATTTTTATAGTACGTAAATTCGAAATCATAATTTCATTAACTTCGTTTGCACTAATTTTTATTAAAGTACCTCCAATTTAAGATATTTTGAGAGCCATTTTGTATCCACAGTCATATATTTGAAAATTTCTATAGGAACTAAAACTCCAATGTATCAATTACATGCCAATACATTCAAGTTAAAATGTTAACCAAGGGTTCAAGCTATTTATACCTATGCCGGGTTTCATTAAAATAATTCGAGCTGTTACTTTTTTAAAAAAATATTTCATCTACGGATCGAATCGGTTACAATTTTATTATATTTTTTTGAATTTTACAACGATTTGAAAATCACTAAAAGTTTTTGTTTGTTGTTTTGAGAAATGTATATAATCCCATAGAGTTAAACATTTTAGATCGGTTAACCAAGAGAGTTTACATAGAGATTATAAAATTCCTTTGCATAAGATTTTACAAGGAATTTTGAATCGTTACCTAACATAACTAACTATCTACATATTACGTTGTAGTTAATGCTTACGCTATTCTTGACTTATATCGAGTGCTAAAACGAAACGAAATTATTAATTTATTATTCTTCAGGCTGCCTAATGATTGTCATATAACAATAAAATGAATCGATTTTTATATGCCTATCATTTTTCAAGTTTTATACATTTTTATTCTTCTGAATTATATTCATTATTTTGAATTATGTACCTATGTATATACATTCCTTTTCCATTTTTATCTTAGATTTGTTCTTGTTATATTGTACAATTTTTAATTTGGACCTCCCAAAATAGTGCTACATAGTTAAGAATTATGTCGTTTTTCATTAAACTTCATAAAAAAAAGGGCTTTTGAACGAAAAATATATAAAATGTTTTACAAGTATTAAATAACTACTGTCTGTCTTACCTCTGGTCCAGCATTGTGCTCGGGGTGGAACTGAACAGAAAAATAGGGTTTTTCTTTGTGGATGATTCCCTCGTTGGTGTTATCATTAACATTAGTAAAAAGGGGCTCCCAGTCCGCTGATAACGTTTTCGCATCTACAGCGAATCCGTGATTCTGAGAAGTCATAAAACAACGACCAGTCCCATGGTGAACACATGGCAAATTGTGGCCACGGTTGCCGTACTTCATCTTGTAAGTTTTGCACCCAACGGCAGTGGCCAGCAGTTGGTGTCCCAAACAAATACCAAAAATGGGTTTGGTAGATATTTTCATACATTTTTGAATCTGTTCCCCAGTGACAGAGGCAAGTGCGATTGGATCACCAGGTCCATTACTAATAAAAAGACCATCGAACTCTTCTGGATTCAGATTGTGATTCCAAGGAACCAAATCCACTCTGGCCCCTCTCGAAATGAAGCACCTTATCTGATTCAATTTGAGGCCACAGTCAATGGCACAAATCCGTGGACTGCCGCTGGGATTGAAAGTTCTTGAAGCCTTCACCGAGCACTCAGCTACCAAGTTGCGATCGTTGGGATCCACAAACTTGAACCCTGGGCTCGGTTTAGGGCTGGGTAGAGTGTGCATTATTTTCCCAAGGATAGTTCCATTTTCTCGGATCATTTTTGTTAGGGCTCTTGTGTCGATGCCGCTGATCCCGGGCACTCCCTGCTCCTCCATCCACTGGGAAAGGGTCTTAGTCTGCAGCCAGTTGGAGGGCGTTTCACAGACTTCACCAACGACGAGACCTGCGATCGTTATCCCGTCGAACCATTCAAAGTGCTTGGGAATTCCATGCTCGTCTTTTTCGTCCGACGGAATTCCGTAGTTGCCGACAAGTGGATAGGTTAGGACTAGAATTTGGGCGCGGTAGGAGCGGTCCGTCATGGACTCAGGGTACCCAACCATTCCGGTCTGGAAAACAACTTCTCCGTCGGTTGCCTTCTTGGCACCGAACGACTTTCCTGGTAAAATTGTTCCATCGTCGAGAACAAGGAAGCAGTCTTCACCCATTTTTAAAGGTTTTGTTTTCAGTCTCTAACAGATGGAATGTTCTTGAAATAATCTGAAAAAAATAATATGCAACAAACGAATTTTTATGAATTAATCTAGGTATTCTTAGCAGTAAGAGAAAAGTTGTTCTTGAATTTAAAAATATTGTTATTGTTTTGGTTGATTCTATTTTTATTTAGATTCTACGCACGTTATATCTTTTTAGATTACGAACTAGACGGTTGTTGTTGAATTTGGGGTATACATATAATATTATATAATATAGTTGTTTTCAATTTTTATTTTTATTCAGTTATCTACAAATTTTAAACCAAATTAATTATTATAACATTCAAACGTGAGTTTAGTTAACTAGAAGGGGTTAAGGAGGTATTCCTATAATGCTGCATGTAAAATAGGGGTATTTTTAGGATTTCGATTGATAATTTTTATTGTACATTTTTTAAAGCTATATATTTACAAAAGATGAGACGCGATCCAAGGAAAATGGTTGATTAGGTGATTACTCCACTTTGGCTTATCTCAAAAAAATCGTCCCCATCAGAATAGTGTTTTTATTGAAAATTGTAATAAAATGACATGGCTCTGAATTCAGAATAACAAAATTTTTGCTTTTTTATTAAATAGTTTTCTATTTTAAAAAATATGAAATTTTCAAAAGTACAATATAATTCTGGCAATAGAATAACATAACATAACAATTTGAGCCTAAGAGCGCAGTAGTATTTTTAAATCTCATGCGCAAGCTTGAAAAATAGGAGGGCAGTGCATTTGTGTCATATTAAAATCGTTATAACTTTGTGAATTTATGAAATTTTATAATTTCTTTTTGAGGATATAATGTATTATATATTTCTAACATTCTATAATCTATACTTTAAGAATGAAAACAAATTGATATTTCCAAATTTCTAGACTGAATACCCCCTTAAGTAGTGAAGATTAGTCTGCGAAACAAATGCGCGGTGGAAAGCTGTTAGTAGTTAGCTGCGACGGGCGCGATTGGCTAAGTGGAAGAATTCGCAATGTGATTTGGCTGCTCTTTATATCAATTGATGACTTTATTAACTACTATTGGCTTTTAATAGGTTATAAAGGTGCTGCTTTTCTTTTTCAGTTTGTGGCACTGTATTTAAATAGACTACGTTGGTTTGAGAATAAACAATAACAAATATTTTTTATTTTTTTTTTTAAATTTAAGTTGCGAAAGAAGTCTTTAGAGACTATAAAATAAAAAGTGACGTGATAACAACCTCTACAAGTATGACTTTAAATATTTTAAAAATTAATATTTATTTCTTTTATTAGCACAATAATAAAGATTTGCATTAGGGAAAATATACCCCGAAAATATAAATAATTCAAAAGGCTGTCAAGTAATTTCGAACTCCTTTTAGAGCAATAAGTCAATATATTTTGCGTAGGCGAATACGCAATAAATTCAATTGAATTAATTGATTGAAGAAAAAAGGCGGCAAGAAATTGCGGTTACAAGTTATTATTTAAAACCATGTGCAAATAAGATGATTTCATCACTTCAGATTTAAGTCTATCAGTAAATAAAAAAAAGCGCTGATAACGCTCCGATAAACCCGTGCCCTACCAACCAGCAACCACATTAAGACCGCGTCCACTTATTTGGGGCTCGGCTGTAATCAGCTGGACGCTTTCATTCATTGGGGCGTATCAAAATAAACAAAAACAGTTTTGAGTTTACGTTGTACGGCGGGTGATGTGAGCGAAACTCGAAACCGTTGAAGTGGGCGCATGCGCCGCGCGGAGTTCCGCAAACCTGAGAAACGTGTTTGTTTTGATCAGCTGATTTTTGCAGCGGAACAAGCGCGTTCCACGTGTGCCGGCTTTTTCCTCCGATAAGCAAACGCACACACCGCCAGTAGCTGTAAAACCTGTTCGCGGTCGGACAAGTGGTGGTCATGCGGCAGCCATTTTCGTTGTGATTGCAAATGTCTGGGCACTTGTTGAGGTTTCTTATGATTTTAAGAAAAGTTTGTGTGATATTGACTTGAAATTTTGACTGCCATTAAACTAAAGGTGTGATTTAAGTCTTACCTAAAAAATATTTGTGTAAAATCTAGTAAATGCAGGAAAATTTGATTGCACAGCCGCGACAAATAGTCGGTGAGAAACTCACTGTTTTTACATAAATTCACTAGAAAACATGAAAACTTGCCACGTTAATTAGGGAATGTTAACACTAATCAAAACGCGTCACTGCAACGAAAAGTTTTGATTTTCGAGAACCACGTGGGTGTGAAGTTTTTGCGACGTTTAGCCGTAAACGCAAGTACGCAAGCAGTCGGGTCGTCGGAGAACGACTGACTGGAAAACCCGACGGGCCCCTTTTATACTGGAGCCTCCAGCTGATGTCGTTTCTCTTAAAACTCGATAGAAGCATTGCAATTTGTCTCTTTCCACGGACGATGGAAACGAAACAATCCGAAGAGAATTCAACAAGTTCAGGAAGATTGTTTTGATGATTTTGGCGGGAAATGGATTTTTGAAAATAGATGTTTAGTATTTTCATATTCCATAAAAATTTATATGATACCACAGTTTTCGTAAAGAGCACAATTTCTAATCCAAAAGGCTTAGGGGCGGTAAGCTAAAAACGTTTTAAAATACACATTAGTTCAAAAATTGTATACAAGAATACATATTTTGAAAATATATGTTTAAATATGAATAACACTTATTTAAGGAGTAATGCTACTTTAGAATTTTCAAAAACAAATAAAAGCCTCAAATAATACGACATAAACTTTAAACGCATTTACCTTGAAACTATATTTTTTAAACTGTCCAGTAACAACTTCAACAGATCTTAATCGATTCACAAAACACGTATTTTTTTAATTTCGTTACGTACTTTTGCTATTATTCTTATATGTATACATATGTACATATGTATGTACTTAGAACTGGAAAAAAATTAAGTCTGTTCCATGTCAAATCACCAAGGAGTTATTTTACGGGCCGCAGAACATTACTCTGAAAAATAACTTTTTTTTATACTTTTAAAAGCGTGCACATTAGAGGAGCTTAATATTTGTTATTGCTTTATTTGTTTTTTATTATTTACGAGTTATGGCCCTATTTTTGTATCCGTTCGAATCGGGTCGAAACGAAAGGAGTTTACAAAAGTCCTTTTTGGAACAAATTTCTTTCATTTTAGTTAATCTTTGACTT
This sequence comes from Eutolmus rufibarbis, assembly GCA_963920795.1. NCBI lineage: Eukaryota > Metazoa > Arthropoda > Insecta > Diptera > Asilidae > Eutolmus > Eutolmus rufibarbis. The sequence continues at coordinate 10,326,946 of OY987206.1, forward strand.
CAATTAATTTTTCCACACATAACGTCAAAATTATTCGATTGGATGTTGCTATCGGAATATTTTAATCAGTTTGAACGAAAAAATTAATTGAGGTATCAAAGGTAACTAAAATTATTTTACTAAAAATTTAGAAAGTTTATTAATGAATTTCAATTCAAAAGGTGTTTTTGTAAGCTCTTTTCGATCTGATATATGATCGAAACCGTAGCAGTTTTTTATTTTCTAATTTCCTAAGATCCTAATAATCATAAAATAATTATATAATAATTAAATATTATTAAGGGGGCTAAAGAAAATAAGAGGCAAAAGTGGATTACCAAATGATATGTAAATAATGTCTTAGTTTAGTGGCAATAACTGAACTAAAACTAAACGTAAAACACTCACAACACCACCGCACAAAGTATACTCGATTGCCATTTAGTTGTCGACAAAACACTCGATGAGCAATTCGACGGAGTCGAATAGGTTCACCAATTTTTTAGGAAATGCATTTATAACGCATTAATATTTTGAACAAAGGCTTCCTGCACGAAAAATTTTCAAGACTATTATAGTCCAGATTTTAGTTAGCTAAGTCGCTTATATGTTTCCAATATGTTTCTGAAATTTCATCTTGATTGAACTAAAACCCACAATGCAGGGGTCTCCACCGTAATTCAATGCGTTAATTTTTAATATTTTCTTTACGTACGAATGTTAATTTCGGTGTGTGATAGTAATGTTTTGATTTTTCTCCATTCAGATTCTCAAAATTGTCTTAAAATAATCACTATAGGTATAATAGTTGAAAACATCAAAACAAATTTCACTTACCTCAGGTTTTTAGTATCTACCCAATTAGATTTCACATCAATGCGTTTCAGACATTAACTAACTGATTAACTTGAAATTATGGGCGAAGTTAGGGTCTAGACTTGTTTAAAGAAACCGTTCGAGTGCGAGTGGAACTCGCGCGTCAAGGATTCCGTACTTAATAAAGATTTTAATTTTTAAAACTAACCATAATATCTAATTTTTACCGACTGCAATTATCTGTGATATCTGTTAAAAAAAGTTGTACTTATTATATATTTGTCGCTTTAAACTATTTTACATTACTATCTCTGGTATTTGTTGCTTAACCCCTTCGCTTACAATTTCGAGCCACGATCGTGGTAGATCGATTAGTCCAAAAACGATAACCACAACTTTGACACAGCAATAAGATTTCTACGGGGAAAGTGTATTTCGATATCAATTTCCTTCATTCTATTGATTTAAAAGAAAATAAATATTTAAATCAGAATTGTTAAAGAATGCACTTATTTTGATTTTAACCCAAAAGAATAAACAATTCATATTTTTCGTTCTGTCATTTCTCTTAAGAATTTATCTTAAAAGATCGATTAGAGAATAAAATGTTTAATTTTTTACGTTATTAAAATGTGTTGTTACAAGAAACGAAAATGTGTGCCTAGTTTCAAGTCCTTAATTTATCGGAAAGTAGACAAAATATCAATTACAAAATTTGTAAGAGACCATAAAACAAGTGAAGTAAAAATTTTTAAAATGGGATTTTTATCAGTTGTTCTTATAAATTAAATAGTAATCTCTATCCCCTATATTTAAAAGAGCATTTTTCCTTTTCTTCAAACGATTTATTTAACATATAAATATAAAAAATTTATAAATAAAAAATAAACATATACACACGAGAAAATTTTTTGGATATTAAAAAGAGAAACTAAAAAAATTTGTTAAGATTTCCAAATATTGTAAATTTCGCTGAAATTAGTAATTCCTTAAAAGAGAGAGGAATGACTTTCATTGTTTTCGTAACAAAAACCTCCTTAAACTCTTCATCTATTAGTATTGAACTAAAAGTTATTTCTGCTCAAATACGCGCTTATTCATTCACAAAATAAGGGGCTTAACATGTTGCATTTTGTTTGCTATAAACTCAAGCTATTGTTTTAAAAAAATGGTAAGATTTCATGTATAAATGCACTTCAATAGCATAGGGCCTTATGACTACATTTAGAATTTTGGTTAAACATTTGTTGGTGCGTCCATTCCACAAATTATGCTCTTCATGACCGAGGCTGCCGCTAACGAGGAGTAGTTTTGCCACTTCCTAGAGGACATGCCGTCCTTGTAATCGGATATGCCTAAAAAATAGGTAAGAAATTGTTACTTTCATTACAAGTAAAGTGGTATTTTTTAAATATAATACCTTTGATTAGAATAAAACTATCTCTACAGTTTCCAATGATGCTGTCCAGCACGGAGCTCATTTCGAGGTCTGTTGCGAGAAGACCGTGTTTTTTAGCAAATTCGGATCGCAGGTTGTCCGATCGCACCAAATCCCTTCCGGATCCGATGGGTCCCAGGTGCAGACGTGTTGCGGGAAGCCCGTCAACACAGTCAACAGGTTGTGGATGGGCAACTTCGATGACTTCGCGGTTTCCGATGTTCATGTAAAGTTTGTCCGTGTTGGCCGCAGGTCGGTTGAAATCGCTGTCGATTTTATTCTGCAGATTCATGAGACCGTCTTTTAAATATGTCTCCCAAGGCTTTTTGCTGTACGAGCTTCCTTGCAAATTCTCAGCTATATGTTGCAAGGTGTCGTTCTTGGGGTAGTAAGTTTTCACTTCATCACCAGTGCGGTATATGTAAATATAAGGCTTGGTTGCCTTATTATTGTTATTTCTAAAAAATAATAACAACATTAAGATAGTTTTTATTTTTACACAACAAAAATCGCCCGAACAATCCTTTTTCATTTCATACTTTCGTACCAAAAGAGTATTATGACGAAAGGAAAAAAATCATTTAATTCGTCGTTTAGAGGTATTTCAATTAACTTAATAATACTAATATATTATCAGTTTTTGGAAGTATGGAAATACTAATTATATTTTCCATAACAAATTGGGCGGTAAAATATGAGCAGTAAAAAAAATGGAATTCTATAATTTCGTTGACGGAAAAATCTTCACTAAATAGTTATTTAGCGTCCATTCATTTTGCCGCTCAAATAATAACTTCACAAGATATTTATTTAATACACCGCGCAAATAAATTTGGTACTGTCGGTGTGAGATTAAATAAATATTCAAATTTGTTTACATTACCACCTACATTTTACTCCCACAATTAATTTAAGTACAGCGCAAAAGTTTAATACTACCCAAATGAATTACTAACTGCGCAATGCGAGGATATTTAAAAACCAGTTAAATATTTAACTATGATACTTCCCTTTTTGATTTGTTCTTGATTAAAAATTGTTGTATCAATATCTTTAAGCTGAAACGCGAAAGGTCAAGAAAATTACATATAAAGGATGAAGTGACTTAATTGGAAATTTTTATAGTACTTAAACGGATCAGATTTGTTTTTAGTGCGAAGCATGAAAATGGGTAACTTATTTTAAATATTCTCGTGGTCTTACAAAATTTATGATCGCGAATGAAAATTTTTAACTTTTGACAAGTTTTTTAAAATTACGGGCTTTTATTTAACTTCATTTTGTTGTTACTTTAATATGTTTTGAATATTTTGAATTTCACAATGTCAATGGTGGAAGCGTTTGTTGGGGTCGATCAAAATTTGTAAAAATTGAAGACCGTCAATTCAATATGAAGGTCACGATCACCGAATACATATTAATATTTATGATATGATATGAAAAACACTTTCCTTTACCACAGCCTATTTTTTTTCAGAGATTAAATCGTATTCTTTATAAACTTCTACGGGTGAGAGATTCCGTACTTGAAATCAGGTTCCTAAAAGCTCAAAGTTTGACCAATTTTCTCCAAAAGTATTCAACTGTTACTTCTGAAATTCTTGAACCATATTTTGTTTACATAAATAAAATTGACAATTAGAAAAAGTATAAAAGACCTGATATTATTCTTTTCCTCATAACACTCCAAAGGTATACAAAATTTAAACAAATTGGCGAAGGTCATTTATAGCTCTTGGGCGATTTTTCGCGGAATTACCCCCACCTGTTAATGAACGAGCTCGGCTTTTCCGGGTGTGAGATGACCACGTCTCCCAGCCGGACGTGTTTTTTATAGTCAGTGTAGTGGGGCACTCCGCCCGCCACCCCGACTATAAAAACATAGTCCACTTTCTGGAATGTGCCAAGGAGCCTGGTTGTTGTGTTTCCGGCTGCCGTCATGGCTTCCCGGGTGCTTCCTACGGAGGGTAGTTTTGTGCTGACTATGCGGTGAGCCCCGATGTTTCCCAGGGTGTATACATTTGATTCACCTGCGAAAAGTCCATTTTAATTAGTTTGGAAATTTTGACGCGGTGTTAATACAAAAATCTCTTGCCAAACAAACAGAAACACAAAAAGCAATCAATGTGGGGGAAAAACACTTTGTTAGTATCCTAAACAGTAAAAAAATATAATAACTATTGTAAGCACTTATTAAATATGTGCACTGTGAAATAAATAAATTGAAATACAGTGCTGTTTTTAATTCTTAAAGTTCTAGAATGCGTTTGAATCTGTCTTTATAATTTAATAAAACTAATTTGTACATAGCAGTTTTATATAAAAAAAAAAAAATAAAATAAATATGACCTACATATAAGTTTATCGACAGCTATTTTTTACAACATTGCCTCAGTGCAGACTTCTCAAAATATGAAGGTAATCAGACCCACCATTGTTGATTAATATCTTCAATTACGATAACAAAGTTGTTAAGGCACGGGGTTTCGTATCACAATTTCATCGACAGGTGCGGCAGCATTTTTCAATAAACATGTACATTGCTTTAAGACATATTTTTTAAGGAAATCAAGCATAATTTTTAATGTTAAAGTACTCTTTTTATTCTACATTTTGATTTACTTTAAATATAATACATTTGTGTGCTGTCGAAAGGTTCTAAAATGCATTGTTTTGTCATAAATAAAATATTTAATAGCAAACTATAGTTGCCAAGATTCAAGAATTTCTGAACCTTGAGTGTTTTAAACAGATGGCCCGATAACGATCACGCCAGATGGGATTTATTATTTATTAAAACAAACAGATAAGTTATTAATTAATTAATTAAAGAGTCATTTTAGAGATTATTTTTTACTTTACACTGATAATTTGTTCAAGTTGTTTTTAATACATATAGTAGAACATAATATTTTGTTATTACATATTTGAGGACAAGAGAAGTAAGTATAAATAAATACGAATACTTATTAAAAATTTATAAGTTTAATATTCTTGGCTCTAGCGGTTAACCTGTTCAGGAACGATTTTTTAAATGTCGTAAAAAACATTTCTGTTTGTTTGTTTTGTTAATGCTATCTTAATTTGAAATAACTAAAATGAATCTCCTTCTTTAATTTTAAAAATAAAGATAATTAATATACATTTCAATTACAATACTCGAAGAATAATAAACAGATTATTGAATTGAGAAATTAAAAAGTATGGAAACTATGAAGCGATATTTATTTTTTGGGGATAATTAATAATAACACTTACTAATTCTTCTGAACTAATTACTTTTGGGTAAAATAGAAAAATATGGTAAATTTTGGAAACGAGTTATTTCCGGAAAAAAATTATTCGGATTAATGGTGATAACTTTCATGAGGTAAAGATCATTTTACAAGATCAATTTCTGATTTTGGATATTTTGATTTCCATGCAAACCTTGGAAAAAAAAAATTCATCGAAAACAAAGGTTACCAGATCTTTTCTCTTTTTATGATGAGTGTTGGTTATATTTTTCGAGGTGTTTGAACATTTTTTGAAAACTAGAGAAATATATTTGAAAGTAAAATTTGTACATAAATAGTTATTAGACTTAAAAATATTGGTGCGGGGGAAAAGTAGCATTCTTTTAAAAAATTGACATACTAATACTATAGAATCTAAGTAACTGATTTAATATTAAAAATTATTCCCTTTATATGTATGTAGCTTATATTATAAGCAAATTAAACAAAACACAAATACAAGATCAAATCATTGACAAAACAGTAATTAAAAAAACAGAATGGACATATCACAGAACGATGTGCACTGTAACGAACGAGGTGATTTGGATTAAACACAACGGTGAGGGTGAATTTCTTAAATAACTTTTAAAACACAACTGGACCAGAAAATATGTGCAGCGATGAATTAGCCATTTTTTTTTTTGTATTTGCATCCTTACCAAATCGACGTCTCTTCCTCAGTCGTTCTAAAGTTCTCAGGTTTGTAATTGGACAATTGTCAAGAATTGCATTATGCTCGGAATCTATTCATGTGAAAATGTCAGTAAATTATGGAGAAAGTCATATTAATAGTAGAAAGATGTTTCTTTGTTTGAGATTGAGCACTACTAAGAGTTATTTGCTGATTAACTAATTAATTCTAGATTTTCGAAAATCGTGTTTGTTTTCATGCAGTTTATACTGTATTTGGAGTAACGACGTTTTTCGTTAAGAAATGTTTTACTCACCGACTGTGGTGTATCGAACAAATGTCTCCTTATTTTCCAGCATCGCATCCACAGCTACTTTCTCGCAATATTGAGCGGTGATTATTGCAATTGTTGGTTGTTTGTTTGATGCTATTGTAGGCATTTGTTTGACAACCTGAAATATTGCATAATATTTAATTTCTGTTATTATAAAACATGATTTTCTTAACTTCTAACCCAAAAACAATAGATCAGAAATTTATTTGTCTATATATCGCTTGACTCAATTGTTTTTTTAAATTCTACCTGCCACAAAACACTTGATATGATACACGCTTAAATTTTTGAACATCTTTTAAATAAATAACACACAAAAACCACTTTAAAATTTTGTTTCATTTGCCCATTCTTCTTAACAAACCTGTTTCATTACCTTAAGAATACAAAATATTTCGATTAGGAAGTACCGGGCGATATCCATCAGATACAGCCAAACTGTGTAAAACAACTTGTCGACGTCGAGATCCATGGTAAATGAATATTCGTTCGTTCAATTGTTCGAGATGGAAATGCGCTGGAGGTTCGAATGTAACTAAAAGGAAAACTGTAGGCTCTCGGTAGAACAAATTTTCCACAACTCTTCCCCACCATTTTAAATTTATTTTTATTAAAATCCATTTATGCAATGTATAAAAGGTCTGGGGTTAAAAAGCTATGCCAATAATACAAAATCGATAAAAGTTCTCAGTTATTCAATTTAGTTCAGGCAAATCCATATCGTGCATTTCAATAGATTCAGTTTCAACACTTTTCTCAAACTCACATTTTATTTAAAAAATATTTTCGGAGGCCAAAGTGGCACTTGAAAACACAATTTTTATAACTAGGCTCTTGATTAATTTTAGGCGAATGCTAGTGGGGTGGGGAGTATTGAGGCCATAATCGCCGAAACTTGCATACATTTTTCTGGTGACTTCAGCGACGTGGCAACAACATTTCATACAGAAACTGAGTTTAATACCAAGGCAGCTAACACTTTCAGAGTATAATAATAATAATTATACCTCTAAACCTCACAGGGGGTAGATCTAGTGAGCAGGATTTAGATACCATTGACTATGGCATTAATAAATAACAAGAAAAGTAGAGGTCCCATTATCGACCCTTGAGGAACCCCGCAAGAGAGAGTCCTAGAATTAGAGAATGATTTTCTAACAGGCACTTGTTGTGTTCGTTTACTCAGTAAAGATTTTAGTAACTTAAATGAAAGGCAACTAAATTTTAAATAAACTGAAAGTTTGTGTATGGTTGATTTGGAGTGGAGTAAAATTGTAAGCTCAAGAAATATTCTTAATTTCATAAATATGTTGGTAAAGATTTAAGACGCAGGCCGAAGGAAAATATTTACTTTAGAGATTTTATATTCGTTCGTAGTCTTTATATTGCTCAGCAACAATTTTATATAATACTTTTCCTTTCGCTCAATATTATCTGTACTCAATTTCATTAATCTAGTATTACTTTTTTAACTAAAATTTTTCGAAAACATCCTAATTTTAAGGCTCGCAAGGAATGTTCTTGGTATTTAACTGACTTTATTCAATTTTCTTGGACTTAATTGTCGGAGTCAAATTACAAAATCTTCAATAAAATCATAAAAAAACTCCAACATTTCCGCCGCCTTTGGGCAAGTGGAGTCATGTTTTCATTTTCAAGTGAAAGGTTGCCTTTGATGTGCCCAAAGTAAACATTTTTTGTGTAATCCAACCTGTGGAAGCTGTGAATTTGTTGTCACTGCTTACGGAGGCCAACGTTTGCCATTAACTCCAACGTACGACGACGGAGGGTGTACCAGGAGCAAACAGAAGATTGCAAACAGTCATTTCTTTTCCTTTTGATAAAAGGAGTGAAATGACTTCCTTTGCCGCACCAAATTCCACCGGGATAAGGAACTATTTAAACAGGTGCGGAGCTCTCTCAGGCTTTCTCGTGCTTACCTTGATTTCCTTGTCCTCGTGATGGATTCTGGTGTACGAGTTGTACTCCATGGATTTAATGAGTCCGCGGTTTTTCAGCGAAATAATCACCTGCTGAACGTCCTGCTCGTTCCATCCGTACTGCCTGGGTGGTAGAAAAAATAATAATTATAATATCAAAAACTAAAAAATTTCGCCTCCCCAGACATACTTAGCCAAATCTTCGGGTGTAATTGGATTCGGATATGCCTGCTCGATGAGTTCAAGTATCTTTTCCTGTGTCAGCGGTGGAACTTCAAACTGTGACTCCTCCATTGAAACTGCCGAGGAAGAAAATAAAAGCAAATTTAATTGAAGTGCTCTGAGTTGGTCGCATTTGTCTTGTTATCGCTTTCATTGTTGTTATTAGCAGGCAAATTGAACGCTCAAACAAAAGACACCCACAAAAGATGGATGTGAGGACTTGTGGTGCATGTGCGAAAGATAAAAAACATAAAAGCCACTTCCTCCAAAATGGATACAATCTGGGAATTAGTAACTAATGGCTTTAATTGAGGTGCAGACGGCTGGATATTAAAATAAGTCGGCGGGGAGGATGCGCACTGTTAGCACTCGGTCTGCGGAGACGCTCGGTGAAAGCCGAACAAATTGATGTAGTTATTTTTTAACAGCCTCCTAATGGAAGTTGCATGTGTTTGGCGATGATGTTCGTGATTTTATTCTTGTCTTCAAGGACTATCATTACCTAGCTTTTTGTGGTTTTTGTTTGTAAGTCAAAATAAAATAAAATCCCCGATTGCGAGACTTTCACGGATATTCGTTATATGTAAAAATCAACTTGTTGTTAGAGAAAGTGGTTATTTATTCCGGCATATATGCTACCTTTTTTATACAAAACCATAGTAAAGAGCTTTATATTCAAGATATACAAAATCAAAGTCGTCGAAACAACAAATGGGGTCCTAATGCGAATATCGCAATCTTTCTACTGTTAAGAGTCGATCTTAGGAATCGAAAAGAGCTTACAAAAGCCCTTTTTGGATAAAAAAAATTCCTTACACAAATTCATTTCAGTAACCTTTCACTGAATTAAGTTTTTCGTTCAAATTGTTAAAATAATTCTATTAGACAATTTCAATCTCTAAAGTATTTAAGTACATTAAGACTTAAATACTTATTTAAATACCAGTAACCCATTTAAGAAATTTTAAATTCTGATATTGGTAAGTTCGGTTCAAGTATCTCAAGTGCCAAAAAGTAATGTAAATGTAATGTAAAGGGAAATAAAACGCACAGACTGCCGTATTTGATATCTCGACTCGATGTCGATATCGACAATTTCACATTTGGTAACACGATATCGGCCAAATTGCAGTCGTGAAGATGAGGTTCTGTACACAAAATGTAAGTATTTATATATATATATATGTATATAAATTAGAATATACAATTTATATTTACTTAGTTTATTTAACAATATTGCAGGATTAAAATAAGGTTTTTTATGATACCTTTGTTGTTTTGTGTGTCGTATTGCCAAATTGTAAATTTCGTAAGAATTGATAAGGCAGTGTTTTCGATTCGATGAATCAAGCCGAGATACCAAATACGGCCTCCGTCTCCCATTCGTGCATTAAATCTATATAAAAATTGATTAAACACAAAAATGCGTGCTTCTATAATATTTTCTGGACAGACAAGTACGTATTTATGTTTTAAATTGTTGCAATAGTTAATTAAAACAAAAGCGCGCACTTCTACAACATTTCCCGTGTAGTCCAGCACAAATTCGTGTTTTAAATTAATACAAATATAATTAAAGCATTTCTATGATATATTTTTTATGCATACAACGGCAATACCCTCAAAGCTAAATTATTGCCTTTTCACATCCGGCTTTATATCTTTTGTAGAAGGGAAATAAAGTCGAAATACCAAAAATTTAGAAATTATTATTTTCAGTAACAAGAGTCATGATTTCATTTATACAATTGATAGGTTACTAATTTTAATTTAGAGGTATATTGCTGTAAATAATTAACGAGTTTAAACGATTAAAACCTAAATCCTTCTTCTTTGGAAGTGTTTAACTCTAACTTTTTTTGCTTTTTTTTGCTGTGATAATGTTTAAAATTGATCGTATAAATGATAAAAAATTTTTGCTTTGCCTTTTTTTTTCCTTTTAAATTTTTTCTTTTGTACTGACGACTCAATTTACGCGATATTCACTCGCGTAAAACGATTCCACGTGGAACGGATACTGAGCGTAAATTAAACGACGAGTGTAATACATATCATAAAATAATAGCGTTTCTGATTGATTAAAAGAATTGCAAAACTCGATGCATAAATCTTGTTTCTCAACTAAAAGGAAACGAAATTTACCGAAAATGATTGGCCAATCTGGATTTTTTCAATGTGGGACTTAAAATTGTTTATTTTAAAATTTTATTCAGCTTTTCTAAAAGAGAAAAAACATGCTCAGAAATATTTAAGTGAACTCATTAAGAACTGATTATATTGCATATATATTTTTAGTACCGAAATACTCACTAAGACTAATTTTTGCGATGGAGTAAGTTAAATGCATTATTTTTATCTTTTCTTATACAAATTTGGTAGGTGAGATTACAAGAGGATTTATTTCCCGAAGATGACAGACAAAATTAATAAATCATCGTGTTATTTTTTTGGATTCCTCAATTAGCGAAAATATGAATTAAAATTAGAAAAAGAAATAAAATGCTTACGTCCTACATTCCGATTGAAATAAAATTGTTGTATTCTTGTGAATTAGAAAGATGAAAATTATCAACTTTTGAAAAAATGTCCGGCACTCACTAAATATCTTTTTGCTTTGTTGATTATGATAATTCTTGTATTATTTTTAATTAAATCTATTAAAGAAATTTCTATTGTAAAACTCCAGTGATGGAAATTTCAAGAATTACGAATTACGTTCCAATGTTCGGATAAAAACGAAAATCGAACTCAACCTCGAAACGAAATGTGTAGTAAGGTGAGCCGATACCGAGGTGAAAATATTTAAGACTTATAGATTTATGAAATACGTACATACATATGTATATGCATGTATGTATTACTTAATTTTTTCCTTGAAGTATGTAAGTGATATGTGATTTAGTGTTATTAAGATGGAAGAACAAGAATAGGTACGAATGTTTGTCTGTGAAAATTTGTTAAGTTCGGTGGGAATGGAAATTTCACCGATAAATTTTTGTTCCCCGTAGTCTAAACAGATTTAAAGCTTCTTAAAGTAATCAAAGGCATTATTATTTTTAACACTCCTATCTACTTTTTAATTTATATGACTGATGCTGACATTCACAGTGTGAGTTTAAGCGCGAGTTTAGTAAAGTTGAGGAAGATAGCTTAAGATATGGTTTAGTTTTAACCGATTTCACAGTTGGTTTTTTTCCCAGTGGCTCAGTTAAACTTAGTTTATACCGAATATCCTTACTTTGTAGTATATCGTGGCGAATTTAGTTTTCTTCGAGTTATTTAGAATTGTATAAAATAATAATTTATCAAATTATTTCTCACACAAGCATTAATTTCGTTTGCGTCTTTCTCTGCATATTCAGTCGAAGTTCAGAAATTTAGCTTACATTGGCAGTATTTTTAAATGCATAATAAATCACAAATCAACGACGATTATTTGAAATTTCATCGGTTTACAAAACCCAAATTTAAAATGAACACTTGAACTTAGTTTTAACGTTGAACCCCTACTGTGAGGTCGAAAATTTGATTCAATTGAAGTTTAAGCTCTCAACAGGACTTAAGTTCCCATTGTAAAATCAGACATAAGTAAAATTATACCTCTTATATTTTTGGAAATATTCAAATGGATCGAAGAATTTATTTAACTAAATAGAGTATTTATTTTTTGGGAACTACGAGGTATTTATAGTCCAGTAATATTCGACTTAAATAAAATAAAATCCTGGAAAGTGTTTTAATTTTAATCGTGGGATATTTTTGGGGTGAAATTATCTCTAATTTTGCGAGCAAAATAGTTGTTATGAAAATTGGAGATCATAAAATTGTCTACAAAAAAGGTTTATTTTAGAAGTCAAGGTTTAATTTTACCGGATTATTATAAATTAATTAATATAATATATGATATGATAAAATGATAATATATATATTAAATTTATACTTTCGGTAAAAAAAGTAAAAAGGAAATTAATAGTGATAGAACAATCTTAAAGGTCAAACAAAGTCATTTAATTAAATCTTCAATAACTCTTATGATTGCTTTGAGTCTAAGTAAAGAAAGTATAACAAATTTTGATTGAAATTTGTTGGAAAAACTTGAAATATGTACTACATAAATTAACAAAACATAAATTATATAAATAAGATGATGAAGTTATTAAAAAATCATCAACATCGTTTTATTTAAAATTTATTGTTAAACGACAGCTAGAATTTTGAATTGTTAAAATTGTTAGATTTACACACTGGAAGCGTTAGGGTCCAAAAGCACGAACAAGAAAACAGATCGTTAGTTTTTGTGAGAGAATGGATAAAACCCAACAAGAAGACTCAATCGCTCTGTTATTTCTTGACCTTGAGCTTCTTGTTCGCGGTTAGTTTGCCTTCGTTATACATTTGCAGCCAAAGCGTCTTCATCAAATCTTCACCGTCACCTGTTTGCTGCTGGGCAAGCAGAGCGTCTTCGAACTTCCGATCGCAATCGCCGTAGCAATAGATAATGTAACCGTCTCTCGCTGTATGTGATACAGGTAAATCAGTTTAAATTTACTGCCATGATTAAAGTTAGTAATTGGTCTACTCGCGCAGATAAGGTGCAAATTGCGTGGTTAATTGGTGCTAGGGAGCTAAAATTACTGCTGGATGCAAGTGAAAGGAGAAGCACTCTAGTAAATAGCAATCATCAATATTCGAATGGAGAAAATGAAAATTAAGAAAAAAGGGAAGTGAAACTTTTGCCATTAGCGCTTTCTTTAAATAATTTGTTTGCAAACTGTGGTGTCTCCTTCGGTGGCTTTGATTAAAGAACATGGTTAATGTCCGATAATTGATAAATTCCAATAAATTAAATTGCATGGTATACAATACAGCTATTTAAAAAATATTTCGTCTTTCGTATACAGAAAAAAAAAACTTGTTTCCTACTTAACTAAATAAAATTTTCTCTGTTAAGAGTTTAGAAAATAAAAAAAATTAAAAGAAAATTTGCATTGCTTCGATCTGCTATTTTTCACGAAAAATGTGTGCTTGTCACCATCGATAAATGGGACAAAATATTTAATTTAAAAATAAGAACTAACTATTTCGTACTTAAAGCGAATGCGGAGCGATGCTATTGTGTAAGTAACTCAGTAATAATAGCCGACAAAAGTCACGCGATATGGTGAAATACTCGAAAATAACATAAAATATCCACAACTGTTGACTATAATTTTAACATAAAATTTGTACATATTAAATTTTATTGCAAATAAGGAATAAAAGACAAATTTTCGCAACAATTTTTATGTATCATAATTTCTGAAAGTTTATGAATCAGAACTATAAAATAAATGTTTACAGCAAGTCATTCACCTAAAAACTGGCTTTTAATTTTGGAAACTTTTTACCCATCTTAAAACCAGTATAGGTGCTCTAAGTTTTGACCATGCTTTCGCACCGCGCTTTGCGGGATTCAACGTTTTCCAATCGTCTGTAATAAAAAGTAAAGTCCGTAAAGAGACAAATTTCCAATTAAAATATTCTTCATTCGTGTAATTACAATAGTTATAATAAAAATATGTGATTATATTATAAGAGTTCTGTAAAGTGGATCTGATGTTTTAACTTTTCGAAAATTCAGTATTTATAGAATAATTGAACTTTATGAGCATTATTTTCGAAGTCACTAATTAAACATAAAAATGCTGTTCCCAGCTATAAAATTTTGAATTAAAAATATAATAATATTCATTATAACCTCACAGAACTCCTAATTTTTACATTTTATACATCTTTTTTATATTTTGTACACTATGTTATAATGTAGTTATGTTAGAACCGTGTATGTACATACATATTTAAGTACGTTTGCTAGAAAGAAAGTAACGTTGGTTATGTGTATTTACGAGAAATTTTTATGAAATAATATGAATGAAGAATATTTACAAGGATTCTCTTTTATTTACTAATTTAAACCAGTAAATCAACGAATGAAAACTGAATGAAGTTCACCAAGACCGCACACTAAAATTTTAGAATTTGGAAATCTATATCATGATTATAAGATGCGGTATAGTATTTGCTTTTTGACTAGCAAAATCAGATTTAGTATATCACCATCACAATTTAAAATCTGATGCCACGACACTCTTTTGATAACATAATCAACAATTAAACCGAAACTAATGTTGGGCAGACATTGCTTAACATTTTCATAACTTGTTATTAAATTTGTCATTAAATATCCACTGCGTTCGAAGAACTTTAAAATAATTATGGAAGCGAAATATTTTCGTGAATTTAAATGTCTATATAACATCTAAATCTAAATGATGATAGCTACAAAATTAAAAATTTAGTGACACTACAGCTAAAATTTTGAAAAAGGTAGGTATACTATTGAAATTTGATTGAAATAAAAATTTGTAGGCACAGTCACCACTGTTTGCAAACATTTTGCTGAAAGTGAGTTAAAAACCAAATGTATTTATGTGGTTATCCTAAAAATGTATAAAATAATATTTTTGGCTGCCACTATACTAATAATAAGTGATAAATAAAAATAAATAAATAAATAAATTAAAAGTTATACTCACGGGGTCTTGATGGAGGAGCGGATGTCTCTTCAAGAATCTTAAGTTCGATTTCCAGTGATTGAATCTCGTCATATCCTTTCTGGAGAAGTTTCATCATTTTCTTGATAAATCCAACATAATCTGGAGGAGCAATCAGATTTCATTAGAAATGGAATCGATTTCGCAGTTGAGCGAGCATTAAATCACCTCGGGGGAATTCTTTGGGGCTGACCAATTCCCGGAAGAAGTCCTGTGCGACCTGCGCCTGTTTGTCAGAATCCTTGAGCCAGTCCCTGAACCAAAATCTTAACGTTCTCGACTCCTGGGAATGTTTTCCCGAATTCGAGCTGACGAGGAACACCCGAAACTCCAGGCTCAGCTGGGCGGCCACCTTGGCGCTCTTCTGGTCCCGCAGGGTGTCCTTGTTGATGATGATCCCGGTGTGGTCCCCGCCGGCCACGTGGACCCGGTCGCTGATCTCGTCCACCAGCTTCCTCTCGATCAGGATGACTGTGGAGTTCGCGGTCTTGCCCTTCGGAGTCATCACGACCTGTTCTCTGTCTCGCGGAGGCGGCGTGTGACAGTTGCTGCGACCATTCCCGTTCTGAATCCCTGCGCCAGGAGAGCCCCCGTTGACCTGGTTCGCGTTCGATTTCGGCTTCGGGGGAGGCGGCGGAGGCAGGCTGGTCGGGGAACTCGAAGACATTTTCCAGGTGAGTCTATTTGGTAGTGGTGCGGATGTCCCACGACTGTTTCCAAGGTGCCTCCTCGCGCCACACGAGTCTACGTGTCTTCACGGTGGTTGTGTGACCTGGAATTTGATTTATATTCGGTTACATTGGACTTTATGATAGTCGCAATTAAATTTGTACAAAAGGAATTTCAGGGCTAGATCTATTGTTAACCATGAATAGCTTAGCTGTGCATAGTTCTAGCAGACAGACAATTTGTTTTCCGCCACCCGAAGGAACAGTGTCATTGCTTAATTTCAAAACCAAAAGGAAATGCAAGTCATAAATCTTTTGAATATCTTTCGTTGGGTGGAAACGAAATCGATTCAGCATAAACACATTTAGGGATCATAACAGCAAGTAGACATGGCACAGACAACATTTTTTGAATATGGTATTCTAGGCAAATTCGATAGACGGGATATTGTCAAGAGCAAACGTTTCAAGGTAAAAACCGAATTAATGATTGAATTAATTAGACATGAAATCCATACTTTTTCGGTTAAGAAAATTCTCATGTCATATAACGCACTATTGAATATCATTTTAGCATGAAAAATTAGCTCATTTTGGAAAAAGAAATCCAAGGTTGTAACTAACCGATCTTTGGGCTTTTATATCTTCTTTTAGTATGCTATCTTAAGAATATTATCTGTAAGTTTAGGTATCTTAAGAATAATATGCACCTGTAAGTCTGTATGTAAAAATGTTTTTGTGGCTGCCCATATCTTCTAAACTAGTCAAAGGATTTTAAGAAATAAGGTGTCAATCGAATCGTTTTAGGGGAGTATAGCCTAGAAAATTGAAAATATCGAATTTTTTTTCCATTTTTTTTTTAAATATGTCTTCAAAAGGACATTATAAAATTTTCAAAATTTACAAAGTTATAGCGATTTGAATACGGCATAATTACATTGCTCTTTACTCTATGCTAAACTTTAAATGCGTTTTTCTCAAAATTACGTTTTTCAAAGTAATTGACATAATGTCTCAAGTTCTATTTCACCGATTAATTTAAAATTTGGTGTGTTTTAAGTAGGTAAAAAATTGTTGAGTAAATATCTAGTAAAAACTTACACGAATTAAGAAACATACTTTACTATGTTATACTTATTCGAGGTATATTTTTTACTATAATACATACTCCTACTTCTAGGACTCAGGCTATCGGAGTACAAATTATTTAGTTTGGCAGCGCACGCGAAGATTATCTCATCGACAATTGCTTTTTTTTCCGAACTTATTAGTAGTTATGTAGATCATAGTAGTATCATATACCAAAAAAAAAAAAAAAATAGTTATTATTTAAAGGGACGGTAATATATTACAGTTTGTACGAAAATACAATTGGGTAATAAAATAAAATGAAAATGAGGAGTAACATATTTTGAACAAATACGTAAAAATCCATTTCAATTCGGACTTTTACTGACTTGGTAAATTTTAGGTTTTATTGAAAATCTTAGGATTTACCGTAATTCGAGCTTTATGTAATGTATGTACATATATATACCAAAACCACAAACTTGTAGGTAAAAACTCTTTTCATGATTACTACATATATTTATCACATTTCACATTCCATACTACAGACTAAAATAAATTACACTAAACTCAACTTAAATTTAAATTAATTACTTAGTTTCATATATTTTTATAGTCTCACTACTGGTCTGCTGGGACAGCTTATGCAAGCTGAACATATTTTAGATTTACACGAGACTACTGAAAATTGTTGGAAAAAGACAGACTGGGGGCAAAATTTAAGCTTGACTTGACTATGACTACGACAGGTTTGCTTTTGGTGTTTACTTATCTTTAGCCTCAACCAATATTTTTTCGCAATAGATAGAACTTGATACATCATATAAAATACTTTCGAATTATACTGTTATAAACTTCTGTATGTCTATCTTGATGGAACCAACATATAAACCATATTTTTTCAGTTGCTTCGCTCGCTATAGCAACAGTACTGTCGTAAGCCTCTTTTTGCTTAGTAACTAAAATGTATTGAATTTGTTCAGCTTATTAACAAGTACCAACAACAAAGCAGACATTATTAAACTTTGCATGGGGCACATATAAAGAGAAATTTTTTGAAGCAAAATAAAGCAGATCTTCTTTACAGTATCTTGAAATATGTCACAGTTTGGTGTACTGCTTTTAATTACGTGTCTAGTTGTATTAACGGTCGGAAATCCCATAAAAGACGGTGAAAATGTAGGGTCAGTAGATGTAGTGGGCAGACGGAGCATAGTTTCTGGACAAATGAATTACCCTTATATGGTGTATATAAAAATCACTGTAAATAAAGTGATTAAAACGGACACCTATATCTGCGGGGGAGTCATACTCGGAAGGAAAACAGTCCTTACAACCGCGCAATGTATATACAAAAGAAAAAGAGCAACAATACATGTCCATGCTGGAATTGTTCATAATAAATTAGAGGCGAAAAGAGGTCAAATCAGAGAAGTAGTCAACATGTTAGTTCACGAAAATTTCCAAGCACCCTGTGAAAATAGAGACACCGGCGAATGCTGCTTAGCTGTGAACGACATTGCTATACTTTGGATCGAGGAGCCTTTCAATTTTGGACCAACCGTTCAGAAAGCCCAACTAGGTTCAAACGAGAAGAAACCTTTTTACAAAGAAGGATGGATTTTGGGCTGGGGATTAAACTCTTTGGGGAAGTTGCCAGCAATGCTTCAAAGAGGGCGAGTTAAAGTTGTACCGCAAAACGAGTGTGATAAATTTAATCCAAATTTCAAACTAAATAATCAAATGGTATGCGTGAATGCTGTTAACTGGAAAACAAGAGCGCAATTGGGAGATTCTGGAGGACCTTTAGTGGTGAAAAAATTGGTTTATGGACTTTCTAGTACAACATTTTTGAAGGACTCGTGCCATAGTAAAAATATAGATGTTTATACGTATATTCCTGTCTATTCTAAATGGATTCAGCAAACTTTACATAATGGACCGCCTAGTACAGATTCGTGCACTATCTGTTAGATATGAATAATAAAGAATAAAAGATTTATGAAATTAATTACCAATTTAAATTTAATTAAATAGAGAGTTACTTGAATTAATGAATGATTGATCAATGCTGGTATGGAACTGTCTGGAGGTATTAAATTTGCTAGTGGAGCCCAATAGAGTGACTCTGGCTTGGGTACCAGGGCATGAGTGTACAGAGGGCAATGAAAAGGCGGATGAGCTCGCCAGAATGGAAGCAAACTCCAATTTAACTCCAGTTTTCCAATTCAGTATGTGGGAAAAGGGAGAGCTAGCTTCCAGTTGTAATACCACGTTGTTCAATTTTGTTATTAATTTTGTATTCACTTAGAGTTGTACAGCCTATAAAATGAAGTCATTAATTTATGATAACTGAAATAAGTAAATAAGGATTTTCATACTATTTTTTCAATATATGTATGTATGTATGCAAAGATCGCAAACAGTGGCGTAGCGTGGGGGGGGGGGCGGGGGGGGGCGGCCCGCCCCGGGCGGCACCTTTAGGGGGCGGCAAAATTTCACAATAAATAATATCTTGTAAATATTTGAATCATTTCATATAATGCAACGCATTTCGTGGTACCGCTATGCCGTTAAAAGACCCTCAGTTAGAGCCGATGTAATTCCTGGAAGGATGGAGCCGTTGTGATTCCTTCTCGAGGAATGGAACCGTTATGATTCCTGAAAAAGCGAAGCCGTTGTGATTCCTGGAGGAGCGAAACTATTGTGATTCCGGGGCTAGTCAAGTCGCTGGGATGCCCGAGCTGGCAGAGCTGCTGTATGTACTGTGCTCATAAGACATAAGTTCGTGTTGTGATTATTAAGTTATTGAACTTCGTGAAAAATTGTATTGTTCGTGTGTGTATACATTGAACTAAGTGAGTATTAAATATTTTATTCACGGTTTTTATTTATGTAATTGTATGTTTGACTATCTGCTATGTTGTTCAAGCTTTAATTTATTAAAATAAAAAAAATCAGAACAAGTAAATTTCAGTAAACTAAGTTACAGTCACTCACAGCTTAAATGATGCAACCTATTACTTAAATTTCTATAGCGAAACGAATGGATTTAAAGCAAACTGGAATATAAATAAAACAAGAATATTAAACTTTAATCAGTGTATTATAATTTAAAAGCAAAACATAACAAGAGTTTAGTTCATTAACAAAAAAAATTAAGTAAACTTCTTCTACTAACAAAATTTACATCACAGCTTATTTGATGCAGTGTTGGAATGCTATAATAAAATATAATTAAAGAAACTTTTAATTCTTGAAGATTTTGCCTCAAAATGTTCAAATACAGTGCTGTCGGAAATTTTAGGACCCAACGTTGATTTTGGGCAATTATTCTATTCCCAAGCCCATAACTTGTTGATAACAGGAAGAGGGATGGTGGAAAAGGATATATATGAAATTGTTGTGTGTCCTTAATTATTTCATAAATTTTTTTTTAAATTCATGTACTAATTTTAACAAAACTCATAAAAAACTTAATACAATAGTGTTTAAAATTATAGGACCAATTTTCTCAGCCCTTAATATGTTGTCCTTTGATCTTTATAACGTCGATCATTCGTCGCGGTAAGGACTCCATCAATTTCT